>PVJL010002182.1:11046-211859 GCA_004026885.1 Lyroderma lyra | reverse complement strand
TTGATTAGTCTCGCCAGGGGTTTGTCAATTTTGTTGACTTTCTCAAAGAACCAGCTCTTCATAATATTAATTTTTTCTATTGTCCTTCTGTTCTCTAATTGGTTTAGCTCTGCTTTAATTTTTATTATTTCTTTCCTTCTGCTGACTTTGGGTTTTGTCTGCTCTTCTTTTTCTAGTTCTTTAAGATGGGATGCTAAGACTTTTACTTGTGATTTTTCTTGTTTCTTAAGATAGGCCTGTAGCGATATAAATTTCCCTCTTATTACCGCTTTCGCTGTGTCCCAATAATTCTGATACATTGTATTTTCATTGTCATTAGTTTCTATGTATTTTTTAATCTCATCTTTTATTTGTTCTTTTATCCAGTCCTTTTTTAATAAGGTGTTGTTTAATCTCCATGTATATGTGTTTCTCTCTGCTTTCCTTTTACAGTTGATCTCCAAATTCAAAGCCTTGTGGTCTGAGAATACACTTGATATGATTTTGATCTTCTTGAATTTGCTGAGGCTACTTTTGTGTCCCAGCATGTGGTCTATCCTTGAGAATGTTCCATGTGCACTAGAAAAGAAGGAATAATCTCTTTTTGCTGGATGAAGTGTCCTGCAAATGTCAATTATGTCCAATTGCAGTAATGTGTCGTTTCAAGCTGATATTTCCTTATTTATTTTCTGTTTGGATGATCTGTCCATGGCTGTTAGCAGGGGTTTAAGTCTCCCACAATAATTGTGTGTTCATCAGTTTCTCCTTTCAAATCTGTTAGTAGTTTCTTTGTATATTTTGACGCATCCTGGTTGGGAGCATATATATTAATTAGTGTCAAGTCTTCTTGTTGTTGTATTGTGCCTTTTATCATTATGTAAGTCTTTTACTATCTTTTTTAACCTGAAGTTTATTTCATTAGATACCAGTATGGCAACTTCTGCTTTTCTCTGGTTACCATTTGCTTGGAATATTGTATGCCATCCTTCCACTCTGAGTCTGTGTTTGTCCTTACAGCTGAGGTGTGTTTCTTGGAGACAGCATATGGATGGGTTCTGTTTTTTAATCCAGTCTGCTACTCTGTGTCTTTTTATTGGTGAGTTCAGTCCATTAACATTTAGAGTGATGATCGATATGTGAGGATTTCCTGTGGCCATTACTTATTTCTTTCTTTGTTTTGTTTTATTTTTGTTTCTTTCTTGTTGCCCCAACTTTGTTCCATTTTTCCTGATTTTTTTTTCAGGTTGAGGAGCCTCCTTCAGTATTTCTTGGACCGCTGGCCTTGTGCTGTCAAATTCCCTCAGCTTCTGTGTGTCTGAGAAGGTCTTTATTCCACCTTCATATCTGAAAGATAATTTTGCTGGATAATTTATTCTTGGCTGGAAGTTCCTCTCTTTAAAATTTTTGAATATTGGATTCCACTCCCTCTTGGCTTGCACAGTTTCTGCTGAGAAATCTGATGCCAGCCTGATGGGTTTTCCTCTAAATGTTATAGTTCTTTTTTCCCTGGCTGCCTTGAGAATTGTCTCTTTGTCTTTAGTTTTGGACATCTTTAGTACCATGTGTCTTGGAGAAGATCTCTTAGGGTCCACGTATCTAGGGGACCTGTTTTCTTCTTGAACTTGGGATTCCAGATCTTTCCATAGGTTTGGAAAGTTCTCATCTACTATTTGTTTGAGTATGCTCTCTGTAGAATGCTCTGCCCCTTCTTCTATTCCTATTATTCTGATGTTGTTTTGTCTCATGGAATCAGATAGTTCTTGCAGAGTTCTTTCAATCCTTTTGGTTCTATATTCCCTCTCTTCCTCTTTCTGAGCTGTTTCCATGTTCTGAACTTCGATATCACTAATTCTTTCCTCCATCTGGTTGGCCCTGTTTCCTATGGCAGTTATTTCAGTTCTCACTTCTTTTATTGTATTATTTATCTCTCACATTTCCATCTCAATCTTCCTTATGTTTGGAATTTCTTTGTTAAATTGTTCCTTTTGTTCATGGAGTTCCTTTTTTATGTCATTCATGTCCTTTTTTATGTTGTTTATGTCAGCCATGGTGCTCTGTCAGTATGTTTTCATTTCTCTCACAGCCTTTAGAATGGCTACTTTAAATTCTCTGTCACTTAATTCGGAACCTTCTAGGTCTAAGAAGCTGTCTTGATAAATTTCCTGTTCTTTTTGAGGAGTTTTAGTTTTTAAGGAATTCATCCTGTCTGCTGGGTTCTTCCTCTTTGACCTGAAGGCGTTATGTTCAGTAGTGCCCAGGTGCTCCGATTGGTACTTTTGTGGTGTCTTGCTGTAGGGCAGACACAAGGTGGTTTGGGGGGGGGGGCAAGTTTTGGGAGAGAAAGGTGTTGTTTATTTCTTATTTCTGGTCTCCTGCTACGTTTGGAGGCAGTGCACATCTATCATGGTCCCTCCTCTTCCTGTAGTTGGTTGGGGAGATTGTAGGAGAGGGGAGAGGCCAACAAAGTCACATCGGGGCAGCTCCACCTTCTGCCCTATGCTGGGGAAGCTGGGCGATGTGGGCCCAGGCTGCTTCTGCTGGCTGGGACGAATGCTATCAAGTCTGTCTTTCTTCCCGCGCCTGCTTCCGTGGCCAAATGTTGGGGCAGATTCTATGGGCTCGCACTACTTTTAGGACCCAGGGGCGCGCGAGCAGGCATGCACACAAGTCTGAAGCTGTGGTCTGACTCCGCGGTAGAAAGGCAGCCACCCGCCTCTGCAGTAGGCTGGGAACGGAAGCCGCAGCTCTGTGCAGGAGTTGCGCACACAGTGCCGGCAGCCGGTCTGCCTCCGCAGCGGGCCTGAACGGGAGCCGCAGCCGCGTCTGTGTAGGGAGTGTGTGCTACCCGCGCGGCAGTAGGCTTGGCCCCGCAGTGGGCCAGGACCAGGAACCGCAGCCCTGTGCGGGAGTCGCGCGCGCCTGCGCTGTGGGTCCCAAGGGAGCCTAGAGCCAAGATGTCGTCTCTGCAGTTCAGAGTCCCCGCTCAGCCCTGCTACCACTCAAGAGTTCCAGAGACTGGCTCCCAAGGTCTGTCCCCAACTCGCCGCTCCAAATTCCAGCTCCCCAGCCCAGCTCCCCAATGGATTCCCACCATTCTGCCGCTTTGCTAGGGCTTTTCCTCGTCACCTCTTGGCTTTCCCCTCCCATGCACTGCAGTCAGCCATGATTGGGTCCTGTCGCAATCAGTCGCTGCTCCCTCTCCTCTCTCCTGCTCGCCCCTTTGTCTCCAACCTTTAGGTTTATTTGTGATGCGTGCTGTTTTTTGTTACCAAAGGTCCTCTTTCTTGGCTCCTGGGTGGCCGTTCAATTGTGTTTTCTGCGAGAGGCTTTAGGGACCTCCTCTCCGGTCGCCATCTTGTCCTCCCCCCCCCCACCATCTTGTCCTCCTCCCCCTGATTAAAATTAATGAAGACGTTTGTCACCACTTTGTGGCTAGAAGGATAAAATCTTAACCCACTGAGTTAGTTGAGGTTACCTTCATTGAGTGGCAGAGAAATACTTAAAAAAACATTTCTGTTAAAATGTTTGCCTTCTTTTAATATTTTGTATATATCCATCTATCTTTGCCATTCAGTGAGCAGTCATATTTTTTATCATTCAAGTCCTCTGTCTCGAGGCGAAAATGAATCTTTATGCCTTGAAATACTGTTTCTACTGTATTTTATGGAAATGAAATTCTGTTCAAGCAAGTTTAAAATTTTAATTTTAGTTCTTTTCAGAAAAATAATTTGTATATAAATTACCACAGATGGGTGTTTATTTTATACATAATAACGTGAAGATGTATTTTACCTCAAAATGGCTTGATGCCCAAATACAGAGCTAAGTCACTTAAGGTTATAGTATGTCCCATTTTTCAGTGCTATAGATGCACCATCTCTTTTGATGGAGTATCTCAGTCAGCATTATTTCCTACCCAAGTGAAATTACCCACAAGGAAGACTCTACCATTACAAAAGCCAATAAATGGGCAAAATATTTAGTAAACACGCAGACAAAATTCAGTGAGTATAAAAATACCTTATTTTAACGAATGAACTATTTAAATATAGAAGAAAACATTTTGGTTCATATAGTTTTGCATATTATATTAACATAAATAGAAACAGTATGAAGAAAAGTCAATTTCATTACTAAAATTTGAATTGAAATTAAGTACACACTTTTCATTTATAATTTTAAAGACACAAAATAAATGTTAGCATTATCCGTGTATCAATGTATCAGATCTATGCTGTGTTAGTCATAGTAAATTAAGAATCAGTAAGTTTTCTTATTGGAGGGAAGTTAATGAAAAGAAGAGCCATTACATTTCTTTACAATTCTAAAGGACCAATCCTGAAATGAATATGCAAGCTCTGATGAGCATATTATCATTGACTGTAATGTAAGTGGAATGAGGGATGAGTACTAAGTAGATATTTAATGCTTATTGGTGTTGTATACAAAATTATCCTACAAAAACGTATCTAAGAAACAAAATTTTCTGAACTTCTTCACAATTCTAGTTTGCCCTCAGTCTTCTGTGAATATAAACAGCAGGCTATATTTTAATGCTTATTGTATTTTATAGTGTTGATTAGCATTAGTGCTTCATCCTCAGATCCCAGCTTTTAAAAGTGTTATTTGATTTTTTCCTGAAAAAATAGAATAGATTAAATTATGATATGCATGGTACCAATTGAGGAGAAAATAAATAATGTCTACTTTTAGCAGAAAGTGTTGGTTTTGTGTTTTTATTTTTTAATTAATTATAATTTATTATGGCTTTAATCTTCAGAGCTTAATTTGTCCTCTAATTTTTAAGAAAAATCTGATTGAAGAAATCAAAGAGTTAGAAAAATGCTTTATTATAGTATATCAAAATTGTTTACCTACTACTAACTAGATGCTAACTCTTGGACCTTCTGTAAAGTGGTACCTCACTATTGTAAATTAGCTTCTTCTCTAAACTAGTATAAGCGTTGCTTCAATCCTCTTTTCTTGTATAATCTTATAATCTGCAAAATTACTCTTCTCTTCTAATGGCTTACTATATTTTGTCTGTTCTAGAACTAAAGTCGTTCCAAACAACTATGTTACATTTATATACCAAAAATCACAATTGTCTGGTAAAAATAAGTAACATCCATTATATGTGACTTTCAAGAGAAAACTTGTCAAAATGCTGTGTCCATAATGATATTAAGAAATTCTATAAATATAAATACTTTACATTCTTTCCAAAGTTTAGAGAGGACAGTCTATGTAAATCTAAAAGAAAGGTTATAGTTCAGGGCACAGTCTATATAAAGATCTGAAGTGAGATTATAGTTCAGAGTTTCTGGAGCTCACGCATCCTTTAACCAAATAGATAAAATGTCTGGATTCCCAAACCAGACCAAGTCACCTACTACACAGATTAGGAGGCTCTAAGAAGCTGTTACTTCCCAGGAAAACTTGTCCTCAGTTAGCCCAGGGGTTGGGCCAGTTAGGCCTGTTACCTGCTTTTGTGTGGTTCATGAACTAGGAATGATTTTCACATTTTTATATAGTTGAAAAAAAACTGTTTAAAGGATTAATATTAAATGACAGGAGAATATTATATAAAATTGAAATTTCTCATATTAAAGTTTTACTGTAACACAGCCACACATATTTATTCATATTTCTGTGTTTTCTATTACTGTTTTCCTGCTACAAGGCAGAGTTGAGTGGTTGCAACAAGGACTTTATTATCTGGCCCTTTGCAGAAAATGTTTGCTGACCCTTTCGATAGGCCGTGATGAGACCTCCAGGGGAGACTCATGAGCTATTTAGAGACTCCTGGATTATTTTCTGCCTACCTCTTAAGAACTTCCTGATTTTACTACTACCGTCTTACGCCTGCTGACTCCATGAATAACTGAACATACTAGATTTGGACCATCAAAAATTATTTTTTCAGTGTGCTGTTAATACTGCTGCTCAAAGCAGTGTCTCTAGTAACTTGTCAGGGCCCAAGGAAGAAGTTTTATTGTCCTATCAAGGCATAGTTCTTTTTAGAAACTGTCTAATTTCCTTATGTATGTAATATAATGCATTGATACCACACATTAATAAAGACCATACCCCTGACTTTCTCCTCAACTCACCTCCTATGTTCCTGGGAGGCCATGGCTCTCAGCATACCATTTAGCCTGCTTATACTCTCTGGGCTGTAAGACATCTGGAAAAATAAACCACAGGCACAGTTTCCTTTTTATATGTTTTTTTTTTTATGTAGATCATAGGAGCACACAAATAAACCATAATTCAGGAGCAGATCTGGGTACTTATCCTTCCCTAAGAGAGATTTTCTGTTTATGTGCATGCACAATTTGATAATTAATAGAAGCATGAAATATCATCACGTACATGAAGATATTCAACAGTGCACTTTGGTTGTATATTGAGCTTAATTTTCTTTTGAAAGTCAGACTCCTTGATTTTATACATACAGTTCTTTTAAATCCAACTTAGATTTGCCCAACCAATATGAATTCACAAACTCCTGGATTTATAAGCAAGCAAGTTTACTAAGTCAGTTTTAAGAAATTAGGTATGTAAAATTACAGTAAAATTTTACATTTAGAAAGTCATAACTTAATTATGTATAATTAATTATGCAAAAAGGAGAATAGTGACCCTGTAGAACATGATAAAAAATAAGAGTTACAGAAAATGTGGATTCTATAATTATGTGTGTGATGCCTTAGGTATCTTGTGTTGTACGAGAGTCAAGAACGTGTTCTATATTAAGGAAAATTTTAAGACTTCATGCTGCTAAATTTATAAATTTCCAGAATAAATCCCTATAGAAAATTTGATGTGAAATATCTTTATGGATCATTGCAATAGGTACAATCTCTAAACTACTGTACTAATTAGTGCTACATTTTATTGATCTATATAATGTCTTATATATTACATATTAATAGGTAATACATTTTCAGTTTAACAAAAAATGAAAGGTTAAGACTTTTAGTATGTCTAGGGTTAATTTATATCTATTTTTTCTTTAGCATGAGTGTGAACTCTTTTCATCTTCATGTTTCAAAATAGTAGAGACTAGGTAAAATGAAATGATGTATTACTCCAAATAATTCCAAAATTAAAGTCCTTACATCAAAAAAATGAGTATAGTTTAGAGTTAATAAACAAGACTGTAATATCAGTAAGTAGGTAAAAATGTAGGCAGGACAAATTTTCTAAGGCTAGAATATAAAAGAAACACATCACGATTTTCTAATAAACTTGAATCCCACAAACCAGTAATATAAGAATAAAAATTGGCGGTAGGTGTTGTGCCTAAGAACATTTCTGACCTAGTACTAGTAGCTAAAATAGACTTTAGAATCTATTAATTGTTATAACGCAACTAGTAAAACAATGCACTTGTGTTTAAAACATACATTATTCATGCAAATAATTTATAGTTTTCCATCAAATCTTAGTTTGGGGAGTTCCTAAATCCAGGAAAATGGAGACCACATTCCAATGGAGACACTATCAAATCACAGTAATGCAGTTGATTGAAAATATGGTTGAGCACACCCAGCAGATGAAGGTGTGGATTTCCTCATGCATCATCTTAATGGCAACATTTTCTACAAAGCGACATGGAGCACTCCTTTCATATTTCATGAGTTCTATTTGCCTGACTTCAAAATGCCAAATGTGCCAGTGAACAGTGCTTTAATATTCATGGGTTTTTGAGATGGCTTTGACAGTTGTCAACTAGAGAAATGGCTTCATCAGGAAAGAATCTGACTTATGATTTCCAGCACAAATATAAAATCAGGTAGTCATTCACATATGCACTCTATTTTAAAGGTATTCTTTGCATAGCTATCTGTTATGAAAATTATATAGATATAAAATCCTTTATGTAACAGTAAGACATTTTCAACTCTCATTTGGATATATACTTAGTATTCCAGAAAATTTTGTTAACTCCAGCCATATAATAATTGAACTATTTTGAAAAAGCATAGCCCAGTAAGTATCCTAAAATTTCTCTACAGCACAAGTCATCACAGCATAAATTACACATTTATGAGGAGAATTTATATTTTTTTGTATAAGTCAAAAACATATTAAGTAGTTCAGTTTAGGGGAAAAAACTCATGGCATTTCTCTTTAGCCCTGAGGGTTTAAATTCTGTTTCTTCAGTCTCTTATTAGCGTTTCACATACTTGCAATAAAAATAAAATTAAAATTTACCAGTGAAATAGACTCTATTGCTATTCATCTTAAAAGGTCTATAAATTTTCACATGTCAGGTATTAATAATACATTGAATAAATTATAAACAAACTCACCAACTTTATAAAAATTTAATATCTATATTATCTCATTGTATTCTCCATATCTATTATGAGTTGGGAGAACCAATATCCAATGGTGATCACCATTGGATTGACAATCACGTTTAACAGTTATTGAATACTCATTACATGCTAGGCATTCTTTTAAGTACTTTATATGTATTAGCTTAATTAACTTAATTAGCTTAATTAGGTACCATTGTTAACTTCTTTTATAAATGGAACAAATTAAGTTGGACCATATTTCACTTCTAGGAAGTGGTACAATCATGATTAGGAGACCAACAGTCTTTGCCCCACAGCTTGGGTTCTGACAAAACCCAAACCCGTCAGAATTTAAACTGCATTGAGAACCGGCTCGCATTCCTACCCTGGTGACCTTTCTGCTCTTTCTTCACACAGGGAACATCCTTGCTAACTGGTATCTTTACTTCATTGAATTTAGCCTTGAAATAATACCTTTTTGTGATTTTATCCCTTCTACACTAAAATTTTTTCTTAGGATAATTTGAATTCTTGAAATGAAGTCTACCTCTTCTCTCTTTTTTTCATTTTTTCTTCCTTGAAGTGCTCTGCGTTCAAACACAAGCAATAGAGTCAGCAGCTGGAATGATGGCTTAAGTTCAAATCATACATTTAGAGAATTGTGAATTTCCTCAGAGCCAGTATCTGACTATTGAATATGTATGTAAAAATGTAAATACCTAAATTGTTCATTTTTAAGATTTTGTGGAGAAAATTGGCTCCAGACAACCTTACTTTTCTTTGAGTATATGTGCTATGACTTAACATGAATCAATATAACAGTTTCCCTTCTCTGTATTTATGTATGAATTGTTTAGAATGCTAATAATCCAAACTCAGACTGTAACTAACAGAAATTCTACTGAATCTCAGCTTTCTCTCTCATTCTCCGTAGCATCTATCTGGACATTCTGTCCTAAAAATATATAATCCTTTGTTCCCCTCACTTTTTGCAGATGCCCATGCCTACTTCACATAGAAACTAGAAATCAAGAGGCTGTAACTCTGCAACAAGCTCACATGAAAACATAGAAAGCGTTTTCCACATTTCTCTGTTTTCCTCTTACTTACTGTTATGCTGTAAACTTCGTAATTCTGTGTTCTGAATGCAACATCACCCCAGAGCCTCAAAATCTTAACACTTATAGTTATCTTTGTTTCTGTTCTAGATTTTCAAACTCTTGTATCATTTAGAATGGAGTATATTATGCTGAAATGACAAACATCTCATCATCTTGAAATTATGAACTACATTGCTGTATCCTCTTTACCTACCACTCAATTCTCAAAGTTAGTTTAAATTTAGAAAATAATTTTAAGGGCACTAAAGACTTCACTGTTTTTTAAAAAATTTGATACATAGTCATGTCCTTCTCTTACCCATCCTGTTAGCTTTATTTGCAAATTCTGACTAACTCCCTTGAAACACTTTCTTTTTTTTCCTAATATATACTCATACTTCTCTTGGCTTTTAATTCTAGTCTCTTTTAGGCTTATCTTTTTATATAATCCTTAATACTGGAATTGTTCAGGGGTTTATTGTTAAATATCTCATTTTTTCTCCAACCCAAGGTCGATTCTCTAGAGAGAGATTATATTTCTGTCTTCCAGCTTAATATATCAAAGCAGTCCTTGCTTTGCATGATACTTATATACATGGATTCAGTTGCCATAATTTAAATAATACCAAATCCTCAATGATACCATTCAGATTTCTGTTACCTCCATGTATTAACTGTGAGTAATTATATAAAATACGAACTTTCCTGCTCACTCTTTAGTTCACAAATCACTACATAAATAATGGATATGCATCATGATCAGTGACCAATCATTTCTTTCAAAGGTTGTTGGTGGTTGTTCACTGTGCATATGTTATTTATTTCACACATAATCAGCAAAGCCTGTAGTTGTGTTGCTTCCTTGTCCCCCAGTGATAGTTTATGAAAAAAAAAAGAAAGAAAAAGATAATCAAAAGAGAATTGGTCAAGAAAGATAAAAGAGCAGTAAAGAAATAGAAAGTGTTTAATACTGATGTGAAATTAAAATGGAGAATAAAATGGTGTTATAGAAGAAATAGCTGACCAAGGAATATTGACACGGTTACTGTCTGAATGAGTAAAGATATTTCTCTGCTAAGGTAGTTTTTCATTTACTACAAACATACATTGAACTTGGTTATAAAAGCTGCTTTAAAATTCTTTTCTGTTCATTTTAACGTCTGAGCCATCTCATAGTCAGGGTTCACTAACGTCCCTTTCTACTGAGTATGGGTTATATGTCTTTTGTTCCTCATATATCAACTAATTTTTTAAAATTTTATTCTAGATATCATGGATGTTATATTGTAGATGCTGTTAAATTCTCCACGGTGCTGTTACGTACATTGTTTTAGCTGGCAGTAATCTGGTTGAGCTTAAACTTCAAACTGTTTCATTAGTGGCAGAGTTTAAACACAGAATTTGGACCTTCTGCTTTCTTAACTCTCTGGCAGTGCCCCATCCACTTTCATTGGCTGTGACTGCACAGAGCATGCCTGTGGTTGCCCTGTTCTCTGCTTCTTCGGCCAGAATGGCTGTGGTTTGCTATCAGCGTCTTGGCTCCCTTAGGCTAGACTTTTTGGTAAAAGAAAACTCACCCAGTGCCATCCGCTTTGATCAACTCTCCAGTACCTAACAGTTGTTGTTGTTATTTGTTTGTTGTTTTTCTTGCACTTTGGACAGATTTTACATTTTTTGTGTGTCAATAGTAGCTTACCTGCTCATTACCAAAAGCAGCAACCTCTCTTTCTCTGTATTTTTCTATGTCAAGCTTCACCTCTACCCATTCCTATTCTCATACTATGTGCTTCACTCAGTTATTTCATGTTTTCTTGTCCCAAAGACTGTTATACATTATTTTCTCTGCCTAAAATTCCTTTTTGTTTGACTAAATGTTAATTATCCTATAGATCTTCTCTTATAAATAATATTTTTTTGTAGGAAGATTTCTTGAATACCTAGTTTTATGAAGAGTACCCCATATAAGCAATCCTATAGTATATTTTATTTCTAACACTCAACTGGACATCATTATATGGCACATAGATAACTCTTAATAAATATTTGTTGAATTAATAAATCCTATATTTGGTATATAACCAATCCTAATTAGGAAAACATGAATTTAACATAAAGATACAAAGCTAATACATGCTTCTATTAACCTTGTATTATTTTGATTTCAGGCATGACATTAAATGTTCTTATTATTTTGTTAAATATATAACGCTTGCTGCTTATAAATAAAGGCATACTATGGGATAAATGCATTACTGTGATATTCTCTTCACCTTTATTCTTTAGCTTTACAAATACTTTTATAAAAGGATTGATAAGCCTCATTTTGTACAAATAAAATAAAAGCATATAATTATTTAGAGTAATAATTTTTCTGTAAGATTATGTGTGCAATAAGTAGATAGTTGATTTTTATAGGTATTCAATCTTTTCTCATTTAACTTAGACAATAAACCACTACCATGATAATCATCTTTTCAGTTTAGCTTTTTGCAACAATATTGAATTAGTAAACACAAAGCTGTAAGTTTGATTGATTTAGAAACAGAAATTTTCATAATTTTACATAGAAAACATCAATATTCATCTGAACTGCTAATAGCTATTCTTTTCCAAAGATAGTATTTATATAGACTTGCTATAGGTTAATTATATTTGACTCAACTTTTAAAACAGAAGCAAAAAATACATAGAATTTACAGTAATTACTGATTTTTAATTAAGAAAGTAACTGATATTTGTAGTTTTAGAGCTGTATACTTTAGGAAGAAAAATCTTTTATGACTAGATCCTAGCAAGTCTAAGCAAGATTTGAAAACATTTGCCCATACATGTGAATTGTTTGTCAGGGCTATCAGAAATCAGTTTTCAAGAGAAGGACAGAGGGTTTTGTCACCTACCTCAAAAGAAATTTTCAATAGGGGGAATAGAATATTGGCTATTTTATATTTTAAGACCTGCTGCTCTTCCTTTCTATGGCCTAAGAAGAGAACTAAAAATGGAGAAACTGGGAAGCTTTTTCATGAGGAAGTCTTAGAAATACAGAACAAATCTCATTTCTTGGTGTCCAGGAGACAAATGGTGAGGGTAGGAAACTGGGTTACATATTCCTGTACTTTGCATGACGCCTTGGGTCCGTTAGCCACTGTCCCAGAGGCCGGGCTCCTTCTACCCAGTAGCTTCTCCAGCAGGTGGCCGTCATGAGGATGTTGTGCAGTGGAGACAGAAGTCTACAAAAACAGTACATAAGGGAGTTCCCTGGTGGTGTAGTGGCTAGGTTTCAGCACGCTCAATGCTATGGCCTGGGTTCGATTCCCAGCCAGGGAACTACCCAAAAACCAAACAAAAAAACGGTACATAGCAGTGCAGCTGAAGAAATACTTCAAGAGAGACAAATGAGATCAGGGAAGGATGAGCAGCCCCTGGAGACCCCCAGACAAAAATACAGAAGACAGGGGGAGAGGAAGATCTGCTTAGCAGGGAAAGACATTGTTTTTTTAATAAGGTAAATATGGAGTTGCTGGCACCCATAAAACGACGAGGCTTGGAACTACTAATTCCATAAACATGTCTAGTTTGTCTCTAATTTTAACATATTTTATTCCAAAGTATTTTAATTGTGATGAAGTTAATTTAGGGGCTTATTCTTGCTCTGAGAAAGGCAATTTCACAGCTACAAAAGACATCCTACTTTGGATTTTAAATGATAAAAATATTTGCAAACTGTATAGATTTGATTAAGTAAGCCAACAAAAATGGCAGTCTTTTGGATAACAAATGTCTGTGAAATAGTAATTTAGCTATTATTATGAGAAAAGTAAAATAACACACACAGATAACATCTCTCAAGATTCCTGGGAAGTTTCATTTTCTATAGAAATGGCCCACTGGAAGTGAGAATGAATGAAAAGTAAGACAATAGGGCATTAAAAATCATTACATTTACAGAGTCTTGCCAAGGAAAGGCATATTTTATATAAAGTAATGAATAATTTAAATACCTAAAAATATTTTATATTGATATTGAAGGCATTTCCCTGGAAAGATTTTTCTCAGATACTCTCATCTTTTATTTTTTTCACTTTTTTAATCATCTAATACCCTTACTCTCTCTTTCACATACTTCAAAATAAATATTTAAGGGAGAGATGTCTGCTATGTTCTTTTTGGTTTAGTTGCTCCTCTGAGATGAACAATATTTAATAATTATAAAAACAATAGTTAACTATTGTAATTTATCACTTAGATACATAATGTTTGTTCATCCTTACAGTAACTCTTTAATATGAGTGACAAAATGTTTAATTTATAACTGACAAAACTGAGATTCAAGTGACTTGCCCATATTACATGGCAAGAAACTAGAAGAACCAGGATCCCAACGACAATGCCCACGCTCTCTTCACATGCATCACTTCCTCACTATGCCCATTATTACTTAGTATGTCAGAATAACTAGACTATTAATCTCTTTTAATAAGTTTTTGTGTGTCTTTTGATGACTTGCAACTGCATAATTCTATAAGAATCAGTGATAATACAATACCTCAATATATTTTTTTTCTTAATTGGCTGAATAGTATTACATACTGATTCAACAATTACATTTCTTTTGTGTAAAATTATTTATAAGGAACTTAAACCATATAAAATGTTATTCTTAAAAGTTCTGAGGGCTGAAAGGAAAATTAAAGCCCAATATGTGATTGTTTGATATTTCTGATTGCTAATCAAAGCCATTTCATCATTTTAAATAACATCAGTGATTGCATGAGTTGAGAACATTTTCGACTTGATTTATTCATCCCTATGAATCAGAACACTGTAGATCACAAGAGCAGAGGAAGTGGTTAACTCTATATGGAGTGTTATTCTCTATATGGAGTTTCCTCTTTGCCAAAGGCAACGTGTGACCTTTTCTTTGAAGTCATCTTACTGCCGAGTTTTTTAACATTCAGTGGGCAACAAGCTATCAATTACAGTAAGGAAAAGCTCTGCACACTACTGTAATACATTCAGTCAATGAGAATATCTGTAAGAGGACATGTCCAAATTACAGGCTTCAAGCAAAATATGAAAGACCTTTCATTGTGAGCCTTAGCTTGAGTAGTCCACAGACACGTGTAATCTACTACTAGGGGAATTCAAAAGTACTGCACTCGACGGCATCCTAAATGCATTGCTACATTTATTCAAAATGGTGGCACATATATTATAAAATGATCCAAAGACATTTTTATTATATGTTTAAGAAAACAGTAATTCCTACATGAGCATTTTCATTCAACAAAAACTTCTTAGTCACCTGCTAAATGTCTGTCACTTTACTTTAGATATGCTTTATAGAAATGGATACTAGCATGGAGTAACTGTGAAGTGATTCAGTTGCAAGTATGTGAATTAAGTACATTCACTCTCTTCGCATTGGTAGGCGAGGTTTTGTTCTCTCCCTTGAAGTTGGCCTCTGGTTTTTTACTGTTATGACTAACAAAACGTGGTGGGAAGGAGGCTATGCCATTGCCAGCTCTAGTTTTAGAGAGGACTTGTAGTTGAGGCATTCTTCTTCTTGGAGCCCTGAGCTCCAGGTAAGAAGTTCAATTATCATAAAGCACCTATCTGTACAGAAGCCAAGGTTAGGCTTTTGGAAAAGCCACTCGGAAAGGCTATGTGGAGAAAGCAAGAGATAATTAGGCATGTTCCAGCTGCTCCCACCCCCAGCCTTTCAATTAATCCCAGCGGATCCCCTGACGACGGCAGGAAAAGAAACTTTCTCCAGTGTGCCCTGACCAAATTCTTGACCCCAAAGTAATAAAATAACAACAAAATTTGCTCTAAGCCACTAAACATTTTGGGTAGTTTGTTTTGCAATAGTAGGTAACTGAAGTTATGGTCTTTGGAGACTCCGCTACCAACTTAATAGGTGATGTTGGGAGATCTAGTTAAACCTTCTTTTGTAATAAAGAAAATAATAATGTCTATCATATCATTATTATTAATGAGACAATGACTCCAATGTTTGAAAACTACATGGCACATGAAATAATAAAAGCCCATAACTCTATAATATATTTGAAACCCAGGCTTCTCTTATGAAGCCTGGAGGTAGACATCTGTCTAATTGCTTACTAAGTATCATCTCTTAAGTTTTTTATAACACTTCCCAAACTCATGTATTCAAACTTGTCATATTCCCTCAAAAACTTGCTCCCTTCCCTGTGTACGCCACCTACTTATTTCTATAAGCAAATCCTTAGTGTCCTCTTTTGTGATTCCTTTTTTTTATCTAAAATATTTGCTCCTTCTATATACAAAATTACTCACTTTTTCCCAAGTCTCTCCTTCCTCTACTCCTACCACCTTTCTTAAATCATCTCTTTGTCTGTTATTCCAATAGCCTCCTAACTCATTTCACTGCGTACTTTTGCTCGTTGCATTCACCTTTGTACTAATCTACCCTTTCCCCTTATTATATCAGTATAATCTTTTTAAAATAAAAATTTGATAATCACCGCAGTGCTTAAACCTATTCAATGAGTTCAATGAGAAAAACTTCATCCTAAATGTGGTTTACAGGACTCTCCATGATCTGGCTTTGATCACCTTTCCAGGTTGATGATGCGCCATCATTGCTGATCATTACTCTTCATAAAGTAGGCATCTGGCCTATTTTAAAAACACTCTATGTCTTTTCACGTCACAGACACTTCTATTTCCTGTTCCCCTCTGTACACACTCTTGAGTTAACTAGCAATCATTTAGGCTTTTATAGAAACCTCTCTTCCTCAAGAGAATGCTCTCCGGTTCAATTAATGTCCCTTAAATTTGATGTCTTTAAACATTATCTTCTTCATAAAACCCACACATTTATAATGAATTCCTTTTTCATGTTATGTTTGCCATTGGTATTATTTGAGGCTGTGGCACAGAGCGGGGTCAGAGCAAAAACCAGTAATGAAAGGACAGAAAAAAATGGTGAGATATCATGCAAATTCACAATATTGGTGAGTTCAAGACTTTATGAAGGGATTCTATTTCCCAGCAGTCTGTGTCTGTGTGTGTGTATGTGTGTATGTGCATATGTGTGTGTGTGTGTGTGTGTGTGCGCATGTGTATTCTTTTCTATTCTGCCTACCATCAAACAATTCATTCAATTTGAGTCTGACACCATCTCTAAGTCATCTCTAAGTCAGATTCCACAGGTTAAGGGTTTGGTTCTACAAAACTAACCCCAATGTCCACATTCCCCTCACCTGTGCTTGTATGCCAGTTGCAAAGCAAAATTGTTGCCTATACTTCCAACTGGGTATAAATCAGAGGTTCACAAGGCCCCCTGCTTGGGTTTAATTTGCTAGAGTGACTCACAAAGCTCAGAAAACCAGCTTACTTGGTAGATTATCATTTTGTTAGGAAAGGATACAATTCGGGATATAACATGAAAGAGATGTACAGGGCAAAGTACCGGGAAAGGGCCAGAAGCTAACAGGCTCTCTCTGAGTGTGGCACTATCTCCAAATCTCCACATGTTCACCAATCAGGGAGCTCTCTGAACCTTCTCCTTTTGGGTTTTCAGAGACTTCCTTCTATTGGCACGATGGATTCTATCATTGACCATTGGTGATTAATTCAACCTCCAGTTCTTTCCAAACTCGGACAACCAACCCCCCATCCTTAGGTGTCTTCTAAAAGTTACTTCATTAACATGAAAACCGACACCTTTATTCCTCTCGAGTCTTAGGAAATTTCGAAGATTTTAAGAGCTCTGTGTTAGACACAAGGACTAAGACCAAATATGTATTTCTTATTAAAAATCACAATAACACATATAAAAAACTATACTATATATGACCTATTATATATATCATATGACCTATCATAATATATTATTATATAGTCTATATATAGTTTTATATATGATATATATAACATATACTATAGATATCATATATATATGATATGTATATATATGACATATATAGTTTCTTTCAAAGATTTTATTTATGTAATTAGAAGCTAAGTAGCTACAGCAAACATTTGCTTATTACCTGAATATTCTAGGCAGTGTTCTGGGAATGGAGGTTTTTGAGTTATATCATAAGACAAAGTGTTCTCTACCTGCTCTTTGTGTGAAAGAGTCTCACAAATCACTAGTGAAGAAAAGTTTTAAATACAAAAAGATGTCTTCAACTTTGAACAGTATGGCTTTTCATTCATGATTAAAAGGAGACCCTCATTTCATCTTGTGCTGTTTTTGTTTTAAAGGTTATAGTTTTATGATAGGCATGTAAATTAAGGAAGTGTAACTAATCTTTCTAAATACGGAGGGCAAGTTTTAAAAAGATTTGTTAATCTAGTTTAAAACAGAATGAGATTCTTTGTACCATGTAAGGGGAATAAAGGATGAAAGTGCAAGTTGAGCTTTTTATGTAGCACTAGTATCATGACCCAAACACTGGGTCCCTTCATGCGCCGATTAAGAGGCAAGAGTAGGTCAATTTTAAGTCTCTTCCAACTCTTAACATTCTACAATGTTATAATCATTTGATTGCCTAAATTTCTTCTGGCCATTTGCTGTTAATGTAAAGCCACTACGTGATAAAAATGTGTAATGTCAGTCAGTCATTAAAATAATCTATGATATTAAAGTCAAACTAAAATATTTAGACTATGATTTACTTTTATTTTTGGTGCTAACAGTTCAAGTACATAGTGAAGATTATTAAAAAAATGGAAGTCCAACTTACTCTGATAATATAAATTTTATCTTCAGATGTAGACTTTTCAGGTAAAGAAAACTCTGCAGGCTTGAGGACCTTATAAAATGTAAAAATATCATGTCACTTGTACCGAAATGTCTTTTAGGAAAATCTTATATCTTTGTTTTGTTTCATTAATTTAATTTTACTAATTAATTTAATTACTCATTAAAATCTAAAGTTTTAGAAATATTATATTTTTCTAATATTCCATAAATTTTCTTGTAATTTTATCCTTGTAAATGCTGACACGTATCACAATTGTATAACCCTGTGAAATAGATGAGATAAATTTTGGCTTTTCTTAATGTAATTGATTCTTTATAAGACTTTAGTTATTAATCCTCTGTAATAAAATTTAATTCTGAACTCAGATACTTGTCTTGGAAATTTTGATAAATTTAAATAAGTCATATCCAGCAAACTTTGTTTTCAGGGCTTTGAAAATCTATTTGAGTTAAAGAATTAGATGTATTAATATCTTTCACACAGATAAAGTACCAAGATCTATCAAGTTATGATTTCAATTACTTCTACATAATATCACCCAGTGTGTGGACATCAATGTTTGAATAAGAAATTTTAAATTTTCTGTCAAATATAGCTGCCTGTTAAACTCTGCTATATAGCAATAACTGTCACTTATATGGGACCATTTTATTTCCACAAAGCTTTGTATTTTTATTGTTTATGTTATATACTAATTAGCCTACATTTTACCTTCACTTAGTATGTTGTTTTCAAAGGGATACCAGTACTTTGTAGACTAGAAAAGATGAATTTGAATTTCATTTTAATGCAATAAGTAGTCCACAGGATTTAATGCATATTTTATTTAAAAAGAACAGTTAATTCCAATGTTTGAGCATTCATATTTTAAAAACCAATATATATTCTCCCCAAGATTACATAGTCTTTTGGGTGTTTCCTAATTTAATATGGAAAAAAATCACAGTTATGAGTCAGATTCTGACATTTTTGAGGTCATTTCAGTGTGTCAAAGCACATCATTAAAAATAATTTTTTGTTGCAACATATTATTAAGTGTTTTCCAACACCTCATACTTGAGTATTTATATAAAAACATATATTGCACAAGATATAAAACTGCTCTTCCTCTAGGCAAGTGCATTGATACTTGACTTTTTTCCAAGGGAAAAGCTTCCATATTAATAAGCACTTACTAAATCAAATGCAGGTTAGTTGAAAATTTATATTAAATTTTAAATATATAATTTAAGAAATGAACTTTAACCTTAGTAGCATTCTGAATAGTCATAATAATTTTAGGAAATTTGATACATTTTAAAATATAGAAAGGGAATTAATACTTCTCATTATCTCACCCCAAATAAAAAATACCCACTGAAAGCTTTTGGCATATCTTCCTGGACATGTTATATGTGTTTATTAATAAAATTCAATGTATTTGTACTATTAATATAATGATGAATATACTATGTTATTTTGTTTGTTTTATTATAAATTACATTAACATTAAACATATTTAAAGTGTCTATATAGCCACATTATATTTCATTATTTGTATATACCTTGATTTGCTTACACATTCTCTTTTTTAAAATATTTAAGCTCAGATTTAAAAAAGGATCATCCTCATAAAGAAGTCATAAGAAGCCTTGGAATATTTTTTTGAAAATAGAACGAAGGACTGTAGAACTGGAACTAAGTAATTTTAGGTCTGGCCCAGCGTGCAGGGTCCCTGGTCATGCGGGGTTTCATAGAATGCAGTAGATAATTTAGATTTTATTCTAATCCAATAGATAATGCATAGAAAAACTAAAAAAAAAAAAAAAAAAAGGAAGGTATCTTATGTACAGTATATAATATAAATATAATATAAATTCTATCCACTGCGAGGAAAATGGATTATAAGCATCAAGAATTTAAACAGTGACACCATTTAAATGGTTATTGTATAACCCAAATGAGAGATGAAAGTCGTTTTAATTTGAGTTACATCAGTGGAGTTTGAATGTAGTTAGAGATCTGATAGATTTGGAGGCATAATTGTTCATGGATGAGATGTTGGAGGTGGGAGAGTGGTGAGTAGCTAGAAAGGACTCAAAATAGTCTTCTATTCTAGGCAGAAAAAGGTATTCTTATCCTTAGTTGAGGAAATGAGCAAATTAGAGTTGATTTGGTTGGGAGTTGTGTTCATGTGTGTTTGTGTTTGTTTTGGTTGCTTCGTGTTTGTTTGGTAAGGTGATTGGATCAAGGGAATTTTTATATCATTAATTTATTAATATATCAATTTTGATTTCCCTTTAGATGTCTAAGTAAAGATCATAATTTACATTTGAAAAAAGCCTAGAACTCAAGGGGAAGTGAAAACTAGAGTTATTAGTTTAGAGCTATTAGCACACACATGATACTAAAAAACCTGAGGCTGAATAAAATCTTTCTGTAAGAGTGTATATGTAGAAAAGAGACAAAGATACAGGCAAAACCGAGGCTTAGCGAGAGAAATAATAATAAATAATAACAACAATAATGATTGAGGAAGGGAACTTCAATGACCTGCTGGTCGGAACCCTGGAACCTGGAGAAGATAATATGTCAACAAGGAGGGAATTGATCAATGTTTGAAGTTCACAAAACTTTTTCTTAATAATACGAATATACAGTAATAATTATAATGGGGCATCCTTATTCTGTGTAATAAGAATCACAATTTACTTTAGTTATGAACTTTGTTCTCGGCTTAAGGTATACTTTTAAACTTGAGAAGGCATTATTTGATACATACCGATACGTGCACCAGTCTGTGAGGGTTGGCTATGAAGAACGAGAACGGGATTTTGCGAGGTGCCCCGCCAGCACGGTGGACATTGAGGCTGGAAGCCCCGAGGAAGCCGGGGGTTGGAGGCCAGGCCGAGGCCAGGCCGCGGGAGGGCTCCCTAGCTGCGCGCTCGGATCTCATTTCCGTGTTCCCGTGGTGCGGCGATGGAAAATTCTTCGAAAACTTGTGTTTGACTTACAGACATTAACACATGTTTAAAACAGAAATACTTTGTGGAACACAGGGCTCAGTCATGAAATCGGCCTCGGTGTCACAGCCTCCCACAGCGTATACAGAACAAGCGACGGAAGTGTTTCAGGGGGAAGTTTCCCTGCAGATACTTGCACCAGCGCGTCTGTGTTAGATATACTTTCTAGGCCTTTTGTTCATTTCTTAAAAATTTTAATAAAAAAAAGATGCCATGTTGATTTTTTTTTTTACCTGAACCCTTTATTTTGCTATACATTTATTTTGCCACACATGCCCATGGTAATCTTATCCTTAATCGTGTTAACCTGAGACATGGCCCCCGTGGCAGATGCGCATAGGTGATGGGGTGCTACATTATTGGACTTCCTTTTAGAAAATTCCTATTCAGTTCTTGCAAGTGAGAGAGGAAGATGATTGGTGATTAAAACAATGACCCTGCCTAACTCAGAGCGAAAGCTGCTTTCCTTGAAGTCCCCCCGCCCACGTCCTGTGCTTTAATTGACTGACTCCAGAGCTGCCACTCTTGCCTCCACATGCTCCCCACAGTTCTGTATTGATTCTCTGTGAAAGCGCATTGAGGCAGCGGCTCTTGAATCTAATTTTTCCATTCAGCTTTACTTTCTATTAGTTTAAAAAGAGAACACCATCTCTTTCTCACTAAAGCTATATGGCACAGAAGTACCCACACAAGTCTTGGAGCCTAGGGCATTCATTAAACTAGGAGTGCCGTAAACATTTATTATATCAGAAATAGCAGACTGCAGCCACTGACCAAACAACCGATGAGTCAAAATGATGTATTAGTTGATTTTCGCCTCATTTTCCTCTTCCTTCACCACCTGAGAAAGGAAACAAAGGTAGTGATTAGAAAATAAAATAAAATACTGAGGTGCAGCGTAAATGATATCAAAACTCTCTGCAGTTCTAATAAAACTAAACTGTTAAGTCATTACTTTTCATGTTTATTGATTTTTAGTACTTGACATCATTATTAGCTGGTGGAGAAACAGATTTATCATGAATTCCCAAATATGATATTAAAAGAAGGACAAAGTTAGAGTAGTTTGGTATTTGAGTAAATAGTACACTCATTAATAAATATCAAAGAATGAAGAATCCATAGTCAACTTAAAAAATAAGTTTTCTAGAGTTATTAACAGATAAAGATTGTGTAAACAACGGGGTGAAATGTTCATTCAAAAATTTATATTGGATATATAGTATTAAAATATAATTTTAAAGTGAGGCAACAATGAGTAAAATGTATTTTCACCTGAGTTTACCAATTTATACTTTCTAAAATTGTTCTTCAGGTCCCTGAAGCTGTCTGACAGCACAACAGAAGTGTTGCTAATATTATTGCAAACTCCTTGTATCAGCCCCACAAACATAGGAACCTTGTTCATCTTCCTGTGATTTCCACAGTGCCTGCCACTCAAAAGAAAAGATAAATGTTCTTGAATAAATGAAGGATTAGTAAGTTTTAATGTAGTTTTGCAAAGACTGAGTCATGAGCTGACCAGTAGTCTTGGATCTACTGGACTACCTTAGGATAACCCCTGTTACTAAAATATCCCATTACTATGCTGATGCTACAGTGCGAAAGAAACAAAGAAGAGATCAGACTCCACGAACGTTTTCAAAGGGATTTGTAGATACGGGATAACCAAAGGACAACACATAAACATGCTGATATGTCCAGGACTCTTTCAGCTTGAAATCCATTCTGTTCCTGTATTACTGAAGCAAAATCATAAGCAAATCTTTTAGCCGTGCTGTGTCTGCTAATCTAAGCCATTTTCCGTCACTTACCACAGAACACACTACCACACGTCGGTGACTCCTTCCATCGCTCTCATTACAAGGACATCATCATGCAGACATTTTCCCATAAGCTCGGGCTAAATGTATTATGATGTTGCATGGTGTTAAAGCAAATATTTTTGCATGAACTAAAATCCTTAACTGTAACTACTTAAAATTTGTACATTTTGAAATAATAACAAATCTATCTCAAAATTTGCCACTTAAAAAACTTTTTTTTTTCTTTTTTTTTTTGGTCACAATACCAGAAGGCATTCTTGCAGGCCCATGCCAAGCATTAACTGCAAGCAGAGCAGAATGTTCCAATTTGCATTCTCCAGAAAAGAACAGCTCAACCAGATTTAATGTACTTTGGCTGGCAATTTGTATGCTTAGTCTCTGCCCAACACACTTTACTTTGAAAAAGCCAAGCTATAAAGCCTAGAATTATAGTTTATAATAGGAAGACTGAGGGAGTCATGTCAACTGACATTCTACTAGTTCTAGCAGCAGCAGAATTTGTATCTTAAGGAGATGAGTGTGTTCTTGGTGGACAAAAAAATAGTGGGTTTTGCAGTGACTATTTTGGAGAATTCATCTTTTCTACCTTTGTGCAAGTGCTGGAATACTTTTAGGTTATTTCACCATTTATGTATCATCATAAATTATAAATTTGTAGGCCTAATTTGATTTTTAAAATACTGGGATTTAATGAAACAAGATTTTCTTTTTTTTTTAACAAACAATTAATAAAAATTTAACTTCAGTTAACTTTGTTAAATTGCTGCTTTCTTTTCATTCATGCACTTGACTGGAGGGAAATTAGTGAGGAAAGAGGCAAAGCAGAAGAGAGGTTTTGCCTAATTTTATCTTCATTGAACTCCTCCTGACCTATTATTTAATTATCCTTTTCATATTATACATAGCAACAACCATCAGTGCCTTTAAAGTTTCTTTTATGTGTTAAGTTTCTTTTTGGATATTCTTATTTAAAATATTAAATATAAAGTTTAATTTATCAGTAACAATCCCTGCAATTATAGCATGGTACACAGAAGTTGGTACCAGCTACATAACTCATAGGCATAAAGATTCAGTGTTTCTCTACTTAGCCTCTCAAGACCATGTTTCCTTTCAATAGTGGAAAATGTAATGTTTTAAATCAAGATAGCATAGATATTTCCAATTAACAATGTGTGCTCTGTTGAGTAAATTTTCAGTCAAATCTAGGGATTCTCCCCACCCTTACTTTCCTTCACACTTCTAGATGGAAGGTTTTTTCTCCTCAGAATCAGTCCCTAAGGTGATGTTCCAAGCACAAGTGTTTATCTGGAAAAGGAGCCTGGGAAATAAATACTGGGCGAAGGAAAGAAAGCAATTAAGTATGCTTATTCTGCAGGTCACCAATACATGTTAATGGATTGATTCCTGCTTGGGAATTCTGGGAATGTGTAACAATGCACCTCTGATGCTTTCCCCTACGACATAGGGTGGGAGTATTTAGGAAGCATTAGCTATAATCTACCTTTGTTAAAACCACTGGGAGAAGGCAAAAGGTGAGTTAGTTCTGTGACAGAGGACCTGTGAGAGCAGAGAAAGACCTCAGCCAGAGGGGTGCAGATGGGTGCCATCCTCTCACACCCTGGTAACACTCCAGGAACCAGGGCACACGCAACAAGCATCTGCCTGCTAAGCACTGTAGATAGGTGCCAGTGGCGATCGTGACTCTTCTGAAGGTATCCGTGAGATGTAAATTGTCCATCAGTTTTGTATTTCCAATGAGTTATTTTTATTTTCCATATGTATCTATCTGTGATGGCTCAGACATTAAAAAACAAATAAAACATTTTAAACTGAGTTATCGTATATACGAGTAGTTTGAGAAGCACTGCATTAGTGGACCCCTGACGTGGTCTCGGGTGCTACTCATGAAGGCTGAGCTTTCAAGATTTTAGATTGCTTAGAGCTTCAAAGCAGAGAGGGTGGAGGACATGTGCCTCACTTTCCTGGAAAGATGTTCAGGGACACTGTGAGCTGCTTTAGAAATGGGCTTGGGCACATCCTTAAAGATTGATGCATACCTCAATGTTCTTGATAGTAACCTTAAACTTCAGATGTGCTGTCCACCCCAACCGGAGCAGAACAGAAGTTCAGGGAGAGAAAGAGAGAGCTAGCCAACCCGAGGGACCCAAGTGTCAGAGGAGAAGAACACACTGTGCATGAACCGGTTGACCAGATGCTTCACAAAACGTGCAGAGCTGCAAAGATGACTGGGACGCAATAGGGTCGTCCCTACCATGCCTGCTTGATGAGGGCCCCGCAGAGTCAGGGTGACACCCTCTTACTGTAATCTCTTGGTGATCACGTTCTCCCAGGTTAGCTTTTCTATCCCTGTACTTAGAATGTATTCAACCCAGTTTCTTGTGGGGGTTGAACTTTTAATATTTACAGATAAACTTTTGGTATTCAGAAAATCTTCTTTTTCTCATAAAGCTTACTCATATAATCGTCTCTGCTAACACACACACCTACACCATGTGTACACTTACACACTGAATTCCATTTACCTCTTTTTCTTTGGAGTCTACCTATACTTGAGTTTTCCCTTAAAAACAATGCTTATATCAAGCTATTTGTGGATGCCTGAATATTAGTAAAAGGGGAGTGGATACCAAAAAGCACAATGAAAGAAACTTCACTGAATTTATAAAATAATATTCAAGACTCCTGATTCTTAATGCAGTGATAAGTCAATGGGACAAAAGTAAAATACAAAATAAAAATAAATAAAACTAAGGCAATAATTTTTAAGATAAATCAACGCAAGTTTAATTTATGAGCAACCTAAATGAATTTGCACCTAGAATGAGGATCTGAAAACCAAATCCTAGTGATGTGAACTTGGCAATTTCCAAGTCATCTTTTATGTTGAAAGCTTTTTGAAGATGTTTTTGAAATCAGACATGGTGTATTTTAACACATTAATACAGGTGATCAACGGACCGAGCAGGTGCTATCTCCGATCATTTCAGTCTACTTAACTAATACTCTGCACTCAGACATCCGCAGCATAAATGTTGATTCAAAAGGAAAATCATTAAGGTGAGACCGAAGGTAGCTACTCTCTTGAAAGCTGCTTCATTTAGTGCCTGTGGTGTTGGCATGAATAGCTCAAAGCTGCTTGGAATTAATTCTTTTCTGAGTGGACTGCTGAAAAAGGCAAGAACGTGTGTTCTTGGCAGAGAAACAAAGGGGCTTAAAGGACTTCCACACTTATCCCACTACAAGTCAAGCATTATATTAATATCAAAATAGTCTCTTAACTAATAGGGGATAATTGTGTAGCTGCTCACAAAGTGGTTTATATACTTCAGAGTAGAAATAATGTACTGTGCATGCGTGTGCGTCTGTGTGTGGATCGTGTGTCCATTCATTCTGGCATGTGCTTGAGCCATGTTACATGGGGACAGGAAACAGAAGCAAGACTTTCTTTCAATTTTACCATTGAAATTTTGTAAAGCTTTATATGAAATAAAATGTACCCATGGGCTGAATAAAAATGAACATAATCATAAAGTTTGAGTTTCCAAAATAAAATGCATATGTACATACTGAAAAAACCTCAAATAATATTCTAAAATACTTTAGAAGCTGAGGAAGATGAATAAATACTATATATTTCTAAATATCAAAATAAAATAAGGGTTGATTTCTAGAATCCAGTGAAGTTTTCTTTCTAACTCTGACATTTAAATTCTTTGATCATGCTTCTCATCCAGCAACAGAATACTTGTCTCCTAGTAGTCAACTGTTTTTTCATTTATTTTAGTAAAGTTTTGTAGTTATCTTGGTTAAAATTTGTTCTCAAATTATTTTTTTTTGTATACGTAGCACTTGTTTTGTATGTATGTGTATGTATGTGTCTGTGTGTGAATATATTTGCATGTGTTTTATTTCATCTTATCTATTCTATTCTCCCCTTTTTTAGTTTATTCTTTCAAGTTTTTTTGTATAATTTTTCAGTCTCAGTAATTTTACTCCTTTCACAAAATTATCATTGCCTTATTGTTATTCTGCTTATTCAAAGTAAGTTAATTTTGCTCTGATTAAGTAGTTGCTTTTTTATAGTTTAATAATCAAATGGCAATCTGACATTCCTCCCTCCCCTCAGTTTTCTTGGGGCCCCCACCTGCATTCTTTGACTACATTTTCTAAGCCCAGAAAAGGAAACAGCTAGAAGATGGTGACTTGAGCATTTGTTTTTGATCCCTTCTTCTTCCTCATTCACTGTTTGTGTGTCCCCACCATCAGAATAGCTCAAACCATCCATTGCAATGTGTACAGACTTCTTTCTATACCACATCCGAGTCCTCAGAGAAAGGCTCCCTTTGTGTGCACTTGGGAGAGGATCAACAGCCTGAAATCTTGAAGAGTTATCACTCTATCGAAAAAAGTACAAGTAAACTGACTTCTGGGTAGCCTGGGGGAGAGGTCAACTGTCCCTGGCGACAGAGTGCTTTGGAGAAGGAGGGGCTTGCTCCAGCTCATTTTCTGATTGCTCTGCTGTGAGAGGCTGGCTGTTCTCCCTGGCTCACACAAGAGGGAGCAGTTGCAGTAATGGTCACAGCCCTTCTCTTCCAGCTGGCTTCTGGGGGCAGAGAGACTCCCGGGGATATGCCTCGTAGAGAGGTTCCAGGTTTCCTAAAAACTATGTTCAGCCTCTGATCTATCAGTGATAACCCCATATTCTCTGCACCTACATAAGAAATTGAAAATTTTGTTTTTCTAGGAAGACAAATGAATTTTTTAAAAAGCAAAATGTATATAGTATTTTGGCATCAGAATGTGTATATTTCCTTGTTTTTTGGAGCTAGTCATAGAGACACATTAAAGTACAGAGTTGAGGTAGTTTTCTACCTCAACTACGAAGCCCTCCAAATGCACTTCCTACCATTTCAGGTGGACATGTAAGACATTGGGTATTCACACTGCTAGGTATCCCATTTTGTTTGACTTTGTAAAAACACATTTTTCTGCAGAACCTTTGGATGAGTTGCTGATATGTACAAGGAACTAGAGTTATTTTGCAAAGATTTTCAAGGTCTTCGGGTTAATGTTTGCATAAGTTATTCCATTATGTAAATAAAAAATTAACATCACATCACTTGGGCTCTAAGGAAAAGGACAAATGCAAATTACTATACTTAGCCCTTATTAGAAGCATTTTGGTACAAAAGTGAGGGAAAAACGAGTGTTCCAAGTTAGCCGTGAGGGAAATACACTTGTATATGCATATGCTGGGGACCAATGATTAACGGAAATGAAGAACTATTTGAAAACACTTTTTTTTTAAAACGAAGTCACACAACTAGAATAAAGCATCTTAATTTTTTGAATGGCTATTTTTAATACTTTTAAAAATTATCCAACTTTCTCCTCTTTCTACCCCCCTTTCTCATTTTTATTTCCCACCTTTTCATATAAGTAAGTAATATTTAAACACTTTATTTAAAAAAAAAAATTGCCTATTCTCCTTAGACAGAGGATGCAGTTGGCTCCTGAGTGGAGCATGGACTCCACTGAGAAGTTTCCCAGGCTTGTGTGCTGAGTGACTCGCTGAGCAGCCCCTTTTGCTCAGATGGTGCAGTTCAGTTCTGTCATTCTGGTCAACATCTCTTATTTGTCAAGTAAAGGAAATTCATTGTTTGTGATCATGTGATCTGAAAATGTCTGCTTGGCAGCCCACACATCTTTATAGAAGGCATTGGAAATGTCACAGAAAGTCCAAAAGGGTATTTGTGTTAGTTATTTAATCTTTAATACATTAGAATTTAATTTTCTGCTCACAATGCATAACCTTTGGGATTTTTCTGGTATTTAAACGTTGTATAAAAAACTTAACTTCTCATATGAATGAAATCATATGGTTCTTGGTTTTTTTTCTATCTGACTTATTTCACTTTGCATGATGGACACAATCAGTAGTTTAGTGGTTAGTGGTTATCTGAGGGTATGGGGGAAGGGGTCTCAAATATATGGTGTTGGAAAGACAACTGACTCTGGGTGATGAACACACAATACAACACATAGATTATACACTGTAGAATTGTACACCTGGAACCAATGTAATTTTTACTAATCAATGTCACCCCAATGAATTTAACAATTAAAAAAATTAAAAATTAACAAAAATGTTAACTTATCTGTCAAACTTACTATGTGGTTTTTAAGTTAGATTTCTTTAGAAGATCACATGATTTATTTTAGGCAACTGAAAGTACTGGAATTAACAAACTTTCTGATTCCAGAGGCATGTACCTTGAACAGTCTTAATTGTTCAAGGTAAAATAATGCTGATAGTAACAAAGGTAATAATAACATAAATTATAGTTATAATTTCTTAAGAATGTACCATGTGCCAAGCATTGCACTCTAAATGCATTGTACCCTGCTGTTTCTTACTTGTTCTCAACCTTTGAGGTTGGTATTTATATCCTCATCTTGCAAGTGAGAACGCTGCGAGTGAAGCTTAACAATTTACTTAATGTCACACACCTCTAAGAGGCCAAAATGTGAATCAAACTCATGTCTTTCTCTCTATAAGGCCTATCCTCTAACCATTAAGAAATACCAACCAGGATTCTTTGTTACAAAATAAGTTATGGTTCTGTTTCTATTTTTCTATAACTATTGTTTCTTACCACCTTATGTGCACCTCATCATGTCCCAAACACACACGTTTATTTACTCCCTTGTTAGAAAGTCATATCTCTGAATAGTAAAGAAACATCATGAAAGAAAATGGGCTATCAATAAATTTTCCAAGCAATAAATAACCTATTGTAGCTATATCCAATGTCAGCATTCCAAAATACACTTCCGCAAAGAATGCCACACTTTTTAAAAATGCATTTCCAGGAGATAGCCACCGTTTTCATGTGACTGAAATCGCTTGGCCTATTGCCCCGTGCTTCACGAGGCAGTAGAGATGTGTACAGAGGGTGGAAAAAATACAAGTCTGCTCTGGGCTTCTCCCTCTCCTGCCAAGTCCTGCTATTACAGAGACCGTGAATAACCCCTCTTGGCCTGAGATCATAATTCATCACTCTGTCTCCTTTCTGCTTCCTTTGCTACTGGGGAGAAGCAATGTGAAATTTAATAAGTTGAATAAAAGTTATTTTTCCCCTGTCTGTATGGATCCTGGCAGGGTGCCTTGTAAAGTGCTTTCGATTACTAGGAGCTGTGTAATACCAAACTCCCGCCTGATAGTTGTTGGCACCAGAATCAGTTTAAGAAGTTCTTCAGCAGTCAGAATTGCATCTTGCTTCACACTGCGGTGAAGTCCTTTTATGCATCTTAGCGCCTTCACCCTGGAGAGCCCTGCGTGAGGGAAAAGACAAGGTAGCTGAGTATCTGCAGATGAAAGGACAAACAGCACTTCTCTTCAGCATCCTCAATAAGCTTTCCAAAAGTCCAAGGCAAAGTAGTGCCTCGATATAATTAATCTATTATCTATTGTTTCAATATTGGAGGTTTCATCAGACTTAGGAAATTAAAGGAAACCCTAATTAGCCACGTTATGACTTATTTCTTTTTTCTTTCTAATTTAAAGTGTCCATGTTCAAAATGTTTGGGAAATATCCCAGATTTTCTTCCTCAAACGGAGTTATTTCCAGCTCTTTCTTGTGACGACACAGGTCTTTCTTATAACAACACTGTTTTCTTTTCTAAATGTATTATGACTCTCAATATATCAATTTGCAAACCCTGTGTTCCAATTAAACAGGACACGCTTCCTGCCTTGTCATTATACACAATTGTTTACTGACTCAAACTATCTGCTTAAAGCAGGTCTTTTGCCCCCATTTGAGTGTGTTCTTTAGAGTACTACGGGCGGTTCAAAGTCATTCATTGTTTCCTCTGAGAGGGACAAGTGCAGGTTTTTTAGCCCAACCTATAGGCCTGGCTTTCTGAACTTTGTATCACTCTATTATCTTTATTGGGACTCTCTCCAATATAACAAAACATTTTTTAAATATGTAGCTGAGAATTATATTCCACAATGCATTTCTGAAAATATGATCTCCTTCATTCTTTCTGTAATACCTCTCATATACATCCAAATATGAGTCCCCGTTCATCTTTTGCCCAAAGTGTTGCATTGCACATTCCTGTTAAATGTGTGGTCAACCATCCACACCCTATTCCTGAAGTATTATTTCAGTTTCTCTGTCATAGCGGGGTTTGTTCTTTCCAAATGAACTCAATTCTTTTTGAAACACATAGTCTTGATCTGAATCTATTCCAGAATCCTTGTTAATATCAAATCCTAAACCCTAACTCTTGACCCTAATATTAGGTGTATTAAAGTGTGTAGACATTACAGTGAAATCATTCAAGAACATCTTATGCTATTTGCATTGTCCACAATCATATTTTTTTCTCCCCTTAATTGTTTAAAGACAGTGACAACAGTGTTAAAATGATGATTATTTGACTCCTGGTGCTTTTAGCCTTCATGTTTGTACCAACTTTGACCTGAACCATTACAGTTAATGACTGATGAGTGTAACTTGAGGTTAGACACTTTAGACCTTTGAGACAAATTGGTTTTCTAAAATGTGTTCTAGGTCATTGGCAGTGGGAACAATTTTGATGGTCTGTGCATTAACCTTTTGTGTTCATACTTTGGGGGCATGTGTAGGTGTGGTTAGTGGTGTTGTTGAATATGTTTTTGATTCCAAGAGCAATTTTCTGACCTAGAATGGATGAGATATTCAGAGTTGAATGAGAGCTGGGTGAAATAGAATTGCTACAACTTAAACTCAAATAGGAAATCACAGCATGTAGATAGGGAGCTATTTGTTCACTGCTGTGTAGTCTGGGTGGGATTGATACCACCTCCCTCTCTGTCTTTGGGACATGGTTGGAAACAAAATAAGGTATAAATCAATCACTTCTTGCCACAGTGATTAATTTAACAATCCAGGACAAAGCCAAATATAATGGGCACTCCTCTCATCTCAAAATTGTCAGTCACCATCCATATGTGATCTTTTGACATGACTATGGGGAAAAGTCTTTTCTTCAAGGTATTTCCTGTAATATATTACATCTGTGTTCATCAGGAATATTGACCTGATACCAAACCAAACAAACACACTACAAAAAATGTTTTTCTTTTCTTTTTTGTAATGTTTCTGCTTGGTTTGTTATCAAGGTGATATGGACCTTGTGAAATGAATTTGGAAGCTTTCCCTCCTCTTCAGTTTTTTGAAATAGTTTGAGAAGGGTAGGTATTCATTTTTTTTTTTTTTAATGTGGTAGAAATTCACCAGTGAAGCCATCTGGTCATGAACTTTTGTTAGTTGAAAGGTTTTTTTTGATTATTGATTTAATTTTGTTTCTGATAATTAGTCTGTTGAGAATTTAGCTTTCTTCTTGGTTCAGTCTTAGAAGATGATATGTTTCTAGAAATTTATTCTGCCCAGAGAAGCTTCTGCCCAGCCACAGGATTGGTCAAGAGCTGTTCTGGATTTTAGTGATAAGTGAACTCATCCCTTAAGCTTTCCCTGTGGAGTGGCAGAGCCTCAGTTCTCTGGAACCAACTACAGTTATTGTCACCCCATGGCCCCAGCAGATCACACCGATCATTTTGACCGAACATAATATTTGGGTCCCTCCCATTGCCTAACGACTCTATTATGCCTTGCTAGTCGTGTTCTTTCTAAATAACCATGTCACTGCTTTTGCTTTCTTCCACTCACTTGCACACTCTCACACACATAAACCATTACCTTCTCCCTGCCCTTTACGTACATTCTCAGCTCATAACTTAACCTCCTTCCTTTCCATTACAAAGGGTGAAGTATCTCAGAATTTATCATATTTAATCCCTCCACTTGTACCATGGTTCTTGTCCCACCTGTGTCTGCTTAAGAGTTTTGCTCTCATCTTATAATTATTTCCTTTCTCTCCTACATCATCAGTTTGAACCTACATCCAGACTGTTCCCATCTCTAGTATTCCCTACTTTAAAAGGCAGAATAAAACAAGGAATCAATGATAGCATGCACAGCTACTGCCTTTTGGTCTCTTTTTGTGATCCATCTTCTTTGTCCCACTGCCCAGTGTTGGAATGCCCAGGGCTCTGTGCACAGCCCACGTCGCTTGCTTGCTCTTCTCTTTGCTTCACTTTTCTTGTTCTCGAGTATTTCCTCTCTCTGTGCATCCTGAGTGAATCTCCTCTAATTCTTTGTTTATAAATGCCATGTATATAGAATGGCTCTTGAATTTGAATTTGCAGCTCAGAGTTCTCAGTGGAACTCCAGATATGTCTATCCAATTTACTTGACGTCTGCACTTGGAAATTGATTTGGGATTTAAAAATTAGCTTATCTTTAGCAGATATCTTAATATCTGCCCCACCCCTGCTGTTGTTCCTACCAAAGGGACAAAATAATAGGAATCCTTTTTAAGTTTTGTCTTTCATGTATCTCTTACCTAAATATCTAACTTTCAATCTCACCAGCACCACCTCGGAAACCTATTCTGAGAGGTGTCTCTTGGTTGCTCGCTCTGCTGTCACCGCCACAGCTCAGTGTACCTCTATTGCTTCGTCTTCTCTAATGGCTTCTTAACTGACTATTGTAGCTTTTCTGCTTCACACACTCCAAGCATATTCTGTCACTCACAGAATGAAAGCTAAACACCTACTTTGCTATGTGATCTACCCCCTGACTACTCTCCATTAACTCATAATGACCTCCCTCTCAAGATGTATGTTCTAATCATCTTCTTAGGGAATATACTAAAGTGTTAGGTAGTCTTTCTGTTGTTATACAGAACATAATAAACCGGTCCCTGCTCATTGGCTTCTGACTAGCTGCTTCCTCTCTCCAGATTAGACAGTTTCCCTTACCTCCTGGGGAAGGACTTTCCCCACCTTATTCTCAATAATTCTTCTCTTCCTCTAGTCATTCTTTATCCCCTTCACTCTGTTTTATTCTTTTCCCCTTATTATTAGTGTTTAATAACTTGTCCCTTTCCTTTAGAATATGATCTCCATGGGAGCAGTGGCTTTGCTAGTCTTGCTGACCATGTGTCATGGCAGTCAATCAAGATTGTTTTGTGGGAAAAAAAAGGAATGAAACTGCTTTACCATGGAACATGCAGGCCTCATGCAAGTTTCCTAACTTATTCTCTATCATGGATATTTCATACGGAGCACCTTCTAGCAAGCTGCATAAACATTTGAGCACCTGCATGCTTGTTCTGACTTTCTTCCTTCGTCCCACTTGGCAGCACAAACCAGAAACAAGGGCTCCCCAGCTTCCTCGTACACAAATGTGGGGTTGGGTTTGGTTGCTATCCACAGATTTTTATTTATGCCAGCACACACAGATGGGCTGTGGGGCCTCCTGAAGAATTACTGCAGAAATTGCGCCTTCCAGCTGGAGACTGACTAGGATGCTTAGCTATAAGGAGAAACCTCCCTCAGTATTATTACTAGATAGTTGGACTTACATCCTGAATATGCAAATTGTTTTCTATGTAGTTTATAATCTAGGTCAGTAGAGATGATTAATGTCAGCTACATCCCATCAGCATTCAAGAAGAATTCTTGAAATCACAGTTAATAGTGGCACTAAAATCCATTCAGCCACTATTCAGCATAAAAGAGATTCTTCAGAATTAACAAATTAATCATAACATGCACAGTGTATACATATATATTGCTTTAAAATTTCCCCATATACAGTATCTGCCAACAAATGTGTGCCTTCAGCAGGAACAAGTAAGCCATACACAGTGCTATATCTAGAACATGTTATCCACAAAATCCCACATAGGGGCTTTAATATTTGCCTTGACTGATTTTGTCATTCCACAAATATTAGTTGAAAACCTACTGAGTGCCAGGCCCAATTCTTGGTGCTGGAGTATAACACAAACAGAGAAAAAAAACGCACCTGCTTCCCTGAGCATGCGTTCTTACGTGTGTGTGGGAGGGAAGACAGTAAGGCCATAGTCAAGCACGTGTATGTCTATTATGTGATGGTAAGCCTTGTGAAGGAGAATCAGCTCAGATGAGAGGAGAATTACATTCTCAGTGGGCTGTTTCTCCAGCCCCTTAGATGAGGTGACATGGAAACAAAGGCTTGAAGATGCAGGATACAGGGAAATCCAGGAGAGAGTATCCCTGGAAGGGGAAATAGCAAGTGCACAGTCTCACCATTAGAGGAGAGGTGTATCATATAATAAAAACAGACAGTAAGCTCTATGGCCATAAAGAGATGAGATAGCAATTTTGTTTTCAGATCATACTATTATTGTTCATAGTGACCTACTACCATCTTACATTTGGAAATTTGTGGGCTGCTTGTTGCAAGGAGAGGTGAAATCAAGAAAGAGTTTAAAAATAAGATAAAGGAGGGAAGAAACAGCGTTCAGTAAAGAACAGAACTAGGTAATGGAATACATCAATGATAGATAAGATCTCTATTAGTTCACTGTCTTCTAGGAAGTACCAAATGTGCTTTAAAAAGTGTGTTCCTCAAAATGCCAGTCCTGTCATAATGTCCTTATGAAGATATTTGATAGGGAAATAAGTTTGATATATGCTTTGTCTTAGAGACTGTAGAACAGTATGATTTTATATTTATCCAAGTGTATGAGAAGATCTGTATAGAGGACACTTAGTTAGTTGTGTTGATCCCAGAATCACAGAAACTTACCTATTCACAATTTGTTTTGTTTATGTAATAAATGCTTTTTGAAAACAATTGCATTCAAAATGAAAGAGTCAAATCTGTTGTACGAGGTAAAAACTGCCTAATGAGGGTAGAGACTGCAGTAAGAAAGAGGCTCCAAAATGCAATGGCTTGAAGATAAAAGTGCTTAGGTGGACCTGGTAACATGAAGCCGTACAAGTACCAAGAATAGTGTTGGGGGGACACAGGTGGGTCAGAAGCAGAGGTCGGTCCCTTACATCGTCAATACATGGCTTTCCAGGATTGCTCTAGTCCTCAATACCTTTCCTCTGGGTCTTATCAAAGGCAGGCTTTATGTTTGTTTTCTTTTTGCTGTGTCCTGGAAGATGAGTTTAATTATAGTTCAATTATGCATTAATAATGAAATATACCATGTTTATAAAAACATTATCCTATTAGGATTCCTATACCAACGGAAGCTTAGCTTGCCTCTGTTCTATCAACTCCATGATGTTACAGAAGAGAAAACTCAAGGCCATCAGGTATGGCAATTTCCAGTAGGCAGAGAGCCCATTTGAGTTCTCCTTATCTCGTTTGGTTCCATAACTTAGTTTTGTTTGTTTTCTTTATTTTTGGCCAGCCTATCAGTGCATTAGCATAGTGTTTGTCTCTATGGACGTAAATAAAGACCAGTAAAATGGAAACAAGCAAAAACTATTTATTCAGAGCTTGCGGGGGAGTCAGGCACCATCAGGTGCATTTTGGAAGAGACTCAAAGGCAGGCAGAGCAGTGGGAGAGTTTTCTAGTGCAACAGGGAAAGGCGCAGGGGTGCTGGAGGCAGGCTAACTAGCAGCGGGGCATCCTATGTGATTGGTTAGAGGTCCATACAGCAAGAACTCAAATAACATTGTTTCATCTAGTTTGTTTTATTTTAACATTGATGAGATGATGTAGGAACTTAACCTTGTTTATATTCATTAACTTAATGTAAAATTGATTTTCTTCTAGGCCCTTTTGCTTAAAGTCACAGAACCTGGTGATACTGTTAAGTGGGACTTAACTGTGTTTACCTTTCTCTGGTGGATACTAAGTTGGAAGCAGAGATAAAATTTAGGGAAGCTGTCATCTGTAAGTCAAGTCTTAGGCATTTGGGGCTGATTGTCACAGAAGTTAGAGCTTCGTTTCCTGGATTGTTCCTAGAGATGACAATCTGACTTCCTACAACTCTGATTTACAAAACTGGTTGGTGTCCTGGGTTGGTTATTGTACAAAAGGGATTCCTGGATAGGGTGCTGCAAGGTGTGGATCTGAGTTCTGTTCTTATATCTAGCCTGGTCATTGTCTGTTTGTATATTCAGTTCCTTGTCTGTTTATTAGTTCATTTGTCTTGTTTTTATTCCTTTTAATCAGCCTTTTGATTGTTGCTACAAATGGGTGCTCAGAGAATCTGAATCACCTTTGTAGCAGAATGTAGAATCCCACCACTCCCACATCCTTAAAAAGTGGTTTTTCTCCTGGACATCTGTGATACCATACTTGGCTGGTTTCATTACTATCCAACTGGTCACTATTTCTCAGTTCTCTTTTTTTGATCCATCTTCTAGTGAATCTCTAAATTTCACAATGACTGAGGATTTGGCCTCACATTTTCTTTTACTTTCCTCTCTTCACCTTTCCTCTATCCCCTCTCCTCTCCTCTCTGCTCCTTTCTCTAATTTCCCTACTGATTTACCTAGTGTCATAACTTCACATGCATTCTATACACTCATGAGTCTCAAAATTATGTCTTCAAATAAAACCTATCTCTGAACTCTGTATTTTCAAAATGTACCTGTTTACTTGCAATCTCCATTCTGATATCTAGAAAGCATCTCAGACTTCTATGGACACCATAAAACTATTGAGATCCATGCCACAATGTCTACCTTCAACCCTTACACCTGTATCTTGGTTAGCTTGGTCCGCCATAAAAAATACCACAGACTGGGGGTGTTCACACAACAGCAATGTATATTCTCTCAGTTCTGGAGGGCAGACGTCAGACTTCAGGGTGCCGGCGTGGTTGAGTTCTGGCAAAAGTTCTTACTGGGGCTTGCAGACTGCCTTCTTCATGCTGTGTGCTCACATGGCTTTTCCTGAATGTGTGTGGAGAAAAAGTGTTATCTCTTCCTCTTAGTAAGGCACTAATCACATCATGAACCCAATCTCATAACCTCATCTAAGCCTAATTACCTCCGAGAGGCTCCACTGGGGCTTCAAATTCATGTGGGTGATTAGCACCATCTCCAAATACCATCACATTTGGGGTTAGGGCTTCAACATATGAACCTGGGGTGGGGAGGGACATGGTTCAGTCTATAGCAACATCCCAGTAAGTTACACTTCTGTTCACTCAGTAGGTCAGGTCAATACCAAGGAGCCACAGTTAATTGATGACCAATTGCCTCCTAACTGATCTGCCATTCTCATTTCTCTCTACATGGTCCATATTTACACAGCTTCAAGGATTTTATTTTCTTCCTTAAAGTGTAAAATAGCATAACTCCTCTACTACCCCTTTCACTTGGTAAAATATGATACTTCCCATGGCCTGTGACCTTATATGATCTTATTTCTGCCTGACTTTTAGATGTCATTGGCCCTCCTCTCTCCTGTTTTTCATTGAACACATTCTCTAACGTAACTAATGGCTCCTGTCTCCGCACACAGTACTCACTATTTCTTCTGCTTGAAGCCCTCTTTCCCCAAGTTTTGACAAAGCTACTTTCCATCTTGAAACCTAAATTCAAATAATGTCTTGTCAAAGAGGATTTTCCCAGCTGTAAGAGATTCATAGACGTTCTCTACCACATCATCCTGCAGTATCTTCTTCATAACACTTAACAAGCCCTTGAAACAACTTCTTTCCTAGATATAAGCTCCTTGAGACAATGAATCCAGTTTTCTAATTCTTTAACATATCCACAGAACTGAGAACAGTTGCCAGGCTCATAGAAGATACTGAAGGAATATTTGCTTATTTATTAAAAGAAATGATAACTGGAATAGTGCTAAAGATTAAAATGGTGGGAGTTCCCTGGTGGTGTAGTGGCTTGAGGCTTCGGTGTTGGCGCTGTCGGCACTGCAGCCTGGGTTCGATTCCCAGTCAGGGAGCTACCCACATACCAAAAAGCAAAAAAAAAAAAGGTTAAAATGGTGAAAGAGAAGCAGTATTCAGGATTCTTTGGAATATGAAAGGGAAGGAGATAACAGCTGGCACTATGATTTTGATTGCTTATAAAACATTCATGGGTCATCAGGGAAAAAGAGATCACTATAGATGCTTTTTCCCCTCTAGAGTTTCACCTGGGGAAATAAACAAAGGTCAAGGAATTTTGATTGATTCTGCCATTGACTAGCCATTCTGAAGCAGCAGTAATTAATTAAGGAACTAAAACTTGAGTACACATAATCTATTGCCTGAGCAGCAGGATAGAGATTGGTGAGAAGCACCATAGCTCCAAAATGACAAAGGGCTTTTAAAGGGTTGTGAAATTTAGCTGAGGGGTAAGCTCTTCAATTCAACAGGAACAACTGAGGACAGGTAGAAGCTGTGTTAGATAGAGCATTGCCTTACGGTAAGGGTGCAATTTCGGTATAATTAAAAGAACATTGCACTTGGCATCAGAAGATCAGACTCAGAGTCTCAACTTTTCATGCCCTAAGTGAGCAAGGCCTCTATTTCTCCTAGCCTCTACTCCCTCCTATAGAACCAGGACAGTAACTTCTGACTCCAAGTCTATTATGACTAAATACAGTAGACTCTGTTAACTGGAACTCAAGCAACTGACACTCTCAAATAACCGGCAAAAAAAATCAAAGATATAATATTACATTTATCTGACATGGGTGCTGGTTAACTGAGTCTACTTACATTTATCCAGCATCTACCAATCGCCATGGAGGGTGGTTAACTGAGAGTCTACTGTATAATAATAATGTTTCACTGTTTCCAAACCATAAAATACTATATGCATTTTAGGAATCAGACTTAAATATTGTTATGTTTTTTTCCTTAAAATGTTTGTTGGCAATTAATTATGTATTACATTTTAACCAAGAAAAATTAAAATTCTTTAAGGATGTTTATTCCAGATTTCATAATCTCCATCCCAATTATCCATTTAAAAACCAGGTGTCATTGAGTATTGCAACAAAATATGTCATATCTCCATCAAAAGGGGATTTCATTAACCTATAAATGCATAAACTCTTGTGTTTAGGAGCGAGGTTATTAAAATAAAACAAAACAGTTTACTTATTAGTTTGAACCATCTCAGGGACATCTCCTGTCACAGTGTCACATGTAGATTTCCATTATTCACATTTGCCTTTATGGACTCTGCTTTAAATCGTGGGCATTGCCATTTTCATACTTAAGAGCTTGGAAGTTTTTTCTTTTCTTTTTTAAAGATTACTTACACAGTCATAAAACTATGATGATATGTAGGTTTAGAAAATTTAAGTCATACATCCATGCACCATGAAATACTATGGGGGTAGTTTCTTGAAAAAATACAGACACTGTCCCTACTCATCTTATAAAATATACAATGCAGCAGAAAAGACAAAACTTAAATTAAGTCAATGACATTTTCAAATTGCAAAGTCTGCAATTGTAGTTATAGCAAGCGCCCCAAAGGATAAGCTATTTCTTATGATCAGGTACGTGAGGGAGACTGTTTCTCAACTGGGAGAAGGTGGGAGGAGTTTTACTTTGTATAAATGCTAACTTTTCAGATATTCTCTGTCATTTTTGAGAATATTCTTTTCCATTTTTAATGGTTGTTACCTAATCATGCACTGCTCTTAAAACATTTTATTCATATTCTAGAATAATTATATTCATATTATAGACAATTCTGAATGTTTTCTATATTACCTCTTACTGTCACTTTAAGAATTTCAATTAGTGTTTTTGCATTTTAGGAGTATTATATGGTAACATGGTTATTTTTAAAACCATATTTTGTTTCTATCACATTTATGTGTAGAAAATCTTGTGCTTTTTCTTACTGCTTATTTTACTATGATCTTTAAATATACATTTTAAATAATGTAATAGTTGTCTCTCTAAATTATGACTTTTCCTCTTTAGTTGAATGCTATGAAATTTGTTTTCTCAATTGAAGTTATTAATATTTCCTTTCTTTACAAAGATTTTTTAAAAGCCTAATGGATCTTACTGAAGCAAAAAAAAAAGACTATAGCTTTCACAACCATCAAAATAACCCTCACACCTCCTTTTCGCTCCAATACATTGCCAGAAATGTGTGTGGGAGGGGCGGTGGAGAGAGGTTGAGAGAGAGACAGATGGAGAGATAGAGACAGACAGCGCACGAGTGAGAGAGAGAGAGAGAGAGAGAGAGAAGGGGAGGGGAGGGAAGAGAGGAGGAGGGGAGGGAAAGGAAGAGGAGAGGAGAGCAGAGGAGAGGAGAAGAGAATTCCCTGCGTTAAAAAAAAGGTGGACAATCATATAGACCAATATGGAAGTCATAGGACTGAGCAAGTGAATTATCCCTGAAATATTATCTTGGCTAATAATGTATACTTTAAAAATATATTTTATATTCTTAAGTTTCTAAGATATTTGAATTATAGTTTGCTATATAAAGCTATTTAGTCTGTTTGCACAGATCATTGACTTTGGCTTGATTGTCTAGGCTCTTTACAGAGGAGCATGTTTGGCAAAGGAAAAAGAAATTCCTGTGGGTGAAAATGAACCTTTGTAATCGACATACACCAGGTTGTATGTTTTTCCCTAATAGCACCACCATTTTGGGAATTGACCTTGATGCCCAAGAAAATCTTCATTATTGAGAATTTATGTTTCTCTGGTGGCTTTTATTTGCTAAATTAGCCTCTGCTGCATATTAAACATTGATAGCTAATGCCACTTTATTGCTGCTGGTCCTATTCAGCATCTCTTTTCACAGAACATAATCTACATAATTAGAAAATAGCATGACTTATACATGTAACCCATCAGGAGAGTTGAAGATGATGCACTCCTGCTTTCATTTCATGTGCCAACCTTTGTAACACTAATGTGATAATAACATTCTTTCAATTTAATAATGGTATTAGCTATACTGAATTGTCTTGTCCCAAGTACAAATGAAACAAAGGAAAGATAGGAATTTATTAAGAAAAGTAAATATCACAGTTAACTTAGATGTCAAGTAAAATTTTAGGAAAATTTAGTACTGCAGGAAATCACCATATCTGTGTTGTCACTAAGAGTAATTGCAAGACAAATGAGACAAAAAGGATGCTTCTTATAAACCAGTCCACAAACTACTCAAAGTATTGCTATGCATTTCATGTTCGTATTTTTCCTATTATTCATTTATGTTCCATTTAACTTTTAAAGCTCATAAAAAAGATTTTAAAATATATTTCTAAAATGTCTTTATATGATATCTCATTATCTATGAAAATGTAAAGTTTTACATATTACAATATTGAGGGATTATACAAAAATTTAAATAGAAGGCCAGTAATTAATTTACTGATATGCTATACCCATTAGTAACTACTAAATTAAATTCTACCAGCCTTGATTAAGTATTGTTGATGTGCATGGAAATGTCTTAAGTATTAAGAGGGAAACAAAAATGAGTAGGCTGCTTTGAGTTGTTTAGAGTAAACTTGAGAAGCCAGATATATAGAGAATGAGTATTTTAGATTTAGTACTATCTCAATATAATAAGCTAGTAGAGTTCATGTGGATTCATGGTCACTTTGTTGTCACTTTTATGCTATTTATATATTTTTACAGGGAACTGACTTAAACATTTCCAATTTTGTGTGTACTTTATATAGCACCTTTAGAATGTTTTGATAAAAAATCTAAATTAAAAAGTTTATAAAATAAATTGAGGTTTATTTAGTTATATATTCATTGAAAAGATTGTTATAAACTCATTGATCATAAAACAAGCATGCCCATATTGCTGTTTCAATAGCATTATCACTAATTTGAGAGTTCTCATCTGCAAATGAGTGTGTACACACATGTACATGCAAATATATAATTATTAATATATATAATATAGAGTGTCATACTTATGTATTTAAATCTGAATCTGTAACTATGTCTTGATCTACTTCCAAATCCATATCTACATCACTATCTGTATTAAATTATATATCTATCAAAAATGACATTCTGCCCTCGGCTAACATCATACTGAATGGGGAAAAGCTGAAGCCTATTCCCCTAAAATCAGGAACAAGACAGGGATGGCCCCTGTCACCACTGCTATTTAATATAGTACTGGAAGTTCTAGCCATAGCAATCAGGCAAGAGAAAGGAATCAAAGGTATCCAAATTGGGAAAGAAGAGGTCAAATTGTCATGATTTGCAGATGATACGATCTTTTATATAAAAAATTCCAAACATTCTACCAGAAAACTATTAGAAACTAAATGAATACAGTAAAGTTGCAGGATACAAAATCAATTTACAAAAATCAACAGCATTCCTATATACAAACAATGAATCCTCAGAAAAAGAAATGTGGGAGTCAATTCCTTTTGCTATCACAACAAAAAGAATGAAATATCTGGGAATTAACTTAGCAAAGAAAGTGACAGACTTCTGTACGGAAAACTATAAGACACTTTTGAAAGAAATTGAAACAGACTTTAAGAGGTGGAAAAATATCCCCTGTTCACGGATAGGAAGACCTAACATTGTTAAAATGGTCGTTCTGCCCAAAGCAATCTACAGATTTAATACCCATCAAAATCTCACAATCATACTTTCGTGAAATAGATAAAAGAATTATCAGATTTATGTGGAAACATAAAAGACTTTGAATTGCCAAAGCAATACTACGTAAAAAGAATAAGGCTGGTGGCATTACACACCCTGACTTCAATTTATATTACAAAGCATCAGTAGTCAAAACAGCTTGTTATTGGCAGAAAAACAGAAATATAGACCAATGGAACAGAACTGAAAACCCAGAAATAAATCCACAAATTTATGGACGAATAATTTTCAATAAAGGAGCAAAAAACATACAATAGGGAAAAGACAGCCTCTTTAGTAGGCGGTGCTGGGAAAACTGGAAAAACATATGCAAAAGAGTGAACCTGAGCTGTGAACTCTCTCCATATACAAAAATTAACTCAAAATGGATTAAAGACCTTCATATCAGACCTGCAACAATAAACTGTATAGAAGAAAACATCGGTACTAAACTTATAGACCTAGGACTCAAGGAAGACTTCATGAACCTGGCCTCAAAGGCAAGGGAAGTAAAAGCACAAATAAATGAATGGGACTATATCAAACTTAAAAGTTCCTGCACAGCAAAAGAAACCATCAACAAAGCAAAGAGATGGCCAACTGAATGGGAGAAAATATTTGCAAATAACACATCAGATAAGAGTCTAATATCTAAAATATATAAAGAACTAATAAGACTTAACAAAAAAACAAAACCCAATTAAAAAGTGGGCAGAAGAACTAAACAGACACTTCTCCCACAAAGAAATACAAATGGCCAGCAGACATATGAAAAAATGCTCATCCTCATTAGTTATCAGGGAAATGCAAATCAAAACCACAATGAGATACCACCTCACACCTGTCAGAATGGCTGTTATCAACAAGACAAGGAATAACAAGTGCTGGAGAGGATGTGGAGAAAAGGGGACTCTGGTACACTGCTGGTGGGAGTGCAAACTGGTACAACCACTGTGGAAGGCAGTGTGGAGGTTCCTCAGAAAATTGGGAATGGAGTTACCATATGACCCAGCAATCCCCCTTCTGGGGATCTACCCAAAAACCTGAAAACCTTTGTCCGCAAAGACTTATGTACCCCAATGTTCATCACAGCGCTGTTCACAGTGGCCAAAACATGGAAACAACCGAAGTGCCCTGTGACAAATGACTGGATAAAGAAGCTGTGGTACATATACACAATGGAATATTGCTCAGCTGTAAGAAAAAATGAAATATTGCCATTTGCAACAAAGTGGATGGACCTAGAGATCATCATGCTTAGTTAAATAAGCCAGACAGAAAAAACAAAGAACTGTATGACTTCATTCATATGTGGAATATAAAACTGAAAGCAACAAAGAAAAAAAGAAATGAACAAACAAATAACCCATGGACACAATCAATAGTTTAATGTTTATTTGGGGACAAGTGGGTTAGGGAGGGGAGAAAGGGGAGGGGATGGGAGAGGAGGGGGGAAGCTAAATATAAGGTGATGGAAAGAGAAGTCACATTAGGTGGTGAACTTATACAACAAGTTGACAATGCACTGTAGAACTGTATGCCTGAAACCTATGTAATCCTTGCTAACAGATGTCACCCAATAAGTCTAACAATAAAAAAATGACATTCTGCTAAGATCCTAACTTTTTTACAGAACAATATGTTATAGTTTATTTTTTAATCATTAAATCCACTGTGTGTGTGTGTGTGTGTGTGTGTGTGTGTGTATCTGTTTGTGTGTAAAACATATTATGAATAGGGAGATTTAGATCACCATTTTGCCATCTACACAGTATTCTGAAGTATGGCGTTCCATACTGTTTAACCAAGCGGGCATTATTGATTGTATAGATTGATTAACTAAAAACAATGCCTTTATGTACACTTCATCTTTGATTACTTGATTTATTATTTTCAAAACTCTTTTCCATTAATTTTGATTTCTTCATTTGTTGTAAAGTCTAGTCATTTCAGATATTTACAGATATTACTCAATTGTCTCCAGAAACATTGTCCCACTTACATCTTTACCACTTTTCATAATATAGATTATACTATGATTAAAATTTTGCCACTCTAATAAGTAAAAACTTGGTAGCTCTTTGCTATTTTCATTTGTATTTCTAATATCACTAAGGCCAAAATTCATGTGGCACATAATCATTTATTGGCATATTATGGTAAACATTTAATATGTAAGCTCTTCATGTATTTGGAATACATGCTTTTACATGCATCATGATTCATAGTGTTGCCAGAACAGTTGACCCAGAAGGGTGGTAAAGTGAGTTTATTGTTATCATGGAACAACTGGATATACTCAAGGTTGTCAGTAATGTAGGGTCCACCAGGCATCCTCTCCTTTTATTGTAACTATCAGGGAGAGGTTACTGAAATGACCTATGGATTTGATTCAGCTTAGCATATGTCCATGCTTTCATTATTTGTTAAATGTCTACATGGCTTTTCAAGATGAATGGGAGCCCTGTATAGTGAAATAAATGGAGGCTTTGAAATTGGGAAGACCTGGGTTAGTATCATGACTGCCACATAGAAACTTCATGACCTTGGGAATATCATTTGTTTGCATCTCAGTTTTCTTATCTGTCACAGTGAATGAAAATCCTCCCTCATTTAAATATTCTAAGAATTTAAAACCTCCATTTCTAAGTTTCAAGAAAAAGTCTAAATATGTAAGGTTCTAAATGAATAGTAGTTATTATTACAGATCCTAAAAATCCAAACATCAAGAAAAATTTAGGTTAAAAAAGAAAGAAAATTAAGTCTTTTTACATAATTACCTCATTGACAATACAACTCTATGAAATATATAAGAAAGATATTAAAATTTGGAGTTGGTGCCTTATAAAAATTGCTGCTCAGAACATATAAAAACATGTTTTTGTATTTATTTCAATTTGTTATTAACACTACAGGATTGTGGGATTACCAAAACTTTAATTTAATGGGAGACACATACATCAATCCAACAATGACACAAATACATGTGGGACTCTGTCTGTAGTAATTGTGTGCCTAACGTGCGTGAAGTGGGGAGATGGGATCCCAGGGGATTGTGAGAGGAGGTTTGTGCTGATGCAGATGCAATGGCCAAGAGGCTGCCACAGGAGCCTGGCAGGAGTCATGGAGCCGAGCCTAGACAGCGGTGGATGGAAAGAAGTAGACCAAATCAAGAGACATTGTCATAGTGAAGTCGTCATATTAATGAAGAATTGGGTATAAAGAGAGAATAAAAAGGAAGTATCCTGGACAAATAAAAAAATTAAATTAAAAAAAACAAAAAAGCTCCCTTCTGTAACTCCTGAAACTGAACAGCAGACAGCAGGTTCTGGGGAGGGTATGTCATGTGATTCAAACAGATTGAATTTGAAGTACCATTCGCATGTCTGAAAGGAGAAATCGAGTAGGCAGTCGAAGCGCAGGGGACGGGACCGGGCAAATGGGATCTGTGAAATCTGATGAAACCTTTGGCCTTGTGTTTGTGGTTGAGATCGGTAACAGAGAAACAGAGTGAGATAGAAAAGGGCCTAAGACCTAAGCTTAACAGCTGAAAGAGAATGGGCATCCGAAATAAAGAGAGGGAAAACCAAGAGGTTGTGTCAGCGAAGCCAAGTGGAAAAAAAATGTTACAAGAACCAGGGAAAGATCATCATTCTTGAGTTTTGAGAAGGAGTTAAGCAGGAAAACAGTGCAGAAGCTGCCTTAGTGTAGTTAACGGACTGGCAGCCCCGTGTGATTTCAGCACGTAACACACCCGGGGAGAGATGAATCAGGATGAACCTGAGCCAGCTGGGGTTGATGACGGAGTGAAAGATGAGAAAAAGGAGGCAGCTATAAGTGATGACAGTGCTGGCCTTTTTATTTTTTTTACTGTGAGTGGAGAAAGAGGGATGGATTTCATTTGCTGAGTCCTTCCTGATCTGACTTGATTTTTTTTTTTTTTTTTTGGTGCTCCATGCTCTCTCTTTTTGTGCTTAAATTTAATGTTTAAAACAGTATATCCCACAAGATTTCTTCTTCTGGAATTTTCTCTATTACATGTCACAGCAAGTTGGAAGAGCCAAAACCTTAGTGGCATCTTTAATTCACCTCTTATCCCATGCCTTGCAAAGAATTTGTGAGTAAATATTGTTGACTCTGTCTTCAAAATGTATTCAGAATATGAATGTTTTCATCACCCCCACAGGTAACTCTGTGACCCAAGATTCTCTCATACTTTAACTGAAAAATTGCAAGATCTACCTAAGTTATCTTGCTGCTCTTGTCCAACCCCAACTCAGTTCTCAACAACACAGCCAGATGGATCCTTCTAATGCGAGTGCCTATTAGCCTCATATGATTCATTATACTGGTGAAATAATATTAAGAGTTACTGATGAAGAAATGCAACAGATAGTATGCCAAGTTGATGGATACGCCATCTCAATTAAACTACTAAGATTTCTAGATACATATTGGGCTAAATTGTGTAAGCTCTTCCATTTAACAAAAACAAACAAACAAACAAAAATAACTCCCAAACTGTCATAGTTAAGTTTGTTTCAAGATTAGGAAGATCCATAGACTTGGAATGATTGGATCTTGGAGTAATCACATTGTTAACTTGCATAAGGATTGATAGACTGTATGAGTATACAGGTGGTGATCATTAAGTAAAATCTGCATTTACTAAAATATGACAATGAGCAGTAGAATAGGCATAGCCAAGAGCAGTACCTGAAGTATATCACATTCATTCTCATGTAAGTTAATGTACCAGGATCCTTCCTGAAAATCCAACCAGTATAATTTGAGAATCAGGCATTTAAATCTCAGTAAGATATCAGGGAGTAAGTACTGACTTTTATTAAAGCCATGGAGCATAGGAGATGGTATCACCACAAAAGATTAGGGTATCTTTTTTGTAGAAAATCTTAACAAAAGATTATAAACAAGTAAGAAATACATGTACATAGTTAAGACTGAAAAAACATTTAAAGTACATAGAATTCATTGAAAAATGAGAAGTATGATTCAATAAAAATTATGGGAATACTTAATCTTGGTACACTCATGGTACACTCAGTTATTGAAAATAACCATAAGTTGTTGAAGCGCCTGAACAAAAATCATTTGAGGAGCATGTGCAATAAAGGTATAAATTGGCAGAATTTTAAAGGAAAGAAAAAGATAATGAGGCAACATAATCACCCCAAAATATTTCGAAGCAAAACAAATGATCAAAAATCTATATAAGAATTAAAGAATTTTATTATGTGATTAAAAATATGTAATGAAAGGAATTGAAATCAGAATCAAAGAGATTATCTGCCCCTCAGTATTTATTGCAACATTATTGACTACCAAGATATAGAAATAAAAGTATCTATTGACAGATGAATACATAAGGAAAATGTGGTATATACATTTGTTGTGATACAGCCTTTAAAAAGAAAAAAAAATCTGCAATATACAACAACATCGATGGATCTGGAAGACATTATGCCAAGTGAATCAAGCCAGCCAGACAGAAATACCGAACTGTATCATCTCACTTATACATGGAATCTAAAATTGTCAAACTCATAGAAGCAGAAACTAGAATAGTGGTTGCCAGGGGCTGAAGGGGCAGAGAAATGACAGTTGATGGTCAAAGGGTACAAAGTTTTTGTTATACAAGATAAATTAATTCTAGAGATGTACTATGCAGCATAATGCCTGTAGTTAACAATACTGTATTTGCATACTTAAATTTAAGATTTGTTAAGAGGGTAGATCTTACGTTGAGTGTGTGTGTACACACACACACACACACACACACACACACACACTACAATAATAATCATGAATAATAATGATAAGGGAGCATAATAATAAATTTGGGAGATGATAGATATGTCTATCACCTTAATAATAATGATGGTTTTGTCTGTGTATCCTTATCTCCAAAGTCATTGAGTTGGATAGTTGTGTACATTAAATATGTACAGCTTTTATATGCCAGTTACACTGCACTTGAGTTATATATGTATATACATACATGAAATGGGAAAATGAAAAAAACACTAAGTCATAATTTGGAGTAAAGCTGCTACTGCTTTAATAAAGAAACATATATTAGTATTTTTAATTTAAAAGTATTTTATTTTGCATGAAAATAAAATTATTTTAAGTATATACCAAAATTATTTTTAAATCTATGTTTCTATATATACATAGATTCTTTAAGTGTTTTTATGTTATTGGATATTTAGAAAAAGAAAATATTGTCTTTTTGGATAAAGTTCAGTTTTTTTAAAAAAATAGTTTAAAACACCTTCTAGTCATTTTCAGCTTTATAATTCCTTAATTTTATGCCTTGCCACAGTTTTCGTTGCATGACTCCTCTAGCCTGGCTGACTGACCTCACACTTAAGCATCTAGATTAGTGCTTTGCACTCCAGAGCCCTTAACAGATACTTTTAGACTAACTTAATGCGTACTCTGCCAGCACTGCAGCCTCTGTCCCCCAGCTCAGTTCCCCTCTGCCCATCATTACTCGTGCTGCCATAGAGAGTTTTTCTTTGTTTACATCAATCAGAGTTCTAGCAGTTCTGAGGGAGAAAAGCATTAATATTCTCTCCACTGGCATCACTGCTTGAATGAATAGTCCTGAGGGACTTCATAAGGTCAAATAGTACAGATAATAATTTATTAACCTTTCTGATTAGATGTACACATTAATTGTAATTAAACTGGGGGAAATTAACATTATGATATTTTTAATGAGTAATATAATTATGCTTGAAGATCAGGTTTGCAGTATGTTTATATATAACAGGTTGAGAGAAACATCTTGTATGAAACATTAGTTTTCGAGTCATTTGTCTCAGGCTAATTTCCCCATGTTCATGACTCAGTTACGTCGTTCAGGGTTACTCCCATGCAGTCATCTTTGTTGAATAACTTTAAATATTTTGTCTCTAGGCTTAATTATAAATCAGTTTTATAATTTGAATAAAATTTTATAAAATATAATAACATTTCATAATTAAAATTCATTTTATTATAAAATTTAATTTTTATTAAAAGCATATTTCTTCATGCTCTAACACACACGTGCGCGCGCACACACACACACACACACACACATACACACACACCCCCCTTTGAAACTGAAGTGAGAACAAGTGATGAGTCATGATTTACAATTCAATCATATCCTACAGTAGTAACTGTCCAATTTTCATGTTTTCAGCTCTTCTGACAGTAATCTTTATTATTCTAAACAATGTGTATTTATTTTTTTGTGTAGTGATTTTCAAGGTGACATCCCTGTTGACTTCCCACTATGAAAATCCAGGAACTAATCAACTCCTACTTCCCATACCCCTCATAACTACCCTATCACCCTTTCCTAGTCACTTCTAAATATGTAATAATTATGCAGCTTATGGTTACCTATTTAATTAAAAATAATATGCCAAAACTTTCTTAAATATTAATCAATAGAGTACTCCTTATTGTATCAAATATTCCATGGTTGCTTGACGTACTCTGCATAAAATGGGCACAACAGTGACTCTCTTTTCTCTCCTACCACATTGTAATCCCCACTTCTATTGTGGGAAAGGACTTGTATTCACAGTTATTGTAATGCTTGTATTGTAGCATTGTTTGTAATGGTAAATACTAGAAACAACCCAGATGTCTCTCTCAAAAGTGAAATAAACTATGACACCTGTGCAAAATGGAACACTCTATTTTAAAATGAATTAGTAGTGTGTATAGTGAGAGTAAAGCAGCTCCATGATACATTACTAAGTGAAAGAAAGCAAGGTACAGAAAGGACATACAGAATGCTACTATTGTGAAGGAAATAGGGGAAATAATACATGAGGGCTGTCCGGAAAGTATCCAGCCATACCATATGAAAAATAGAGGTATTTATTGCTGGATTTTTTTCCAGCCAGCCCTCATATATATGTATATTTATGTTTGCTTACTTTTTCACAACTTCCTGTAAAGATACCCCTCAAGAATATAAAAAAAATAGTTACCCACAGATGACAGAAAAAAATAACCAATGGAGACAAAAGTGGTGGTGAGATTTTTATTTTAAACCTTATTTATATAAATATTTTGAACCATGTGAATATATACTGCAATAAAAAAGTTGTATTGCATTCCTATATTAATTCCACTATTTCTTGAATGCTATAGTTTTTTCTTCTTGTATTTCCCCTTGTTTGTTGTTTGTTTTCAGAAAAATCACATAGGAAGTAAAATTTTCAGAGCTTTGCTCATTTGTAATTCTATTGGTTTGCACTCATACTAAGAAATCAAATTGGTGGCTGTGTCAGTGAGGATCCAAACAGGAGAGAGAAATCACACCAGTTAATTTACAAAATAATACTATAAGGAAACTCACCATGAATTAGAAAATTAAAGAGACCCAAAGTGAAAACCAAGATGAAGGTATTAGGAAAGAAGTATTATTTGAGAAATTCTTCTAAGAACATTAAAGAGGAAATGGCAGTAAGTACTCTTTATTATTTCTTTGTTTGTGTTATTTTAGTCGTTTTGAATTGTGAAAACTTAAAGGGAAGTCAATTAGCAAGGGTGAAATGTGGTTAGCAGAGTTCCCACCCCAGCATCTTAAAGCAGAGCATAAAATGACGGCTTTGAAGATGAGAAATAGTAGTTAGACAATCGTCCGAGTTGCACACGGAACTCCAAGTTTTCTCAGAACTGTAAAGAGCTTATGCAGTTACTCATGATGAGAAGAATGATGCTGGTGAATTGTAGGTAACGTCCATCATCGCATACAGTTTCAAGTGTTTTTCTTGTGATGAGAACTTTAAAGGTCTACTCTCTTAGCAACTTTCAAATATGCAATATAGTATTATTGACTGTAGTCATCACACTGCACATTACATTCCCAGGACTTAACTTATCCTATGTAGAAAGTTTGTACCTTTTGACCACCTTCACCAAGAATTTCCATCATGAAATATGCGAAGTAGGGACTCTCATTGCCTCTTACAGATATGAGACAAGGGGATAAGAAGTAACCTTTTGAAATACACAAAACTGGCAAATGGTGCAGTAGAGATAAAAATTCTCATAGTTGGGCTTCAGGAAAATTTCTTATCATTATACTGCCTCAGTAAGTTGTAGCTATTATTTTAGTTTTGAAAGGTTTAATTTTACATATTTGTTACAATGACATTTCCTTATATCTAGTGTTATATTACATCATTTGAGACAGTTACTTTCAGAAAATGTATTCTTGATTATAGAATTTTTTATGAGTAAACTAAAAATTATCTAGAATAATCTTTAGGGCTTTATAATGCTTTTTTTTGCTTTTTTTTTAAATTCATTTTTATTGTTAGACTTATTGGGGTGACATCTGTTAGCAAGGATTACATAGGTTTCAGGCATACAATTCTACAGTGCATTGTCAACTTGATGTATAATAAGTTCACCACCTAATGTGACTTCTCTTTATGCTTTTTATTTCTATTTTAAATTAAATTTCTATTTAAAATTAATATTTTCAACTTTTAAGGTTTAAACAGCACAATGGCTGCTTATCATTTTTGTCATTTAAATGGGGTATGCCAGAAAATAGTCTACAATACATATTTTTTAATATATAAAGTGTCTTATTAGAATGGAAGTAAGCTACCTGTGTATATATATTCCTTCTTTTCTAATATACTCTCAGGTGTTCAATTGCAGAAATTTCTATTTGTTTAGTTAATTTTTTATTTTATTCAGTTTATTGCAATGGCATTGGTCAATACAATTATATAGGTTTCAAGTATACAATTATAGAATATATTACTGCATTGTCATATATTGCATTGTGTGTTCACCACGCAGTCAGGTCTCCATCTGTTACCATATATTTGATCCCCTTTACCCTCTTCTACCTTCCCCCATTCCCTTTTCATACTGCTGTTGGTGTCTGTGCGTTTTTGTCTGTTTGTCTTGTTGTTTTCATTTTTATATCCCACATGAGAGTGAAGTCAGATGGTTCTTGACTTTTTGTCTAACTTATTTCGCTTGGGATTATAGTCTCAAGATCTGCCTATAGTTTTGCAAATGGCCCTATTTCATCTTTTCTTATAGCTGAGTAATATTCCATTGTGTATATGTACCACAGCTTCTTTATCCCATGATCTATTGAAGGACACTTTGATTTGTTTCCATATCTTGGTCACTGTGAATAATACTGTAATGAACACAGGGGTACATAAATCTTTTCAAATAAATGCTTTCAAAATTATTCAGGCAGATACCCAGAAAAGGGTTGCTGGTTCATATGGTACCTCTCTTCTTAATTCTTTGAAGAACTTCCATACTGTGTTCCATAGCTGTTGTACCAGTTTGCACTCCCACCAGCAGTGTACCAGAGTTCCTTTTTCTCCACATCCTCTCCAGCACTTGTTATTCCTTGTCTTGTTGATAATAGCCATTCTCACAGGTGTGAGGTGGTATCTCATTGTGGTTTTGATTTACATTTTTCTAATACCTGCTGAAGTTGAACATCTATCTGTTGGCCATTTGTATATCTTCTTGGGAGAAGTATCTGTTCAGGTCCTCTGCCCATTTTTTAATTAGATTGCTTTATTGTTTTTGAGTAGTATGAGTCTTTATATATTTTAGATATTCACCCCTCATCAGAGGTGTTTTTTGCAAATATCTTCTCCCATTCACTTGGTTACCTCTTTTGTTGGTGGTTTTTAATTTGATAAGTAGTGTTCACCTATTTTTGCTTCTATTTCCCTTGCCTTTGAGGTCAACTTTCTAAAATCCTCACTAAGACCAAGATCTAGTATCTTGTAGTTTAGTTCAGTATTTAATGAGAACATAACTTCATTTGTCTCTCATTTTTGCAAGATGAGTCGCTCGACCTCTGAACTTAATATTTTCCAAGATAAAAGCAATAGGCAGAGAAATAATGTTAAAAAGAAAATTGAAGATACAAGATACAGAACACGAATATATAATAGTTTTAATAACTACTTTTAAATAATGAATAATTTTAAAATTAAAAACATAATTATCATGCCAAAATAAAAATGATAAAGCCATATGCAAAGTTCTATTCCATTAAACAAAAGTAATTATTAGCTATAGTTAATTGAATGTTTGTTGTGTTTCAGTCGTAGCACAATGTGATTTACACAATTGAAACTCTCTCATCCATCTTCAAGGTTAGCATTATTATTTCCATTTTATAAATAAGAAATAGCTTGAGATGGGAAGTTTGAAGGGACTCATTAAAATCTCACTGTACAAGTGATTGTCCTTCACCTGGACAATTCATGGGCGATAAGCAGCCAGCTTTTGCTGCAGAGATCTAAGCCAGCAGCTCTGTAAGAATGGATTGCATACTTATTAGGATGGGAAGAGATGGTGTTCACCTCCTGGCCCACCTTCTGGACTCATGCTCTGTAGTCTCTAGTGGCTAAACTACCTCATCAATGTGGTGTTTCCTGATCACATCCCTTCCTCATCACACTCATCCTCTCCTACCCCAAGGAAAGAAATGCTTCATTTTCCTTTTTCACAACTCTAACCCAGGCTACCTTCCTCTAGACTCCAGGGATCCGGCTTGTGTAATTCAGTCTCTCTTTATGCATTTTCCACTCCACAGCTGTGGGGTACACTGTAAACCCAGCTTTTCTCATGGCCTTCTTTTTTGATTACCAAACATTTAACAGGGTGTTTAAAACTAACACTCACTTGTTTTTACTTTGCATTCCTGTTCCAATATCCTAATTTCCAACCAGAAAATTTGGATACTATCTAGAGAAACAGAGATTTATAGGGAAATGCAAAAAATAAATGCTCACTGGTATCATCTACACTTATCCAAAAGCACCTGTACTTCTCCAAGGTCAACAGTGACTATGACATTTGAATCTAATCAATAAGGGTCTGACAATTAGTAAAACCATTTATTTTCTCAATCCTTTATAAACATATTGGCGTGATTTAGAAGTAGACTTTTTTAAAATTTGCAGCAGTCCTTTGAATATCATTTTTTAAATTTTAAATCAGTATTTATTGACTGATTATTAAATATCATTGATTGTTGTATACATTCTACTTAATTTAAAAATATCTGAAAGTGAGTTGAAAAAAGACACAAAAACTAAAGCTGTGGTTGCAATGAAAAATCTAATTAAAAAGAATAGACAGTATTGAAGAAATCCTTGTCTCTGAGTTTCCTAGAAGACAGGATAAAAGAGGAAGCATTGTAAACTGCACATTTCTTAGTGTTTAATTGAAAGAGACATATTTATCTGTCAGAAGTTGAAAAAACATCTTGACTCTGAAAACTATTAATAGAATATGTTCTTTGTGACAATTTTGGCTGTAGGCAGTGGTTTTCAAAATAATTAAGGATGAGTTTTTATATGGTCTTAGGGAATATGTATTCCAGTGGGGATTTACTGAACTCATTTTAATATAATTTATTTAAAAAAATAGAAAGCTAAAATAGGTTTTCACTAACAATTTCTCAGAGCTGCAGAAGCTTATTTCTCTTATTTCACCTTTGAGTAACAATTTTAATTATAAAGTAATATAGTCCAGACATGAAAAATCCAGCTGATATGACTTTATACATAAGAATAATTAAAATAAATGGAAAACGTTTAGCTGGTCTGTTAGGTAGATGGACCAGAAGTTCTATTTTAAACAGGAATGAAAACAATGGTCCCATTAAAAATGGTATGTATGATCAGCCTACTGAGATTCTGAATTTCGCCCAGTGAGACTAGGCTGACCGTATGTACCATTTGAAACAGGACAGTACCATTGTTTTCTGTCCCATTTAAAACGGGGTGTCTGGCCAGCCTACTCTTAGACCAAGAGAAGTGACCCTTGAATGAAGTACTCTAATTATTTATCTTAATTCTGAAGAATTATGGATTAAATAAGGATGATATCAGGTGTTTTACTGAGAGCAACTGACTAATAGAACAGTTAGTTGAGAGTTACTCCTAAATCCAATAACAAGACCAAGTGTTCAGCATCGTGAAAGGTCAGAGCTTGAGTTGAGACAGAGCTGAGTTGGTGGACAAAACAGCTCTGCTGGATTTGGGAGAAGTCAATTAAAGCCACAAGAGCTGAAATTAATAGAACAATGAAGACCAATCACTGATTGCAATAGACTATTCAAGATGCTGTGCAAGGAGAAACCACCTATGCTTCTTCTTCAATTGTTCCTGCATTGAATGATGTTTTGGGCAAGGGTTGGGCCAATCAGACAGACATAGGGGTTATCTCACTGTTAAGGATCCCCCAAGCAAAAGGTTCCAATGGTTTTATGCAACTCAGGGCCCAGAGAAGGGAAAAAGGGCAAAGCTAAGAGTAAAAAAGTACTGAGCATTGAGTCAAGAGTGGGAAAAAATGCCTTTAGGATTTCTCCTACCTTCCTTCACTAAGGAAGCCTCAGCAGGGGAACTTGAAGAAAACTTCTGCCCATGGCCTCGAATGGAGTGACCTAGGAGTGAAGACGTCTGAGCCAAGAATGCATATGCACGTAAGAGCAAGGCTGGCCATGGTGCAAGAGGCCTGACTATGACTGCTTTTAGAGACTACAGGGCACAGCATTAGTGTACTGTGTCTGGTGTGGGTGGAACAGCTTTCCTTTGCTAGGCAACCAGGTAAAGGCTTTGCCTGTGGGGGGGCTTGAAAAATCAGACAAGGTTTTTAATGTAAAGTGGACTCCTCGGGAAGAACCTAGTGCTGGTATTTGCTGAAGCAGAAGCTTATACAGCGTCCCACACAAATAATGCTTGTTTTTTTATGAGCTGGCAATCTATACCAAATCTTTTATTACAAAATCATAAGCATGTAACCCTGTAACATAACAATATCACATTCAAGCACAGTTTGGGTGATATTTTAGGTGAAATGTTCAAACTACTGTCCATCTCGTGGGAAACATTCTCATACAGGGTCCGGCATTATTTCGGCCAGACACTGTATATCCTGTTCATATAAAGGCTGACTTAAAATATTTATACATGTGTTAAAGAAGATGGGTTGGTAGTTACTATGCAAGTCTAAAGGCATTCATAAATCATCAGTCTGTTATGATTAATGTTATCATAATGGAACTATATATATTTTATAGTTACAAAAGGATCTACATCCACTCATTACCTTTTTGCCAGTTATTTTAGCCATTGTCCTGAAGAATTCCTATTCTAGTTCTTTGGAATATACACACACTATACCTACAGACAACTCTAATTTTTTCTAAAGAACTGTCCCCGCCTTGAGAACCAGCAAGATTCAGGTGCCCTTCATACAGTCTTGGATTTCCTCTACACCTGTGGGATTAGCATCACCTATTTAATATCTGTGTAAGAGGAAAAAGAATCTTTTTGCCAGAAGACATCCAGAGTTCTCCTGAGCTGATACTGGTTGTCATTTCCTTGAGCCTCCATATTCTCCAGTTATCCCACAGCGTATATTGTGGGGCTAGACTAAGAAATAGGGACAGATGTTTGGAAATTCAACCAGAGCCATTGGTGGATAAAGTTCCTGAGAATGTTTCTTAATCCAGACTGTAAAATGAAGGCTTAACAAATCAGAGAGGTAAAAATATCTGGTAATTAATTAGAAGTGTTGACCTAAACTAAAGGACAAAAGGTGCCTGTGAAAGATGAAAGGATAAATCAGAAGTAGAGGAGCTGGAAATCCAGAAGGAAACAAGGTTGTATTAAATTGAGGACTAGGAAGAAAAGTAGTACATTAGATAGGGATTTAGTCATAAGGTAGCAAGAAATGACAAATAGCACAATTATCAAAAAAGACACATTCCTTATGTGTGTTACAAAAAACAAAAATCAACTCAGGTGTCCATGGCTTGTATGTACTAGTCAACCAATTGCAAATTGGTAGAATTTGAATAATCTTTATCTTTATCTGAATCTGCTCTTCTATTGTTATCTGAATTTTTTATCTATGATTCTCAAACTTATCTGGTTTGAAACTCTGCCTATATTCTATATATATTGACAGTTATTAATCAGAGAAGTAGGTTGAGTCTTGGGTGATAAGTGGAAAAACTCCTCTGTGAGAAATTGGAATGCTTAACCTGTACATGCAAATTTATACTACCTTGAAATGTAGGAAACCGAAGCTGAAAATTTAATATAAATAGACCCTAAAAAGTGAAAACCAAAGAACCCTGTTAATTTCAGGCACACAATTGTCCCTAGGAATACCTCCACAGCTAATGAAGTCTGTGTATCACAGCTTTCACTGTAAATATCCTAAAATTACAAAGCTAATATGGAAAAAATTTCCTTGAGAAAGAATCAGCTAATGCAACAAAGAAGTCACATATTACCATGTGGATTATATAACGGAAAAATGCAGATAGACTGCCGATTAAATGAGATTCAAATGTTCAAAGGGAAAAGTGAAGGAAAGGAAACTGAATGGTACCATTTAATCATTATAAAACAGTATAACCAGATTATAAATAAAATAAAAATGAATTCTGGAAACAGGAGTATGGTCTTTGACATTACAAAAAATAAAAAGAACATTAAAAGGGTTCAACATTAGACTGAATATAATGGATAACATAATGAATTAGAAGACAGATCTATGGAAAAATAGAATAAAGAGATAAAGTTATGGGAAATATAATTTAGAAATTAAAAATAGGAAGGAATAAAAAAGATGATACAAATTTCCTCAACCAGGGGTTCAAGAAGACAATATTTTGAATGACATTAAGAAAATATTTAAAAATACAATGTAGAATAATTGTTTTTAATTAAAGAAACTAACAAGATCTGAGAATTAGAAAAAGCACTATGTCCTAAAAAGGATAGATAAAAGCATTCTTGTATTGGCACCTCAGAGTAAAATTGTATAATATCTATAATAATGAGAAAATATTAAAAACTTCTAGAGAGAAAAGATAGATTTTTCTACCAAATGTTAATAGTCATCCATTTTATTAGTAAATAATAAATACTTGAATATAATGAAATAATACCTCAAAAGTGCTGAATTAAAATAATTGTCAACTGTCAACAATATGAGAAAAACTCATTTAAGATTAAATATGAAGTAAAGATTTTCTTGAGACAACAAAAACATAATTTTCACAAATTATACACTTATGTTGAAATAAGCAACACACAATTAAATCTTCATGATTCAATAGTAAACAAGGAAAAAAGAGTGAGCAAAAGATCTTTAAAAAATATTTTGCATTTGATAAACCTAAGTAAGTATCAGTTGCAAAATTTTAAAAAGGATTTGAGTATAGAGTGGAACTACTTTTAAAAATGTAAGTTGATATCAATACTCTGGAGAACGATAGTGATTTTAAAGATTTATCTACCTCTCAAACTTACAGTGATATTTCTTGGTCTATGTGAAGATATCTAGGAAATGAATCAAGATAATATCACAGCATAGTATGTGACTCAGGGCCACTTGCAAACCATTTACCTGACACATGGCTAAAACCTTATAAACAGCAGTCTAGTTCTTAAGTACCATGTACCTTGGTCACTCAAAATTTTTGCATTCTTGCAGACAAACAGCTTAAGAGAGACTGATGTCAACCTCTCAGGCAAGTGTCTCTCGGTAGTGAAGTCTTAATTAGCTCTGGACAAATACCCTTCAAATGACTGTGAGACTAAAATGAATCAAATGTCTTGAGAACCAAAAGAAGAAAGACTTGATTTACTGGTGCATGACCTTCAGACAGCTGAGGCCTGAAGGCCTGTGCAGAAGGCCTGAGCTCTCAAGGAGCACCACTGAAGTCAATCCATTGGCTTCACAGGGTGAGACCAGGTATGCGGATCTTCCCATGATACTAAGAAAAGTGTTAAAAGAAAAATGAAACTCATAAATATTTTAGTTTGATAAATAAAAGAAATTGTTTACTTTCTTCCAAGTGTTCTGCAAAGAAGAACTGGTCCAAGAAAGAGGAAGAACTACACATTTATAGTTCAAATTTAATCATCAATTGGTTAACTGTCCCTGTCTTTGAAAAGGTAAAACAGAAGTTTCCTCTTTTCCATGGCTTGTTTCGAAATATAGGACTTTCAGGAGGTTCTTTTTGTTTTTTTCTATTTTGGTTAATTTTGGAATGCCAGGCTTTTAATAATACAAGCTTCTTTAAAAGCTATGTGATATGATTCATTTGGGTTGGACAGGACTAGGCTAAGAATAACAATGTAAGATTTCTTTTCTCTGTTTTCGACAATCTACTGAAGAAATAAATTGTTCTCAACAGTTGATCATACTGAGTCAAGAGAATAAAAAATAGTTGGAAAATTATTGGAGGTGATTAGTAGAGCTGTCATCATAATTGATGCATCCAAATTCATCAAAGAAGATGGGATGAATGTAAAAAATATGTTTGGAGAAAGTGATAATACTTTCACAATAGTTAGTCACTAGACTTTTTTTAAAAATCGTAGAAAAAAATGTATCTATTTCAGTATGTGCTACATGAGTCAACAAGTATTTTCTGCCAAAAATCTTCCTAGAGAGCTGCAGGAGAAACCCTACCCTACCAGAATTCCCAATTACTTATGAAATAGTGGTTTAAACCTAATCTTTGATTGTACAGAATTGTATCCACCCTAAATTTGATGTTTCCTCAAAAGGGAGTATATACTTGTTTTTGCTGATTGCTGCAGACCTACAGAAATTATTGCTTTCCATAAAAGTTTACAAATCTGGCTGATTCTTTTGAATCTCTGACTATACTAATATCTGTTTTAAAGAAAGACATCAGGACCACTGTTCATTATGATGCAACTAATAACCACCTGGTCCAAACCCAGTCAAGAGAAAAGGAAATGGACTAACAAATTATTTTCTAGGCCTGATATTTTCAATGATGCAATTTTTAAAAATTGTTGACAAGAGTAATAATTTCACTTGGCCTTGGGCAGGATGAATCCACAGACTATATCTCCCCCACTGTGGTTGGAACCCCCATTTGGAAACTCGAAGGACTCTCTTCTTACAGGGAATTAGCTGCATTTGATGCTCATTCTAAGAATTTTGATTCAGTGGCCAAAGAAATTTCCAAGGAAAACTACTTTGGAGAATTCTGGAGTAATAAGCTGTGCTGTGTCACATTTTTCTCTTCCGAGAAACATATATATGAGAACTTTTGTTCACTTCTTGGCACTAAACCAAAGTAGGCAAACCAGCCTCGTCTTAAAAAGTCACACTACCAAAGGCAGAAATGATGCAAGCAGACGCTGCATTCATGTCAAAACCGCATGATTAAGTAAAGTATGTATATTTAGAAATAAAAGACTGTGTTTCTTAAATTTATGATGAATTGTTTTTAATTTATTTTGAAATTTTATTAAACATGAAACAGAAAAAGCACAAATTAATTTAATAAAATTTATTATTTTCTACTTAATAGTGAGGAATGTAGCATTTTCCCCTGATCCTACTCTGATTTCTACGATGATTTATATATAACTTGAGATTAAAATTCATAGTACTAAAAGATTCACTGTAAATTTTGAAATTTTATTTTAATAATAACGATTTTGAAATTGCATTTTCATAATATGATAATTTGAGAGGTGATTTCATATTTTAGGGTTTCTGTTCACTGTTGATCTTTGTTTACATTACTTTTATACATTTTTTAATTCTTTATTTTGATTCATCTTTCACCTAGAATATATATGTGAGTGATTTGTTTTTGAAGATCTTAGCATCCTTAGGACTCTCTTTTTTCACTTGAGGATGATTGGATTGTCTGTGCAGCTCATCTAAGCATGTTTTCAGATACAGCAAGCATGTGTTTTTTCACTAGTCTTACATTCTGATCTCATTTTTCTCCCTTAATGAATTTATGTTGCAGCATTATATACATGACTTTATTTAATCTTGTTGAATATGTTAACTAAATTTTTCCTAGAACTTACTTTTGTTTTAGATGTAACTTTTATTCTCCAATAATTTCCTTTATTAAACTGGATTGTTTCCAAACATCCAATGGTCATTTTTGTCGTTGGTAAATCTGTGAGTGGCATTTACCTTATTTACTTAGTATTTATTACTCAGTAGCACCAAGCGTATGTACTAGATGAAAATAATATATGGAATAATAATATAAGCAATTTGTACAGTATAGACACATGTTGTATCTAGAAGAAAACATAGTACTAGAGAACTATAGTTCTTAAAAATCAAACATTTCACTCTGCCTCTTTTCATATAGACAGTAAAATGACTGTATAAAATGTTAAGATGGACATGGGAAACTGAATTCAGAAATGTCTGTTATTTACATTTGACATTTTTTTCCTGGCACTGTGAATGCTGCTTTGAATTAGATGTTTCAGTAGAAATTGAAGAGATATTTATACAAGTTAAACTGTAACAGTGTGTCATATAAATACTCTTACAAAGACATGATGGTGTACATATTTATGCCTGAACTCTTCATGAAATGGATTGACATTTAAAACTCACTTTAGACAAGTAGATGGACCAAATTGATAGGACCCGTTTAGGGCTTTAACTTTTTAATAGCTCTACCACAAAGCTTTTTATTATAAATGAGTTCCCATGTGTTGAGATTTAAGCTACTTAATTGTGTTTTTCTATTGTCAAGGACTTTTTTATTTTTTAACCTATAAACTGACAGCTACTCAGTCTCTGAATTATTGAGGCACAGTTATTGAAACTACAAAGAGCTTAGAGTTTTTGGGTATCAGAAGAAAAATGTCAGTTATTCTTTATCACTGTAGAGACCCAGAGATGTATAATTTAACCAAGATTAGTAGCATTTGATTAAAAAGCATGCATACTTAATGCTTTGATAATTCTCGAAGAAGTTTAAAGAAATTTAATCATAAAAGGTCTAGGGACAAGTGATTCAAAATATGATCAGTAATTCTTTCTGTCTAATACCTTAGTTCAAATATACTACAGGTATAATAAAGATCTGTTATAACAGTAAACAAATATATACAGTGAATATACATATATAAAATATAATATAAAACAGTAATATAAAATGATTTAGCACAGAACAACTATAGTATAAAACAGTAAACAAAATATATATTTTACATAAATAATATAAAAAATAAAAATAATACAAAACTGTAAATAAAATTACTAAAAATATTGAATGTTTTTAAGCTAGGGAAAAATTTTGCAGCATGGTAATAAATACAGAAATGACAATTCTTGGTTAGTTTTTAATAGTATAGGACTGTTTTTAATCTAGAATTGTATGGCCCAATATGGAAGCCTCTGACCATTTGTAGCTATGGAGCACTTGACACCTGCTAGTCCAAATTGTGACGTGCTGTAAGTATAAAATACACACTGCATTGAAAACAGTCTACAAGCTATGTAGTAAAATAGTAATTTTTAACAGGAATTTTGTAATGATAATATCAAGGATATATTTGATTACATACACATTTAAAATTAATTGCATTTTTTACCTTTATGTGACAATTAGAAAATTTTAAATCACATATATGGCTCAGATTATATTTCTAATGGACAACACTGATATAAAGTCATTTCTTTTAGGATTTTAGATGGGTTTCTATCTCAGAAATGAAATGTTTAATTGATTGTCTTGAAGATATAAATCAGAGACTCTCTAAGCCCCACTCATCCATTGGACAGGGCATTATTTGGGGAGGTTCTATGCAATAAACCTGTTCTAAGGTATAGTAAGGGGAGTTTGAAATTATTTTATCTTTATGTAATATGAGTGCCTTATTTTCCATACTGCCCATTTCAGTATTTTTCATAGTTTTGTTTCTTTCTTATAATTGGGGAGGAGAATCTGTATTTGTCCAATATTGGGAGTTGAGATATCTTTAGTGTAACTGAATGCATTGCCATTCACTCCACTGCTGACATAGAAACATCCAGATACTGAGAAATGTGGGACACAGTAATCATGCAGTCATTACCCGGGCAATGGTACCATCATAAGAACTGTCTATTTATTAACTCTCTTAACCTGCATAACTATCCTGTTAGTAGAATTATTACTTTTCCTCCACCAGAGAAGAGTTTAGTAAGGTGAGGAACCTCAGCATATCTAAGTTAATTTTATAATATACTTTATTTCAAACTACTATCAATTTATTCTATTATTGTTGTTACTTTGCCATTTTCCCAAAATTATTCCCAAATGTTACCAACATAAATTTTTTATTTCAAAAAATATATTTCAAAACAACACATGTGTCTATCAACAGAGAATGGAAAAACAAACTGCAGCATATTCATACAATAGAATATTATTTGGCAATAAAAATTCACAAATTAAATGCATTTATTGGATGCCTTACATGGATGCATCTCACTTCTTTGCAGGACAAAAAAAAAGGCAGACATAGAAAAGACCATATTGTTTGCTTTCATTAATAAAGAAGTTTTAAAACAGACCAAACTCATCTAAATTTTAAAAAATACATATCAGAACAGTGTTTGCCTCTGGAAGATTGGAGGTGAGGCAGGGGTGACGGAAGTTTACTGGATGGAAACATGGGAACATTCTGGTGAGAAGGAACTGTTCTGTCATGTTCTGCCAGGGAATTGGTTATCTGGGTGTATCCGTTTGTCAGAATTGTAAGGCTAAGTTTTGTGTATTAAAATATATGTTATTTTACCTAAAGAAAAAGACGTATAAGTAAAGTAATTATAGTGGTAATTTGGGATGGAGGCATAGACGATACATAAATGAATGATGTTGATAATAGTTGTAAGTTGGGTGATGGCTATGTGAAATGTTCATTTTTCTATTCCAATTTATTTGTAGATATGAAATTTTTTATAATATAAAGCTAAAAATATGCCTAATAACATGCTTTCCTCAAGCGTTTAGGACATTGGTAGCAAAATTTGGATAAAATAGAAATAAGGCTTCATGACAATCACAAATAAGTCTAAGATTATTGGAGAAAATCTGGGAATGAAATAAAAGCTAAGATAAAACTAACTTCAGAAAATACTTTAAGAAAGGTGAGAGTGATGATGAAAGCAAGTTGTTTTCCTTGATTGTAAATTTTCAGTAAGCAGTGATTCTTCTTTTCCTTTGCTAAATGGAGTCTACTTCTAAAATGAGAAACAACATTTCTAGCTTTCCTTCAAACTTTTTGACTCTTGAATGGTAGTTTCCTTTGTGTGTGATACACTGGTACATCAATAGAAGTCTTTTTTAGTAATGATCCCATCAAATCTATTCACCATAAGATCATTTCCATGCTAGGTACATGTCCTTAATGCATTATAGAATTGTGTTATGAAAGCTCAGTGTGGGCTGTGTAAATAGTATGTGAATACGGATTTCAATATTAAACTATTGCATTTCTTGATAATGCTTGAGAAAAGGTAATTTGCAATGTAATCATAAAAGGGCTAGAAAGATCTGTAGGGTCATTTTTATTGGGCCTTTGTGGTTCATATCAGTTTAAAGCTATAAAAGCTGTATTTTTCTCCATTGAAAAGGTTTATCTCACTCTAACATTGCACTTCAGATTTATTTCAGTGCACTAATATAGTAACAGAAATACGATTTTATTCTAGCACATTTTAGAAAGCTAAATGGATTCATTATTCGGTTATTATCAAGTTCTAATTGTGAATTTCAATGGGCTTTCATGGAATGTGCTCCAGTTCATTCAGAAATACAGGAAAGAGGGACATATTTAGAAACAAGTAGTTGGCTAATGTGTTGGTTGTTTTATTACCATTTCCTTGGCCACTTGTCATAACATTCTGGAAAAAAAAAACAACCCCAGAGTCATCTATTTAGTACCCAATTTTAGATTGTATTGTACTTTAGCTAGAGATCAGCAAATTATTGCTGCACAGAGTCTGAGTAACTACTTCAAGCTTTGCAGATCCTAAAGTCTCTGTTGCATCTACTCAACTCTGTCATTGTGACAAAAGCACTCATAGACAATATATAAAGGAAAAAGCGTCACTGTACTCCAATAACTTCTTTTACAAAATCAACCTGCAGTCTATCTCTGCTCTAGACTAGCATTTCTTAAACTTCAGTATGTGCAAAAAATCTCTTATAGACATTCTCATTCAGTAGATCAGGGCTAGAACCCAAGAATTTGAGTTTTAAACTGGTTCTCTAGCTGCATTTAGCTATGAGAATGCAACATTATGTACTCAATTTCTATTGCTATAAAAAGAATTCTAGTATCTTCTTTACCTCCTTTACACACTTGTAATGAAGAACAAGTAGAGTAATATATGTTCAATTTAATTTGTAGTATATGTTCACCTGTTGATCTATTGTTTTTGCAATTCTAGATATTAGAGTCTTAATTATATAAGGTATAATAGAGTCATAATAGGATCTACTTTATGTCCCTACTATTCCACAGTTTTCAAAAGCATTTTAAGATGTATAATTTCCTATTGTTGCTGTAACAAATAACCACAAAGTTATTAACAGTTGCTTCAAAGAACACAAATTCATTGTTTTACAGTTCTGGAGGTCAGCAGTCTGAAATGTGTCTTATGGGATTGAAACCAAGATGCCAACAGTTCTAGTTCCTTCTTGAGGCCCCAGGAGAGACCCTGTTCCTTGCCTTCCCAAATCGAGAGGCGATCCTCATTCTTGGAATCAGGGTCCCACATCCCATTACCTGCTACCCTTCTACTCTCATCCACCTTTCTCTTATCAGGATCCACCTGAATAATTGGCCCACCTGAATAATCCAAGATAATTTCTTCATTCCATGGTCCTCAAATTAATCGTATCTCTTAAGCCCTTTTTGCCATGTAAGCTGACGTAGTCATAGGTTTGGGGGACTAGGACATGGACATCTTTGAGGGCCATTATTCAGCCAAATACATAAGATAATAAAAAGTGAACTGAATTTCCAGGGGATAGAGATTTAATGGACAGGGCACAGGATTTTGAAACCTTCCTCGTCAGAGTGACCACCTTTTAGGATCCCCAAAGGGGATGGGCATCCTTTTACCCAAACCTGACCAAATTGTACCTTGGTAAGATAAGCCTTGCTAAATTGGAGATTATTTTGCTTTAGCCAGAGCCAGGCCTAAGTTGTCTATTACAACGTGGGCCAATGAATGTGTTAGCACCTTTTCCTATAAGCCTGTGCTGTACTTCAGCTCTCTGTATTTTACTACTGCTGATTATGATAAAAGGTTTTACTGGACAAAAAAAGGCCAGTGTATAGTGGGGGAAATTCTAGGCTTCTCTCTAAGTCTCGTAGTTTAATCTTCAGTTCAATACTAATATTTCTAAAGAAAAAAAGGTTTTCCTGTGTAAAATTGCCCCAGACCTGTCTTACTGGGTTAGCTCTTGGGAGGAAAAGAATAGTATCTAAAATTTCAAAGAGAGGAGTTGTAGATTAAAATAAAATGCTCATAACATTTGGTCCAAAAAATGGTATCTTTGTCCTTGACTCATCCATATTGATGGATCCTTCTTTTTAGGGAGTGTAGCAGCTAAAGCCCACTCAGGAGGCAGAAGCCACACAGTTATTTGAACAAGAATTATTTAGTATTTTAGAAAATGTTTAAATGGTATGAAAGAATGGAAAAAGTAAAAGAGACCACGAGGCTATCATGAAGGTAGAAACTACAGAGAGCAGCTACCATCCCTAGTGGTGGAAGAACCAAGGGAAGAGGTTGGAATTATGACAGCTGACAAGCCTGGCAGAGGGGTCCTGTAGAGCGAGGACGCAGAGCTCTGAGGAAGCTGTTGTCTCCTAGCTCAGGGGAGGAGCCAGGGCAGAGGGATCCACACCTGGCAAGAGAAAGCTGACTTCTGATGCAGGTCTTGCTAAGCAGCCCAATTGCCAAGTCGAATCCACCACTGCTACTTGAACACATCACTGCCGATAGGGCAAAGAAGCATTTGTTACTAGGACCAGGGTACAGAGCAAAGAATGAGGCAAAATCAAAATCAGGAGACAAAATAGGAGAGAGCAAACACTTCTTCCTCTCGCTTTGCAATCTCCCTCTAGCTTCCCATCTTGACAGAGCCAAATGAGAGGTTGGTGGGTAAAGGAGAGGAGTGGTTTTAGAGTTCTAGTCCTGGAATTACAAATATAGGCCTAGGAGTTCCTTAAATAGGAAGCTTGAAATGGGGCATCCACAGTTAGCTGACGTCCTTGCAAGGCTGTACTTTTGTTACTGTGAAGTGATGCTTTTCCCTTGGTTCTTTGTCTCTTGAAGGAAAGAAGTCAGTCAAGAGACAGTTTGTGAAAATATACAAAAGTTAAAGTTTATTATAGAAAAGTTAAAGTACACTCCAAGGTGGTGGAGTGGGCTGACCTAAAATAAAGAAATTCTTATGTTGAACTCACTATAATAAAATCATTACGAGAAAATAATTCTGCATGAAATAAAATCAGCAGAAACAATATGTAAAAAAGAGAAAATTTAAGAATTTTAGATTAATGACTTCATATAGACTATAAAATGAATATTTAAGATAATTATAGACTTAAAATGAAATCATATATTATCAGTTAGACCTGAGCAAGAATTAATTACAAGTTCAAAAATTTTTTAAAATGTTATTAAAAATTAAAAACCAAGAGATGTTTTAAGAAATTGCTGAAAAGAGGATTATTAGTAAACTGAAAGGTAAATCTGAGGGCATTAATTACACTGAGGTTTAGTCATGTTAAAATATTGAAAATATAAAAGTGAGAATAAAGAATGAACATTGTATAATCCAATATGCATTTAACATAGTTTTCATAAGGAGAAAATAGTGAGAATTGGTAAGAAGCTGTATTTGAAGTGATACCGGCTAATAATCAATGAGATTAATATTCAAGTTCGAAAAACACAATGTGACTTGAGTTTGGTAAATAATGCTAATAGTCACAATTAGGACTTTTTGTAGAAGAGAAAACCCCAAAATAAAAGACATCAACTAAAAAACTTACTGCCAGGAGACCCCAGGCCATCAGCTGTGCCCCGGTGAGCAGGCCAGGTGGGAGCAGGTCAGAGGCTCCCAGAGAGGTCATCCAGAAGTCTTCAAACAGATATTTTATCCTGATCCCAGTGCATACAAGATTAATTTGTCCATCTGATTATGGAAAAACACAAGCAGTTTCTTCATTGTTTGAAGTTTTGAGATATCCAGGATTTGCTTTGTCCCTGATAGTCTGTGCATTGCTAAATGTTCATATCTCATTTCCATAACTGGGGTTGAATTATTTTTAATTGGTGATGTAATATAGTTTAACAAACAACCAAGTCAATTGTATCTTTACTTTTCATGTATTTTTAGCATATGAGTATTTAATTTTCAACTGACTAAAAAGGCATTTTATTTCCACCACCAAACAACCATCTCTTCCGGTAGCATTTCAACTCTGAGATCAAAAGTACTTTCAACTTGATCATTGGCAATTTAACCTGTGTCATTTCCCCCCAACAGTCTTATTTCTTTGTAATTTCAGAGACCTTGAATTTGTGTGTGTGTTTGTGTGCTTGTGTATGCGTGCATGTTTTTCCTTTCTCCTATCAATTGCTGAAATATACATGATTATTTCCTATTGAAATTGTCTTACCAACAAAGCCAAAAAGCTATATTGGTGTTTTACTAGATACAAGCCATATTCTTCAGGTGATATTGTTTTAACCTTTCAGTGTTGTTATGAATGCAGCTGTTAAAACAGCTGACTCTCTAAAAAAGTTGTTCCTATTTGAGATGTAAAAACAAAAGCACACTTTTATAAATCTATTACTCCTGCGATACCACCATCTGATTCTTTAAATATCTCTTTAATCCTCTTGTTTCAGAAATCATTCAGTAGCACTAAAATATAGAAACCAGAACTTCCCCTGACTTTATTTATGAATATATTTATATGTCAGTATCTACTTAATAATGTATGCTTTAATTCATCTAATTGTGTTTATGCATGATAGGTACTACTTGCATGATTTCCCACTGAAAATCACAAATGAATGACTTACTTGAGAAATACACACTCAGGCGACTAATGAACTAAGCAAAAAAATAGGAAGAACGTTAATGTGCATATTCACTTAAATCTTCTGCATATCTGGGCCATTCACTCAATTATTCGTTTAGCACAGCAACACATAAAATATATAAATCAGTCTGAACTCCAGTTTCTCTCCTCTATAAGTACATAGCTAAACTTGGTCATGATCTATGATGAGAGGATCCACAGAAGTGGTTATCAGTATATTATTATAAAACAATTTATGCAGTTGCATATTTCAAGTTGTTCCATTTACATAGACAATTTGGTTATTGATATTTGATAGTAATAGGTAGATTAGTCATTGTTTATTTATTTCAGCATTTATTAAATATTTAAAATGAGTGAAGAATATTGATTTAAAGCATAGCCTGATGTCAAGTGTTATTGATAAATTAGTGGATAAAGAACATGAGGAAAATAGAAGATTGTGAAATGAGTTCGCCCTTTATAGTAAACAAAATAATCACAAGACATATAAGATTAGAAAGGGGATTTGGAAATGATGGTGGATTAAATTTTGGACATGTTGAATTTGAACTATATGACATTGAAGAAAAGTTGTAATTTGGAGTATTGGAGTCAGAGTGATTAGAAACAGATGCAACAACTGTAGTAGTCAAGATAGACTAACTGCTATAATAAACAGCCCCCATATTTCAGTGACGTAAAGTGTTTAGTTAAATTTCTTTCCTCATGCAATAGTGCAGCATAGGTATTCTTACTCAGTTTTTCTGAAAGCATGAAATAGGACAGACATTTCTTTCATCTTGTGTCTTGTCTTTTCCCTACGCCTTTGACTCATCTCTATGTGATCAAGGAATGGGGGAGAAATACCACAAATAGCATGTTGGAAAATCATGTTTGCTCCCATCCTTTGTTCAGAACTCAGTTACAGGGCCATACTCAAGTGCATGAGAAGCTGGGAAATGTAGTCAAGTTCTATGCCTATTTTCATACTAAAGATTGAAATCATCTCTGATGTGCCCTCTGCAAACTTGCCAAATTTACTGCACACAGTTTCTTTGCCGTCATTTAATCATTCCAAGTACCAGCCATTCTGAGAAGAAGATACAGGTATTAGGGAGCTTTTATAACAATTAAAATAACTTAAGTATTTTCAACCGCACTAATTTTAAAATATTAGTTTTTATTTTTAAGCTACTCAGTTGTCTGATGAACAAATCTTCCATAAGATTATATGTTCTTAAAAATCAAATAAATTAATTCTGCAAAATTGTGAGGTTCCTTGAAATCCACACAGTCTCCAACCCTGGTTGATGGACTAGATTCATCCTCAAGATATTGATAGAGCTAATCCAAAAGCTATAAAATAAACTCTGCACTTAAAAAAAAAAAAGACTGCCATGTAACCTTTGCTCTAAAGCTGAAATCAAATCAATAGCAAATTGTCCTCTACTAATTAAAATCAGCATAGTCCCACTAATTTATAGCTAGCACCCTTCGGTGTTTCAGTTAACTTGGAATTAGTTCAGTTTTATGTGTGTAAATACTTTCTGGAATAGATTCTGCAAATTCTCAAGATTTTCTCTGACAGTGGGGTCTTATACATAAGGTCATTCCAGTGATATCGGTAATTTAAATAGAAATTTAAAGCATAATTTCTGTCCTCATGAAAAATCATTTGCATAGATAGATAACATCACAAAACAGTAAAGGTACAAAAAGTCAATATGTGATAAAACCTGCAAACTTTTGATCAAGTACATTGAATACTAACACATTGAACCGTGCCTCACCAATACATCAATTTATATTTACATGGCATATCTGTATAGTATCGGACTAATCAAGCTCATTTTAAAAATAAATTTAAAATGACAAAAGATAATTGGATGTTATTAGACTTTTAAAAATTTCTTCTCTTTTCCAGTGAATCACCTTTTATTCCCCCCTTTCTTAGAAGTGTGCACTTCAGTGTGATAACCACAGTACCAAAGAACTTCAGAAAAAGGAGATTCAATCTCAGCTGGCAAAGACTTTGTGAAGGGTTTATGCAGTCAATCAATAAGAAATGGCATTATGGAGCCGTGTAGGAAAATATATGAAAATAGGATAAAAAAGTTACCTTTTCAGGAGAATGAGTCTATTGACCTGCTCATGTAAGCAATTTAATAATAAAACAGAATGGCCTTCAGAGTCCAAAAAGCTAATTTTTAATTCTGGCGTTTTCTTTGTGGCCTTCTAAGATGAACCTAACTTTTCTAGGCATTCATGTTCTTCTCTCTGAAATAGGGATATTAATAGCATCTCCCTTATTGGATCATTGAAAAGATTACATAAATGGTGCACATACATATATTAATTGTGTGTGCATGCACACATACATAGTTTTAGTCATTGTTATTAAGGCTAGAATAAGAAATTGAGGTGTGACTTAAATGCCCTGAAAATCCATCTACACAGTTCTGTGTATCTCCTCAAAGCTTTTGGTGTAGCATCAAAGGTTTTGAAAGTGTGTGTATAAAGAGGGATGGGTAGCTAATCATTACAGTTGTAGGTAAGAAAGCCAACTGTAGGACGTGTAAGAGTTATTCTGAATTTGCTTTAATTGGACCTCATAAAAGTCAGCATAAACAAAGAGTTAATGGAATAATGAGGTATATAGAAAATTATCAAATGAAAATGATTAAGGCATTTAATGCTTTTTATTCTTGGGAAAAGATTCTGTATACTTAACAAGTAAATATATACTTTTTAAGCTGTGAAACTATATTTAAAAGAAAACAGTAAATATCGTCTTACTAAAATACCTGTGAGTTGTAAAGAAATACTTTCTTACTGTATTCCCTCTCTCTCACATCTAAAATACATGTGCTCTGAGTATGGGAGGAGTGTGATGATTTGAATCTGCATGTGTTTGTGTGTGTATGAATGAGAGGGAGGAACAGAGATGTTGTGAACTTGCTTTAATTATATATTAAAGTCTTTAATTCTTTTTTCCTCAAAAATTTTTTGGAAGAGAGACATACCAATTTCTGTTTTATACATGATGAAGCAACCTCAGATGAATTGAGGACTTTGTAAAGACTGTTCTCTGTCTTTAAGTTCCTAATATACATACACTCATGCGGAAGTTGCATTAAAGGATATTTCAGTGAGCAATGTGAGTGAGAAATAAACATCATAGTTTATCTTGCTCTTTTTATAATTGAAACAAGACTCACATCACTGAAGTCAATAAATTCAATATTACTGTTGATTGCTTAATTTGAAAAGAGTTGACCATTCAGACTGGATATTGGGGCTTGGTACAAGTGGTTCAAATCTAGATCACTTGAAAAATTTCTTCCATTGAAAAAATATGTAAGTGATTTGTCTTTCTTCCTTTATTTTTACCTGTAAGTTACTTATTGGCTATGTGCTTCCATTCAATTAAAAAGCATCCTAGGCGTATATACAAAAAATGCAGTCGAGTCTGTATCGTGCCAGTGATCTCTCCATCCCATAAATTCATAATTCAATATTTCTTTTAGTCCGTGACCTTGAAAGTAGTCTGAAGATGAGAAAAATACTGAAATTTTTGTTCCAAAATGTTGTTTCCAGCATCATTGCATCAGATTTTGTGGTAACATGTCTGTCTAAATATTAAAAAAAAGTTAATTTAATTCATTTTGTATATTAAGTTTTTTCATAATTGTGGAGGGACTTATGATCATATGAAATGCCTGAATATAATTATGTACAGTTTGTTCTACATAGATGGTACAAGATAACTAATTGTGGAATGATTAAAATCATTTTTATAATAGTTTTAGTCACTTACGCTTAATAAAACATTTACTAAAAATGCCAGTTATGAAAAGAAATAAGTTCAAACCACAATGTTCAGTATGTGAATAACAAAACCACAAAGCAATTAAATGTAAATAATCAGATCTTGAAAAATAAAAGTCTGCTTTATTTCAACTTTTCCCATTAGCTATGGAATTGTCTTTATTTTCTTCCTAGAATTCTCAAAATCCCACTTGACTCTTTGTTAATGAATATGGAATTTTATAATGGATGGTTAGCAGAAGTCTTCATTTGATTCATTTAGAGTTATCCTTCACTGAGAAATTGTAGCTAGAGGCTTAGACATGTAGATAATTGAACTTGGAAGTAACAATTCATATGTCAGTGTTGAATATTATTTTTTATTATTAATACATATCAGGAATAATTAATGACCTCTTACATAACTCTAAGAAAACTTTGATTACAATGATGTTTTCTTCTTTATAATTTTGTAAAGGAAAGATTTTGACTCTGGGAAAAGAAATTAGTTTAGTATTTTAAAATTCCATTTTGAACCTATGCAGTACACTTTATACTCTAATTCAGAGAGATTTTTATTTAAGTATACAGGGGCTGTCCAGAAAGTACCCAGCCATGTAATATGAAAAATGGAGGCATTTGTGGCTGGGTTGTTTTTCTGGACAGCCCTTGTATTATCAATGATATTGCCCATAAATTTAATCTCATCAAGGTATTTAAAGTTCAAATAGGTTAATCATTTCTTACTCTCACCAGTTAACAGAGAAAATGATGGAAAGTTCCTCTGCAGATGTTTTGCCAGTGCCATACTGAGACCTATATTTAGGGAAGAAATTAAAAGAACAAAATATGATATATCTAATGGGAGAGGATCTGCAGACTGCAAGGAATACAATTTCCATGTTGGTAAATGATTTTAAAAAAATGTTTTTAAGAATACTGGTGAACAGAAGAAGGATCCTAAAAAAGCACAAAGGATTAACTGTATTGTTAGATATTTGAGCTTTCTCTGATATTGCCCAGCCCACTCGATGGATGAAATCTTCTTCTCTTTGGATCAATAGTAACTTTGTGCCATTGCAAGAGCACAGAGACAGGTGCAAGTTCTGAAAGAATGTCGTTTTTTGTTTTGTTTTGTTATTTTCAGAATGTGGTTTTTTGAAATCACTGTGCCATAGAACAGGAGACCCAGTGATTGTGCAAAGGTTTGAATTGTTTTTCTTTAAGCTACCAAATAGGAAGCCAGCTGCATTCTCACAGAGCAGTGATTACTAAAAGCCTTGGCAACTGGGGAAAAGCCAACTCTCAGTGATGTGGGGGTGTTGCTGTAAGCATGTGAGTTGCTGCATAGTCCTGATAAAGATGATTACATATTTCGCAATATTATTTTGATGAAATAGGTTCTAAAAACATTTGAAAGTGTCTGCTGTAGCAGCACAAACCATTCTGAAGCCTCCCAAATAAACTGAATGATGATTGGTTGAAAAACTTAGGACTTTTTCAATTTAGTCCTCTTTATATTTGATTTATAAAATAAGGCTTAATGGCCTACTATACAGAATATTGTGAATTACATCAACCCACTGGAATATTCAAGTCAGTCTCTGAATGCTTTTATCATACTTGATATTTTGGGTGGTATGTATTATTATATTACTCCATTTTGCATTCAGTCAGTTTAGTTTTTATTTTATTGAGGTTTATTTGTCTAGTGCTTTTCTTAATTTTCTTTTTTTGCTTTTTCTGCCAGATATTTTAGAGTCAAATTTGGTATTCACCTATGCTAATTAGATTGATTTTCTGTATATTAAACTATTTGATAGCTTTTTTCCTAGTTACTCTACATTATTTTGTATTTAATTTCTATGTTTCCTCCAATATTGTTATAATAAGAATATTTTTAAAATTAGTTCTTTCTATACTAAAGTAATCATATGGATAATAAAGAATATCAGTAATAAATTAGATGGAAAATATCGTGGACAGAAGGAACAGAAAAATTAAATGTCGTTTACAAAGAACTAGCCTGATATGTTCTGGGTCCTGAAAAAGGCTAGTGTCACTATAATTTCTTGGGCAAGTAGAGAAAAGCATATAATACATTTGAAAAGTCACACTGGGGTTAGATCATATAGGATCTTATAGGCTGTGGTAACTTGGTTTTGTTTTTTATAGTTTCAAGTTAACATTTATTGCACACTCACTGTAGGCAGCTGCCAAGTCCTCAAAATACAAAGTTTAGCCACACAATTTCACCATCAAGGACTACCGAGATGCACCAACTGTATAAAAAGAGTTTTGTGGAAAGGAGACAATAATTTGAGTGAGAAAAAAGATAACGCTGGAGGCTTTGGGATTGACATTTCAGCATAAGCAAAGGTTCAGAGGTGTGAAAAATACATCCATCTGAAATTCTCTTATCTCACATAGCCCTTAGTCACCATGGCTCAGCCCTCTTTCTGCCCCTGCCTCCTCTATTTTTATTTTCGCCACTTTGTACTTTTAGCTCTTTCAACTCCCTTGTCTCTAGTTCACCTATTTTTCTACTCACTACCACTTAACTTCCCTGGGGAGCACTTTAAGCAAACCTACTTCAAAAGCATGAAAAGTCCAAGGGAAAGATCTAATAGTTTTAGTCACAGGAATTTATACTAAGGAAACAGTTATGCTTTCAAAACTTTAAGTTACTTAAGTGTTATTTATATTAGCATGGATGTTTTAAACTTAAATGCTGAACAATAGGAAACTACTGGATAAATGAAGATATATCACTAGAAAAAATTATTAAACCATTGAAGTTTGTTTTCCAAGGAATATTTAATAAGGCAGATAGCAAGTTTTTCTAACATGTATTTTTATCACTGAAGCTAAAGCAACACATCCTCTTCATTGGGTGAAAACAGCCTGTTGTATGTGTGTACACTGAGTGCAATTTTTAAAAATGCTGTGATTGTTATTTCAGACTTTGGAATTTGAATAGGTGCCAGTAGTCTCTCCTTTTTTCATAAGGGAAAAGAAAATTCCTTTGAAAATCATTTGAAGCTTGGAGAAAAATTTCATAGCTATATTCTTAGGATCACTCAGAGTCTTCAGGATTCAGGTGATACAAGGGAAGCTTCAGTTCAACCTTTTAGAAAAGACATTCCTGCTGGCATGATCTCATCCACCAGAAGAATGTTGGTGGCACTCAAGAGTGTAGGAGTGAAGAAGCTATTTCTTCACATAGTAGTTATCCCATGTGCCTACTTGGGCTGCTATCATTGGCTTACCTGTGTTCAAGTCCACACCCACAAATTGGCCAGAATTTGAATGTTCTGCTTGAACTAGTATTTCCTGAAGGTCAAAACTAGAATTCTGAGCAAGAATCTGGAAAATAATGAGCAATGCATCAGCAAACGCTTGAACTCCAAGTTGGCCCTGCCCTTTCCGCTAGGCTTGTATTTAATCGGGGCTTCTGCCATCGCCACTTCACCTCACCAGCACCTGGAACTGCACAGCCATCATCAACAGCATTTTTAACAGCCCTCAAGCCATCTCTTATTGCATCTTTGATTTGAGAAGTGTGTGCTTATTTGGTCCTTTGCCAATAATTTGACAGAGCGAGGAGTGTTGCTGTTCTCAATGAAGGTGAACGTCTCTTCTTTCAGTGTATACTCAGGAAAGTCCTGCGTGTCCCAAGCAATCAGGATGTAAATCATCAAAAGAATTTAGAGTTACCCCACCACAGAGTCAGCCTTTCTGTATTTCTTCTTTACCTCTGAGCAGAGCTGGTATGCCTTCTTTTGCATAAGCATCTAAGGAAAATGGGTCAATGCCCTTGTGATTAATAACAACAAATCCTTTATCAGAGTCATTACAGAATTTCTTTTACAGTTCTATTATGTATTTAACTCTATCTTCAATGAATTTTCTTTCATATTTTATGAGTTTCTCTCTTTCTTCTGGCTTTTTTTAAAAAAACCAGAATTCACTTCTGTTGGTTTATTTTTTTTTTTTTTCATATTCTAATGACACAGTGCACATGAGGATGTATGTATCTCTTACTCTTTTTTTCATATCAGGATGTCATTCCCTGTGGTCCAAAACAAGACCTCTGATTAAGCTTGTATCAGTTTCAGATTTATGTTTTATTTCTGTAATCTCAACCATGAAGAGGAAAATAGGTTCATCTTGATTTTTAATGGCCAAAATGGACTCACCTACAGCGTCTGATTAGAACTCAGCAAATTCAGTGTGAGCTTTAGTACATAGACTTGTTCTGGCCACATCCCTGTCCATCTCTGATTACTTTGACATTTTTCAAAAACTGAATAGCTTCATATCTTTCTGTTATTCTGAGATGAAGACATTCAGAAATGTATAGATCCACCTGTTTCAGCAGTTCTCCCCTGATTAGGATGACATTGAAAGTGGTACCGTCACTAATTATGTCATCCTGGGCTGTTGCTCCTTTGGCTATGAGGGAAGCTGTTGGGTGTTGAGTTTGGATTTTGTGAAGCAGCACACTGCCACCTTTAGTAAGCTTGATGTCTCCAGCACCAGAAACAAACATCTTCATGATACCCCAAGGCCCCAGGTGGTTCCTCAGCAGGTCCTGTAGCCCCTGGGCCACACTGATATTGAATGCCAATGCTGCTTGGGCTTGGGCCACCTTGACCTTGGGGTTTAGGGTCTTCATGGCTGCCATAGCGAACCCAGAATCAGAAGAAAAATAGACCTGACGAGAAGAATGCACAAAGCTGACTCAGTGTGGCCCAGAGCTAGGCCTTGGTAATTTGAATTCTATGATTGCTCACTGCTGATGTCCTAGAAGACTTTAAAGTATTTACCTTTTAAAGGGGAAGGGTATTTAAAATACTTAACTCTTTTATTGCATGACGGAAAAAATAGAACTTTGAAACAAACGCATTCATCTTTAAAATGTAAATCTCTTAAAATAATATGGCAAACACCTGGGTGTTTAAGGATTCAGGAATTTTAGCAAAATTGTTGAAAAACCAAAGCTTAAATGAGTCAGGGCAGAGATGGAATGATATCTCACAGCTAAGGGGGCAAAATACTTCAACCTAATAGAGTGCATATCTTCATAACCCTTGGCTATTGTCACATAATTACAATCCTGGGTTAAGACTTCTCTTTTCTAGAATATAATTGTTCAGATGTGAAATCGTCAAGGGTCTAAGTAGAAAGCTGAACAGTCTGTGTCAACAGGCCAGGAAGGGCCTGACATACCTTATAGGAAAAGTAGAAAAGTTCAATAAGTATATTCCTTCATGGGATCCAATTCTGTTCCTTTAGAATTAGATATTTTCCCTCCCAAGAACCAACCATCCTGTTCTCTCCACAAATAGTTTTCATTCATCTTTTCAAAAGCCATTTTTAAAACTCAAGTTTTTAAAAGCCATTTTATTTTCATTTTAATTCTCGGAATCATTGCATTTTTATCATGATATAATAATTCCAGCTTTTTCTATTGAATTTTCTGAAAGTGTACATATTTCATAAATACATATCAAATGTTCAACAAGTACTTACTAATATTGTTTAAGCAGTATTTTTTCTTACTTGTACTTTCTACTGAAATTATAATCCCAGAGAATAGAGTGTTAGTCTTATTGTGAGTGTTCTGAGGGTGTCTTGCACAAATTTCTACACCCACAATCCTAGTGAGCCTCTTCTAGTTTGTTCACTCACAGTAAGAGTAGTATCAGGAAAGTTATCACGTGTTTCATCCCTGAATATTTCCAAACTTAAAATGACCTAGCCTTTCAACAGCTACATGTTGCAGGAAAAGACATCATGAACTAGGTCAAGTTTTACCTTCCGGCAATTTTAAGTCAAAATGAATTTATAAAATATGGTACTCAGGAGAACAGGTATATGATATCTGTTAAGACACCCAGAAATGTCGTATATGTATTATTAAATTAATCTTGCAGATAATACCAGGAACTCTACCAGTCTACAAAGGTTTTATTCATTTTTAAAACAAACATTAATACAGCATTTACTCTGTGTCAGTCGTTGTTCTAAGAACTTTATAAATAGCAAGTAATTTAACCATTGTGCAATCCTATGACATAGGTGCCACTGTTTTCTCCATCATACAGGTAGGAATGCTAAACTTAAGAGCATTAAATAATTTTTTCAGGATTACAGACAGTAAGTGGCAGGTCCAGGGAAGCTGCCTGCAGAATTTATGCTCTTCAGCTGCTGCTAGTTTCACAAATGCTAATGCTGCATCGGGAGCCTGCCCTCCAATTTTACATTCATTCAGTAGATTGGATATTTAATGTATAAGAACAAGAAGTGGAATCCAGAACAAAGACCATCAGACTTGAAAATCTGAACAGGCAGCAGTTTATTTAGCAAGAAACGTGGGGTAGAAATTTGGTTGGTTTGTTTTCTATCAAAGACTGCTGACCTTCAGTATGGAACGAAGGAAAGGGCGCACATTGAAAAGTAACTTGTAAAATAAAAAAAAAAGAAAAGAAAAAGAAAAGTAACTTGTAAATATTCTATCTCATATCAAAAGTATAAAAGATGTCTAGTCACCTCCTTTTAAAGTTATGAAAGGATAAAAGTGCAGAGAGAAAGTGCTTCTGGCTTCTATACGAATTATTTAGCATTTATTACAAACCTATTTGTAACTTTAATTTGATGAATCTTTTCTCATTGTGTAAATAAATTAGCTTTCAGGAACCAAAGGAAAATGATCTTGTGGTGTGTTACTTTGATGCCTTGCTGCTGAGACAGGATATGAATAGAAATACCAGAGAGAGCAGAAATGCATTTCCAACGTGTCTGTGTGCTAAGTGCTTAAGTGTCAGCAAAGCGTCCATTCTGGTTCTCAAGATTTTTCCATCAATTTGAAGCAAGCACTATGTTAGCTGCTGGGAAACAGAAATGACGTATACACAACCTGTTTCTTTCAAGGATCTCTCAATCTGGTAAGGAAGGCAGTCAAAATACAAAAATAACATTTTCAGTAAAACATGATATACATTCTGTGTGCCCAATCTGCCATTTGTCAGATGGTATTAGTCCAAATTCAGTGAAAAGCTTGCCTTGATTCATACTTTATTGTAAGAAGCTTAACTATTTTAAGCGTGTAATGTGTAATAATTAGTTTAAAATAAGTAAATATAAGTAAAATAAATATCTAACTAAATAGAGTAATCTTAACGTCAATATTTTAAGCTCATTGTCAATTAAAAAATGGCTAAGCTGAGAAGAGATGTGTCAATAAAAAATAACCAAGAGGCTGGCAGAAGTGAGTCCCAGAGCTAATCAGAAGTCAGTTGAATTTGAGAAAAAAATGAAGAATGAGAAATGTGACTTAAACAAAGCCAAGTGAAGACAAGATGTGTGAATTGAGACTTTGGGACAGAACGTTCATAGCAAGGAAGTAATAATTTGCTATTTAACACTTGCATCTGATAGCTGAGAAAAAGCGATAACTGTCTGAACTAAGGACAGGACCATAACACATACACACACACACACACACACACACACACACACACACACAGGAAAAACAAAGAAAAGCTGTTGGAAATAAAACTTCATTGATATACTGGAAGAATCAGTGTAAATGGAAAAAGTATTTTATGTTTTCTAAGTCATAAAATAGATGTTTAGTCATAAAAAAGAATACCGTAGTAAGAAATAATTCCTTTACTCTGCCTTTTAAAAGACCATGATTATTTAAATTAAATACTGGCGTGCCAAAAAAATGTATATACATTTTAAGGGATGTTATCTATGTATTACTTTTCTAAGTTGAATTACAGTAACAATGTGTAGCATGACATTCCCTGAAAAGATGGCATTAATCAAATGAATATTAGTGTCACCATGTGACAGGCTCCCCAGTCAAAAAAAAAATGAGAAAAGCAGTTGTTCAAGGAACGCAGAACCATTTTGAAGTGGTATTTAAAATTCAAGAAGGTTGTTTGAGTTTCCCCCACATTGTCATGACTTCACACACCTTGACTTCTACCTGTGGGGCACCTTAAAGAATGAGGTGTACTGTAGAAAACTGGCTACACTGGCGGTGCTTCAGGAAGAAATAGAAGTGGCATGCCCAGGGATACAAGAGGACACTTTGGTCAGCGTTGCCCAAACAGTAGTTCACCGTAATCCAAAATGTCCGGATGCTGCTGGTCACCACTGTGAGCCGCTCTTGTCATTGCAGAAGGCAAACATGACTTGTATTCATCTCGTGTTATCGGTATATATTGAGTTACAATTTTAATACAGTTGTTTCCTTTTTATTTATGTTTTAAATAAGTCTGTTTATTGAAAAGATCTGAAAATAGTAATAAGGCTTTCAACAATTTAACAAATTTTCAGGATAGCGACAGTATGAAACATTAAGAATTTACCTCAGAAAATCCAAAGCCTTCTAGCTCATTCCAACATCTTGCTGCTTTAGGGTGACATTGCTTTTCTGCCTGAATAAGTGGCCTGCTTTCTGAATGCCACTCTCTTGGGACCTGACTGGGCTGGGTTGGGCTCCATGTAGATGGTGGTGAGAGCCCGCCCCTGTCTGACACCAGCTGACGGCCAAGGTCCAGGCCCTGCTGCCAGAGGGGCGAAGGTGGTTCCAGCACCTGACCCGTGTACAAACAACAGAGGCAGTGCTCGGGCTGCAGAGCCAGCTCTGTGCAGACCCCAAAGGTGGCTGCACCACACGCGTGGCTTGGACCCTCAAGGTGGGCAAGGCGCAGCCCCACCTATCACCCCAGAAGTGAGGCCCCGGGCAGGGGGCCAGCCCTTCCCTTCCTGTCAGTTTACTAGATGAAAATGCAACTAGTTTTTTCCTTTCTTAAAATGTGTATCCATTTTTTGGCACTCTCTTTGTATAAATACAAAATACAAGGTATTTGAAATGGTTAGGAACAACTTAAGCATGTGGCTACATGGAATATACTTCATTCTGCATAGTTTGAAGTTTTGTGCAATCCTTAAACATTGACTTCATGATCTTGCAAAAGTCTACATGTATGTCATAGTATATGACAAAGCATTTAACAAACATAAAAGTCACTACTTTCTCCACCATATTGCACTTGATTGCAATCAGCATGTTACAACCACAGTCTAATTATAAAACGTCAAATGTTTCATCAGCTTTTCTAGCATAGCTCTGTGCTGCATCTGTGGTCACTGGCCCATTGAACATAAATTTCACTTTTTTATGTTCGATTTGAATCTGAATTACACAGTTGATGCTAAACTATACTAGAATTACAACTCCCTTGAAGATAACTTGTTTAGGGAACTATTTTCAGGATGTAATTTCCCAAACATCTCTTGCATCACTCATACAAATGAGTAATACTTTTGAAAAACTCGTTCCGCTCACATTTTTAAAATTTTCGTTGCAAAGTATTAACACATAAGGAGGTAATCATGAGTTCATGTTCTTTACTACTCTTGACATTAATTATTGGAATTGACAAGAAGTGGGATATTTCAAATAATAGATTTTGATATCTATTAATATAAAAGCCATTGAATATTATGGGTTTTTCTTTTCCTTCTGTCGTCCTATCTTCTCAGAGACAACTATTTTTATGAATTAGGTCACAGTCAATCCAGGTATTTATATATTTTTGGTGCTAATGTATACATGTAGGTTTATTCAACAACTCTTCGTTGGCTCTTTACTGTATGTTGGCTAACTGGAAAAACAGCAAGAAAATAAAACCAAATCTGTGTGTTCAGAGTGCTTTTAGTGAGTACCCCTATATATACATAAATAATGTCACTGACTGTTAATATTTCCCTGACATTTTTTTCTTTTACTTTCAGTTTTTTTGAGTAATTTTAAATTAAGTATACCTCATAAGTCCATGAGTTTGGTGCGTTTACTAAAAATAAAAATCTGTTAGTCTATTTCTTTTAAAATGAAAATCTTTTAATTTTTTTCATATTGAAATATCTGGACTTTAAAATGATACTGAAGCTTTTTATTTAATTTCTTCACCTTTTGACTTAAATTCATGAATTTGCCAATTAGACTTTTCCCCATTATTTCTTTTTCTTCATCTATGCCTGTTGTAGGTTTTTTTCCTTTTACCTTTTTGCACCATTCAGACTTAGAAGCTGAATATTCTATTATTGTAATGCTTATTATTGTAGCTTTGCAAAGTGTATCTACAAAGTCTGAAGTAATCAGTGTTTTTAACTGTCTCCAAGCAATGCCAAACCATGAGCACCTTTTGACTATTGCCGTTACTGGCTGACCTCGTGAGGTCAGACTCGTGAAGTTCTGATTTAGTGTTTTAGTCCCCCCTTGTTTTGCTTACCATGCTTATTTAGACTTAACAACACATTTTCCTTGTAGTGGTTCATATCATATCAATTTTTCATTTTTATTTTCTTAACTTTTACATAGGGTGTGTCCTTGGGTCTCCAACATGCCTAAGGTTGGGGATTTACACTTATTACGGGGGATACTTTGCCCTTCCCAGAGAACCTGTGATTTTATCTGTTTGTTTTGTAGTTACTTTTCTCTAGTTCCCTGTTTTAGTGCAATAACTAAAGCACCCCTGGCTTACCCCCAGCTTGTACTATTGATTTTGTTCTTTCTTTCTCGATGGATACTGATAAAACTCCTTTTAAGGAGTGGTAGAAACCACCTCAGGAAATAGAGGAGTTAGAAACACTCACGTCACATGCTTTTACAAATAACTTTTCCATAAACCTTAAATCTACTAAAGAAGTAGATTCCCTCATGAATAGGACGGCTAAGATTCCTCCCATGACTTTAGGGGGACACGAGCCAGGAGATGCAGGGTTTCTCTTCCAAATACCAAGAGCTCCACTTCTCACAGAGTCATTAGCAGAATCTTGCTGTTGTTGTCAATATAAGATTTCTAAAGGAAGTTGGTTTCTAGAAGTCTTGTTTGTTAATACAAAGCTTATTGTAAATAGAAAGAAATAAAATAAAACAGTGTGCCTGGATTTAGTTGCCTTTATCATGGAATTTTTCAAATTTTCAAACTGACAGTTTACCAAATCTAAGTTCCAGTTTAGTTGCTGCCACTGTGTAACTCTGAAATCTTTGTTGAGGTACCTAATGTTTCTGAGTGCCAGTGTCCTCATCTATAAAATACAAGGGTGTGGAGTAGGTTATCTCTGTTTTAATCAGCAAGCTTTAAAAACCTAGAAAATTAAAATTGTATCTAAAGATTAGAAAAAAATTGATATACTTTTCCTGTCTGGTATATTTACATAATAAAATCATATCAGATAGAATTTCACATGGAAGGGAACTAAAGGTCACCTCGTTCCAGCCTCTCTCCATTAGTAGATGAATACAGTGAAGTTTGAAGTTAAATGATCTGTTCAATGGCTGTAGTAAAGAAGTCAGGACTGGAAGTTTATCTTTTTTAATCTTAATTTAATGCTCTTTCCTTTGTACTGTTGTTTCCCATCTTAGACAATCCTAAATCGTTTTGTAAATGTATATATGCTTATAGTTACCTATTATACAGTGAAATTCCCATTTACTGTAAGAAATGAGTATATAATTTCCAATCAGTGTTAAATAACACTAATATTTTGTGAGGCACTTCTTTAGTAGATTTAAGGTTTATGGAAAAGTTATTTGTAAAAGCATGTGACGTGAGTGTTTCTAACTCCTCTATTTCCTGAGGTGGTCTCTACCACTCCTTAAAAGGAGTTTTATCAGTATCCATCGAGAATCACAAAGGAAGATAAGAGCATTTATTGTTACTTCCTTTGTGCTACATTTTATTTCTTAGATCCTAAAAATGAACAACAGTCCAGGGCCAAGAAAAGTAATACTGTCCTTCTAAATACTCCAACTCAGTCAATCCTTCTGCTTTTCTTTGTACACGGGTATGAGTTTTTCAACATAAAACGTTTAAAATACGAAGGCTGTTTGGGAAGTATCCAGCCATACAATATGAAAAATGGAGGCATTTAAGGCTGGATTTTTTCCGGACAGCCCTCAGTTTGTTTGTTTCAGAGGAGGTGTGCACCCTAGGAAAGCAAAAGGCTATAACAAAATAAAAAAGACAAGAACAAAAAAATCATCCATAAGTCACTCTTATGTTCAGAGATTATATTACCTTTCTTTGAAAATCTATTTATCTGTACCAAGACTGTAAATGTATGGGAATTTGTGTATAAACATATACATCTATTTTTCTATGAAATTATTTCTCAGATGGCAGCATGGTGAAGAATTTTTTTTAATAATACCCTAAGACTTTCCCACCTCTGCATTGTTATTTATTATATCTTCTTTTGCCATCTGTAATGATCTGCATGTATATATTTTTTGTCTATTGTCTGTCTTATCCACAAATATGTAAGTTCTTTGGGAGCAGGGACTTACTACGTCTTTCTTCTTCACTGATGGCAAATTGTAGGCTTTTAATTACTATTTATTAAATTTAATAATTCAAATGATATATTGAAATAATTTGGAATTCAACCAAGTTGTATAACGTGACAAAGGAACTATATTTTTAATAGGTGAGCACAACCCACCCCCACAGAAATGGTCTCTAGTTTTGCTTATATGGAGTTTAAACACATCTAAACCTAAGAATTAAGCATATGTTTTTAGACAATGGGGACTGTTGAGATGAACTTTAAAACAAAGTTACAGATAATAGTTACTTAGACTGCTCTAGTTAATTTCATGATAGTACCCATGTCCTGTACTTCCATTTTGATCATTATCTTCATAATTACTTATCATCAATTTTATTAAAATATTAACCCTCCCTTCTGCATATAAAGCTTAGCTACAGTCTCAGGTGGTTCTCTCGCTTTCCCATATGTTGCTTCATTATGCATATTTTGCTATGTAAACATGAACATTTTTACAAGCAAAATGTCAGCATAAAGAAACAACACCTAACACCCAGTTATACAGAATTTTCAGAATTCTAAATATATTTTAAGATATAGAAAAACTGTCAATGTGCTTAACAAATGACTGTGGGTTTGGCCTTAGAATTTGTTCAAGATAATTTGCTCATTGACTTATTTATTTATGAGCTCTTCCCTGGTGGATGTGAGTGCACCTAATTTCTGAAAGCTAAAATACGTAATGTGTGTTTCCTTTTTATCAGGAAGCCAGTATACCCTACAAGGGACTTACACTTTCATCCTGATTTCATCACTCAGTGCCTTTACTCATAAACATTTTGTGGTTTCTCAGAAGATGTACTATACAAACTTTCAGCAATAATTTATAAAGAAAAGAAACATTCCCAGCTTGTTTGAAAATAGAATAGGCAGTAAAAACACAATGTGCCTCTAAACAAAGCACATAAGAATTGTGCAGGATAGTCTCTAAGAAACAATACCCATCCCTTGGGTGATGCCAGAGAGTAACTAGAAAAGCTATTTTTGCAGAGCAGCCAGGAAATAACCATGAAAACAGCCTCAACTACCTGAATCAGCAACAATTTTAGTCTCTGCTTCTGCAACTTACAAAGACTTTTAATAGCACTGTGAATCTACTGTAAGATCTACTGAATCTGCTGAATGAAGGTCACGTTTTGATCTTTATTAATTATGAAAATCATGAATTTATTTGTATGTGTTTGTGCACGTATGTTTTCCATAATGAACACATTATTAGCTAAAGGCACAATTTACTCTCTTGAAATTATAATACAGTATGACTCAAAGGATCATAAGCTACATCTTAAAAGCAATATTATTACATTAAAGTGAAAGCCATGCTGACAATTTATATTGTTTTTGAAAGTTATTCATTTTATAATTATCATAATTAAATACATTCTGTTTCTTAAAACATAATATATTTAATTTTTTCTATTGAGGAATTTCTTAATCTACTAGCGTGTAGGAAGGTATTCTCTATGTGTTCATTTTAGAGACACTTTGGTATTAAACTTTAGAGAACTATTATGTCTTTTTGTTCCATCTGTTTTCAAAACAGTATTCAAATTGACAGATGGTATTTCTTAGAGAATCTTAAACTATGACTTATAAATTAGATCAAAAAATTAATAGAAACCAAAAATTCAATGTTAACCACAATTTAGCTACTTCAATTTAGTAGAAAAATTGTTTGGCAATCTGAAAATGGTGTCGAATACATGAAAGCATATGATAGACACACCTCATGGCAAATCTTGGTACCTAAGAATTATACAAAACTTACTAAATAGTCTGTCAACTACTTAGATATTTTTTACGAATGTGCTATGTATGTTATATCTTACCTATCTTAAGTGATATATCCTTGTCCTTTTCACTAATCCTAAGTGTCTAAACCTATAGATTGTCATCATAGATGACACATGCCTTAACTGCTAACACAAAGAACTCCTGCATTTCATGGAACTAGCCACTCAACAGAAGTAAGACCATGCTACCTCTCTAATTTATCTGGATTCTTCCAGCCCATCAAGGTGCTTTACTGATTCTTATCATTTCTTATCACCACTTTATATTAATTATCTAGAAGGTTATGTATGATACACACCCCTGCTAGAGGTTGTTATAACAGACTTTTAAAATAGTTTTTCTGTCTATGTGGCCATAACGTGATTGCCAATGAAAACAGTGGTGTAGCTAGTCAAGCCTTGTTCATTGGCAGTCAACTCGACACCCCCGTGTATCTCTTGTACCCCTCATTCCAGCTTCTACTATGCAAGAACTGGTTGATAAAACAGTGAAAACCATTAGGCCATGCTAGTCTACATTTTTAAACTGTATTGGATCCAAACAGACATGTGGGTTAATATGAGAACTGCATGTTTTAAAATAAGTTATTAACAAAATAAGCACAAATATGCACATATGCATACAGTATTTTTTCAGTATTATCCACCTAACAGACCAATTATTAGTATTTTCTTCTTAAATATCATTTAATTAATGTCGACTAACATACATATCTCCTGGATGACTCAGTCTGTGGGTGGTTAGAAATAAGTGTAATAGCGTTGGTACACTCTGCACTACTGTCTACACTCATCATATCTCACCCATGACCTCTGCGATGAATCTTTGCCCTCTGTTGGTCCCTTCCCTCCTCCTGTTTCACGTAGCTCCTTCTGAGGTGTGCCACTGCATTTACAAACCATTCCAGTGTGTTTTTCTCACACCTGCTCTTTTGCGCTGCCACCACTTACCTGGGCTTCTGCATTGTGCATTGTTAACGCTACTCCCACTGTCCAGTCGTAGTTTTCTCCCCTGTCACCCAGGCATGCTTCAGACCACCACTTCCATTCACCCTATTCCTTCTGCAGCTGTCTCACTCTGGAGTCTCAGAGCCCCTTCTTAAAAATGTCCATGCATCACCCCACAGGATGCTGCTCACCATAGGTCACAAGCGAACAATTCTTTTGCTCCTCCAGGAAGTAATTGCTCACTTTTATTAATCTGAAAGAACATAGGAGTCCCTACTGCACTCCTGGACCACTAGATTTCACACCATTAAGTTGCTCAGGGAGGAAATCTTGAAAGTTCTCATCAAAATTTTGTAACTTCGTATGGTTATGATGGTAACTAGAATTACTGTGATGATCATTTCACAATATATACAAATACCGAACTGTTTGTGGTACACCTGAAACTAACATAATGTTATGTCAGTTATATCTCAATTTTTAAAAAGATGTGTACAATTATTTTTTTTCTCAAATATCGATGTAATGAGAGTGATTGGGGCTGGACAAAACAAGTAGCTGACATACACTATGAATAGGAAACTATTCCTTGCATAAGGCTTTCAGGCCCTGGTCCTGTAATTAGATTGTCATGTCAGAATCTTTTTTCCCTCTAGCCCTAATCTCATACCCAGTAAAACCCACCACCAACACAAAGCCATGAGCATGTCTTCATAGGTGTGAATTCCAAGCAGTTAGTTCCCTTGAATGTTTCTTTTAAGGTTTTTCCTCAGTCCCTGCATAAACCAGTAAACACTGATCTTGAAGAAGGGAGGTACAGACCGACATACACAGTATCTGCCACAAACGATTGTTTTTATAAAATTGTGGTATACATGTGTAGTTGCTATGTGTGCTCTAAGGGGTGGGTTCTTTTATCAGTGATGAATAAACCAGAAATTGACTTGTAAAGTTTATTACCATAGTGTAAGGTAATTTTCAACACAAATTCTGATAAGCTCAATGACAGAAAAGATGTGAATTCCATGAAAAGATTGGTACTGGGGGGCTACTTTAGATGTTTAGCAAGGGCGGAGAAGGCATCTTTGAGAAAGTGCTTTTTTGAGTCAAGTACCCTTTAGTCAGAAAAGAATAAAGCCAAGATTTCGCAGGTAACGGAAATAATCTGTCAATGGTCTGTGAATGCACTAAAACCTCTAGCTTATTCACAGAATTAAAATAATAGATAAGTGGCTTAAGCCAAGTGAGTGAAAAAGCACAGTGGAGCACAGTGAAGTTGGTCCATGGGCACTAGAGATAAGAGTGTCAGTGAAGGTGTACCTTACAACAAAAAGATATATCATAATCGGAAGAAAATATTTAACCCTATCTACGCATGAATATTTTTAATGAAGACTTTACATTTTCAAACATTTTTAGGTTAACAGCAAAATGAATGGGGAGGTACTGCAATTCCCCATATACCTCCTGCTCTCCTCCCCCACATACACAGCCTCCCCATTATCAATACCCCCCCACTGGAGTGACACATTTGTTACAATAGATGAACCTCCATGTACACAACATATTCACCCCAAGTCCATAACTTGTGTTACAGTTCACTCCGGGTATGGCCCATTCCATATGTTTGGGAAAATGTATATAAAATCTATGCATCATTAGAGCGTCACATAGATACTTTCACTGACTTAAAAATCCTCCATGCTCTGCCTATTCACCCATCCTTCCCTCATCCCCCAACCCTGGCAATCACTGAACTTTTTACTATCTCTACAGTTTTGCTTCTTCTAGAACTTGGTATGGTTGGAATCATAACAGTGCGCAGCCTTTTCAGATTGACTTCTTTCACTTTGGACCTTCTAATAGGTGTGTTGTGGTACCTCATTTTTGTTTCAATTTGCATTTTCCTGATCTGATGTCATGTGGTGTGACATATCTTTTCATATGCTCATTTGCCATCTGTATATTTTTTTTGGTGAGATGTCTAAGGTCTGTGGCCCATTTTTTATTGGTTTGTTTTCTTATTGAATTTTAATTCTTTAATTTTGGATACCAGTCCTTTATCAGATGAGTCCTTTGTGAATATTTTATCCCAGCCAGTGGCTCATCTTCTCATTCTCTTGACTTTGTATTTCTCAAACCAGCAGTTTTTAATTTTAATGAAATCCTGCTTATCAATTATTTATTCATGATATGTGCCTTTGGTGGTATATCTAAAAAGCCATTGCTTTACTCAAGGTTACCTAGGTTTTCTCCTATTATATCTTCTAGGAGTTTTATAGTTTGCATGTTATGTTTCAGTCTGTGATCCATTTAGAGTTTCTTTGTTTGTTTGTGAAGGGTATACAGTTTGCTTCTAGACTCTTTTTTTTTTTTTTTGCATGTTAACGTCCAGTTATTCCAGTACCATGTATTGAAAAGACTCTTTGTTTCTATTGTCTTGTTTTTGCTCCTTTGTCAAATATTATTTTACTGTAATTATGTGAGTATATTTCTGGGCTCTCTATTCTGTACCATTAACCTATCTATCTGTTCTCTCATCAATGCAACTACACTGTCTTGATTATTGTAGCTTTATAGGCAATCTTAAAGTCAGGGAGTGTCAGTCCTCCAACTTTGTTCTTCACTTCAATATTGCAGGAACTGTTCTGGGTCTATTGCCTCTTTTCTTTATAATTTTAAAATAATTCCTTAGAGTCATATATAGAACTGTGCTGTATAGTAACTAAGAAAAAGGCAGCTCAGAAAAGAATTTGCATTTGTTGTGTATACTTAAGCTATATTATAAAATGAATACAGTCTGACTCCATATTTGTATTTAGTCATTTTCAATTTACTATTTCACAGATGACATTAAAATACTTGTTAATTGGACCTTATATGTAACTCTGTAAACTACCTAAAAAAACATTTATTTCATTACAGATAGATCTCTCAGATGAGCATGAATGATTGGTGACTATGACAGAAAAGGTTTTGGCATCTAATGAACATACTATATACAGGATGATATAGATTGAAAACACAAGATAATGAAACATTTTAAGACCATAGGAAGAAACAGCTAAAAGAAATAGAGATAAATCACAAAAGAGAGAATATAAATAACTAATAAGTTTGTTTATAAAAGCTCAAACTCACTAGGAAAAAAGAAATTAAAACATATATATATATATATATATATATATATATATATATGATAAATCTCCATATTGTCAGTATAAAATAAATTTCCATATCCTTTAAAATATTTTAAAGCCATTTTTAGACAGCAGGTTTACAATTCCTGTCATAAGACATAAAAATATTTTTCTAACAGTCTATCCAAGATAATAAAATGTATGCATAGATTTACACATAAAAATTTGCATCATTATAGGTCTTTTAGGTTTAGTTGTCAACATCATAAGGAATGTTTTAAGAGTTTGTAAAATAGTTTCAGAAGAAAAGAAAAGTACAACAGAGAGAGATTTGAAGCAATTAAAGAGTCTTTGAAAGAGTATTTTCAAATAATCACGGAGTGTGACTGGTACTTCTAGGGCAGTGGTTCCCAACCTGTGGGTCGCGACCCCTTTGGGGGTCGAAGGACCCTTTCACAGGGGTCGCCTAAGACCATCAGAAAACACATATCAGATATTTACATTATGATTCATAACAGTAGCAAAATTACAGTTATGAAGCAGCAACAAAAATAATTTTATGGGGGTCACCACAACATGAGGAATTGTATCAAAGGGTCGCGGCATTAGGAAGGTTGAGAACCACTGTTCTAGGGCAATGTTCTCAAACTTTAAAGTCCTTACAGATTACCTTAAGATTTTGTTAAAATCAAATTCTGATTCAAAATGACTGGGTGGAGCCTGAGATCCTGTGTCTCTAACAAGCTCCCAGGTGGTGCAGAGGGTCCATTTCTCACTGCATTTGGTGGCAAGGTCTAGAGATCATTTCAAGGGGGAGTGCTGTGGGGATGTCTCTTATGCTTACAAGCTATTTCTTTTTTTTTTAATTATTGAAGAGTAATTCATAATTTTTGTTGGGCAGGGGATATGAGTCAAAGATGTCTTTTTAGTGTTAAAATAATAAAATTATTGCCATATAGTTCATGTACATTTATTGAGCTTTTTTCAGGTATCCTCTAGTACTTTCATAGTTGTTGTGCCCAGAGGCGTACATAAGTGACAATTTTGGAGACATCTGCACTCATAAATGGGATGACATTTGCCATATTTTGAGTTCATTTTCATTTCCATGAGGATCCGTAAAATATTTTTAGTTCACTTTTGTTTATGTGGGAATCAGTTACATTTTTTTTTTTTTTAGTTTACTTTCATTTACACAGGAATCAGTAACTAAGGAAAAATAGTTCGGGAAAGAAGTTATGGAAACTGCAAGTCTTTAATGTAATAAAGTATAATGGAGAAGCAGTCAAGTAAGGAAATACGGTATGGGGAAACCGTCAAGAATGTAGAAACTGTGCATGGTGTTACATAGGTACTAGACTTATCAGGGGAAGCACTTCATAAATTATATAAAAACGCCTACCCACTTTGCTATACACCTGAAAAAATATAAAATAATATGCATGTCAACTATAATTTAAAATATCTAATATATATAGTCACAGGATGTAGAGTGCAGCATGTGGAACATATATAAGATGTTAGATGGGTAGTGGACTTGTTGGGTTATGACTCTGTGAAGTGTGCTCTTTTGTATACCCAAAACTAAGAATATAAAAAAATTAAAATTAAAAAAGCGATTATCAGGGAGTGAGGATAAAAGAATGGAGACAGTATAGTGAATGAAATGTTTTACAAGCTCATTTCACCACAAGCAAGTGCATTCTAAAAGTTATAATACATATGACATTTAATGTTTATCAATTATAACTCTAGCTCAGGTCCTCCTCATAAACCCCAGTCAACAAACGCTGTGTTGACATCTCCCATCATTGTATGGAGACTTTATTGTAAAACTTTAAAGAATATAGATCTTTGACATTTGCAGAAGTTTGGGAAAGAAGAGTGGTAACCAACACTTGAAAAGACTTTACTGTTTTACCTCATCACTTTTAAGAAGGCTTCTCATGAGCATTCATATTAACTATGAAGTTGCATCCCTGTGCTCAAAGAAAATTATTGGAAATGAATCAAAACTTTATTCAAAAATGAATAATTAGAGTAAACTATATTGCGAGGCCTATGGTCTAAATATGAACGATTTGAATTTGAATTTACATTCCAGGTGTCCTTTCATATTTTAAAGCTATCCTTCAGTCAATATTTATAATGTCTTGGGTTTTATTAAATTTTGTTACCAAAGAAAACTAAAGCTAGTGTTCTCTCACTTGAAGAACAACCATGACTAACATGCTAATTTTAAAACCATTTTGTGTAAAAACTGTTATTAAAATGTAAGTCATGATGACATGCTTACTATTAATTTCACATGAGTTGCTATGCTGGTTCATCATGGTGCTGTAGATTGTTTATTATATTTTGTTCTCATAGACAGTAGAAGTTGATATATTTGTAGATTTCATATTCTTGAAAAATATAAAACATATGGTCACACATTCCCAGTAACTGAATTTAGATGTAGCAAATGCTGACAGAAAAAGCTCCTGAGTATACTGCGTGACCTGGGAATTAACCATAATCATCAAACAACGTTTGCAGACTCATCAGAATACAATAATGCACCACCAGGCCTCTCGACCCTTCAAGGGAGCATTGCCAAAAGGAGGCTAAGGCCGCCAACTAACATGTAACGGGACGTTCCGAGGCAGAATTAACCCAGTGTTATGAGATTATTTCTTTATTAGCTGGCACTAAGCCATTAAGTAGCATTTTTCTTTTTTTTTTTTATTTATAGAGTACTTTATTACCATTAAGAAATTACTCTTCACTGCTTCTTGTGTGTTAAGTAGTCATACTTATTTTACAAGAAATATTTCTGATATTAAGAAACTTATTCACTTACTATACCTAAAATGAACTCTATAAAGGGAATTAACCCTTTTAATACTGCCTTTTTCACGATACCGTGCTTGTTCCTAAGGTGTTTTATTTCTCCGGGGAAACTTTTTCTTTTTATTGTGCCTTAAAGTCATGGCACATGAAATGAATTTGCTTCCTCTCATATAGTCCATACTGATAATTGATGGGTATGTTTCTACTTATAAAACAAAGTAAGAGGACAGAGTTCTGCAGGTACCTTTCACCAGACATATGTAATAACATGAAGTGTCATATATCCTGAAGGGTCGAGTCCAAAGCTGGAACATTTTAAGAAAGAACTTTTTAATAAGTTCTGACTGTAAATCAATAAATGTTGGCTATAATTCTAAATAAATGATCACCTATATTTATAAATATTGCCTATCAGATTTTTAATGACTACTACTTAAAAATGCAGACTATTGGCATTAAAATTAAATGTTGGTCAACATTACTACTATTTATGGGATGGATTTTTAAGTGTATTTTTATCTGTAAATGTATTCAATAGCTGTCTTTAGTTGTTATGGAATTCTGCCTGACAAGAAAATCAATATGGCCTAGTAAATCAGAGAGTTTAGATTATTGAGACCTTTTATTATTCACATATTATATTTAATTAAATTTTCTTTTGCTTTTTGGTATGTGGGTAGCTCCCTGGCTGGGAATCGAACCCAGGCCGCAGCGCTGAAAGCGCCAGTGCCGAAGCCTTAAGCCACTACACCATCAGGGAACTCTAATTTAGTTAAATTTTCTACAATAAAATGTAAATAGAATCCTGACCACACCTCTCAATGTATAACTTTTTTCTTTTCATTCTCTTTTCTTGTGTGTTTAATACGCTTTCAAAATGGAATCACAAGTTCCAAATAAACAAGTGAGCATATATTTAAAAAATATAATATTTAGACATTTTTAAAATTCTTATTAAATTTATTGAGGTAACTTTGGTTAGTAAAATTATGTAGGTTCCAAGTGCACATCTCTGTAATACGTCATCTATATTGCATTGTGTGGTCACCACCCAGAATCCGTTCTCCTTCAATGACCATATATTTGACCCCCTTTATCTTCTACCTTTCCTTCTCCCCCTTACTCTCTGGTAATCACTAAATTATTGTCAGGGTCTATGTGTTTTTGTTTGTCATGTAAATTTGTTACTTTCAATTTTACATCCCACATATGAGTGAAATCATATGGTTCTCAACTTTCTGTCTTACTCATTTCACTTAGCATGATAATCAAAAATTGTTTTGTTTTTGGAATATCTGGAAAAAACTATCATTTAAGATTTTTATGTATGTAAACATTTTCTGATTTGAATCTTCAGTGCGTTTAAGTCTGACTTGAATCTTCAGTGGGTTTTTTCTAGAAAGCTGTAGAACATTTAGATCAAGTGTCATGTCCTCCTACACATAGAGATATTTAAGCTGACTTTAAATGTATTGTATTACTTGTGAAGGAAGCATCATTCGATCTGAATTGAGAAGGACCATACTTAGAAAAGGGGACATGGAAGTTTTTCCAAGTAGCGTTAAAGATCATTCTCTTCACCTGGGACTGAACAAGCTCTCAAGTTTTCACTAATACTACATTCCAGCCCATGTGTCCTCTATTTCTTCACAACTTCGTGTATTCCATCCAGGTCCTCTTCATCAATAAATCAGCAAACTTTTCTTGAAACTTCATTTTGTGTTTAAAGCTATATCAGACATTCTAGAGTAGACAAAAACTAAACATTGTTCTTTAGGGAGTTAAGAATCAAGTTGAAAGCTGAAGTGCCAAGATACTAAAGCAGAGGGAAACCAAATTTCCTTGCAAATGGCTTTATAGATTTTTATTGCAGAAGCCCAAGGTCTAAATCAGTAATATCTTTTGAACATTATCACAGCTACATTTCAATTTGCAAGTAGAGAAGGAGCATAAAGTGTTACCTTCACTGTGTGTCTGTAGGTAATGTGCATGCAGCAAGTTAGGAGACTATATTGAGCCTCAGAATAAGATGTAATGTAGGCCACCTAAGATTCAGCAGTAAACAGAAATTTAAGAATTTCTATTAGTGACATTGTAAAATAGAACGCATTTGGAACTATGATCTCTAGCTCTTTACAATTGTTCTACATATATTAATATTAATATATTCTCTTTCCTGCACCCTTAATTTTCCTTATGACTTCCTGAATCTATGTCGTCAGGTGGGAAGCAGCCTACATTAATGGTTAAATACATGCTAGTTAGTGATATAGTATGCTCATTACTAAGATTAGCATTTTACAGTGGTATTAATCCAGGGCTGGGCAAGATGTGGATCACCAAGCAATTTGGGTGACACATCTGAATAATAAAATAAATAGCTAGTGGACCTTAACACTTGGAGAAGTAGCTTTTGTCCTGAAAAACTCAGCCCAGGCCTGTAATCTATTCATAGATACAAAATTAGAAAAGTCATTTTTCAAGATACTTGTTTCACTGTAATCAATTGGAGATATTATGTCCATTCCCATAGGTTTTAAGTGGCATTATGGTAAAAATCATTTTTTAAAATACTTTTGTTACATGAACAATATTTATAGAATAGGGTAGATTTTTCTTTTGTGATGAGGTTACATTTCATCATTTTAAAAAAAATTGACCTCCATAGTTTTCCATTTTGTATTCAACATTATAATTTTTTCAGTCTTTGCTAAAGGCATCTCCTGAAATTTGATGCATTTTATTTACTTTGATTGTTCCATCCACATGCTACAAGATAGAAAACTATGTTTGCTAGCATCTCTCCTCAGGTACATTAAATTAATTGAACATATTGTGGCCTTTGCAGCATGATCTTTTGCTTGTAAATGATTCATGTTGTGTCGCAACCACAGTGAACAGAAAACTTTCACCAGAAACAGATGGAGGAATGATCTTGGTCATCTGTGGCAACCTCAGGTTCATCCAGGAAAAACTGAAGTTCATTGAAAATTGACCTCAATATGCTGTTGACCAGATTTTATTCACCTCAGGTGCATGGTTCTACTGAGAAAGTAATCAGCACCAGCAGATGGACCTCTGTGGGTTTGCTTTCCTAGGCAATTAAAAATCTGTTGCTAAGATAATAACTATCAAATATTTTGATATCTTTATGTGGCAGTACTTCCCATCAATTCATGAGCCTAAAAGTAAATATCTGATCCCCTTACTTTCCCTCTCCACCCCAGACTATCCTACTGAACATGATTTTCTATTGTGAAATAGATATTTTCTTTTAAGAAAAATCTAACAAATAAGAACCATATTTTTAAAATGGAAGTTCACATAATCGAACATCTTCTCTTTGTGTCCAAATGCTTTCTTGCATTATACCTTTCTTCCTACATCCTGGGATATTGCTCACATTAAAAGCAAAAAAAAGGCTAACAAACTTACTTTTTTATCCAGTGCCATAGTTCTGTGCTATATGAAGTGATGATGAACTACTGTCCTTTATTTAAGTTTCATAGTACTGCCAATCTGGTCATGAGGGGTATGTCATGAGTTGTATTCTTAATTTACAGTCACTGATCTACTCACTTCCTCTTCTCAAGATCATGAACAGTTTTTTATGAGACAGATGCCCAGACCAAGCAGCAAAGTGAAATAGGGTCCATTTATGTAACAGAATTTATGAAGTTCAATTTGTGTCAAGCAGATAACTTGAGTAGTGATATAAATGTCAAATGGGTAATTAATTATTTTATGCACATTTTTTAATGGGAGTTGTTTCTCTGCGAAGGCTATGAAACCAAATTATCTCTAAGTCAGACAAAGGAATTAACTTTGTATATCATTATTAACATGTTTACGATTAAGAAGAAAAACTTTCAGGTATACAACTGAATTAGTGTGAATGCAACTGAAATTTGTTGCTCATATGCTGCCAATTCAGTAACTGCTACAAAAAGTAAATTTTATTTATTTGAATACAGTTATTTTTTTAAGTTTTCCAAAAATAATAATTTTTTAAAATTTCAGCCATCTATTGCTTATCTATAAGGGCAAACATTAGTCCATAGAGTACATTTGTGCAAGCTAGAAGAAGGTACATGTCCAGAAGGTGACAGTTCTGTACCAGGGTACAGTTCTAGTAAGCAATGCGTAGGCTAGAAGGAAACCATCATTCACCTCCTTCAACCAGATTAGTGGGGAGGATCCAGTGCAGGCAAATATATTTAAGTGCAAGAGAAATAATCAAATCATCAGTGGAGGGACATCCCTGAATATCCAACAAAGGAAGATTCAGAAACCATGTGAAACCACCTGGGCTTTTGTCATAAAGAGGGGGCTTCTTTCATTTTAACGAAAGAGAGGGGGATTGGAAGCCATGGTTGGTGGTAAAGATTCATTGGTGCGACAGTGAGAGGTCTTTGCTGGAGATGACAAAACTGAGGGACCAAGGGATTAGGCTCATTGCCTACAGGGGTATCAATATTAACTGATGAAATTAACAGTAATGAGGGTGAGAGCAGGATTATTCAGAGGATGCCAAAAACCTCTAAGGTATTAGTAAATGGAAGGTATTAGAGTAACATTTCAAGGTATATTTCTCAAAAAAAAAGTTTAAAAAGAAGAGGTTGTTGATTTACTTATTTATTTCTTCATTCATTCATAAAATAAAGTTGTGGTCAGTTTTCTAAAGAATTTAGAAAAACTTCCAAACATGGGAATTTGCTGGAGGTGCAGGGGTGGAATATCTACAAAGACAAAAGAAGTCAGGTTTCTGTTAACATAGGATGCAGGGAGATAAGTTTGAGCATTTAGGACTATAGATACTATCACAGATTACATTCTCATTTTGAGAATATTTTCTGGCTCTTTTTCTTTTCATTTAAGATATTAAAAAGCACTGGCTAATAAGTAGCCCAGTACATTGTCTTTTCATACTTCTCACAGTCCTTAGTAAATTAGTAAATATTAAGATGTCAAAAACAAATGATTGGGCTATGTTGAATCATTAAGCATGACTTCTAATTCTGCTGGCACCTGATAAAATTCTATATCTGAGAACCCATTATAAGTTATCAATGTTGAATACAATATTCTGTGCAACTTTGTAGTGAGAGACCATGGAGAATCAAGTAGTTGAGCCATTTAGAAGACATGTCTGCAATCAGCACAGAGCCACAGAAATCATTTCCTGTAGGACTGTCCTGATGAAAATTGTATGTCCCTCTCTGGCCTGCCCTCGTGAGCTCTCTGCACAAGGTCTGACTCTACTAACATTGCAGCTGTTACATAAATTGCAGGATTATTTAGTTACATCTATGCAAATTAATTTATAGCATTACATAAATTTTGAGAAATGCCTTGTACATTTATGTTAAAAATTACTCTTTCCTCTCTAGTTTTAAATGCAATTTAGTTGATTAAAATTTACTAGATATTTTTTACTACGTTCAGAGTGCCTCATTTTAGAAATGCATAAAAACTACAGTTTACTTATCTTACCTTTTTCCCATTGTTCTTATGATATACCATTTAAACATAGACAACTCAGTTAATCAAAGTGTGCCTTCATTTTACTATGTATAAGTAAGTAAATAAAAGCAATCAACATTAAGGGAGGTTCTAATAAAATAAGCAAGTGGTACTTAAGCTTAAAATGCAATTTCTATTCTTAGACATAGTTTTCTTCAAAGTAATGAAGTTATTTGTTTCCCTGCAAGTTCTTATCATCTTGCCTAATATATTAGTTGTTTGTAAATTTATATGAAATACAGACATTTATTTAATATATGTATATTATGGAAAGGAAGAGGTTGTTTTACATTAATCTTTGTGAACCAAGCAAGCAGAATCTTCCAGGTTAACACACATCTCTTTATAGTCATCTGTAGTTATAAATTCAGAAACGTGAGCCTCAATGGAAATTGTTCTTTTTCATAAATTCCCCAGATCTTTGATTAATGGCAAACACACACACACACACACACACACACACCTATAAAAATATATAGGGTATAAATAAGAAAATATAGGAATAATTTTTGTTCAGTTAACTAAAATCACAACTACATACCTGGTCTATTCCTATCAATTATTGGAGATCATTTTACTCATTGAATTCACTATGAGGATTGACCGTTACTCATTTCAGAGTTAAGGAGCTTCAAGAAATGGAAGTTTATGGCAGGATCCAGTTATGATGAAGACCAAACAGGGAATTCTGCGGCATAAAACAAAATGACAAACATATGGCCAACAAATAACTTTCAAATGGGAATAAGTGACTGCTCTTTAGAAGTGCAAAGGTATTTGCGCTCACCTTCATTGCTTTTGAATTTCTATCACAAACAAAAACAGGTCACCTGGAGCTATGCTATGCAGCAAACAGTAAAAATGAAGTTAATTAAGCCATCTACTCATTTAGTTTTTCTTATTTCTAAAATTACCTCTTCATACAATTTAATAAAAATATTTTTAAGACTAAATCCCAGTTAAAATACTAAATGAATAGTATTTAAAATAAACACATAGAAACTGGTGCAAATTTTTATCATTATAATATATTGTATGGATTTTATAGTGTTAATAATCCAAAAAGTAAAACCTTCAAGACTTCTGAAATTGAAAATCATAGTTTTCAAATGAAATTTTTAATATTTTTATTAATTAGTTTTTAAGTATAGTATTCAAAGGTAGAATTAAATATAGACTATTACCTGACCATTATTATTATTATAATTCTTTATTTGATCCTCAGTACCCTGTAAAATAGATGAGTTAGCTATTTCTCTTTTAAGTTACATCTCCCAAAAATTAAAGTCTGTTCTAGTACTTGGCAAAATTGCTGAGGGTATTTATAGATTTTCAAATGATTGAGGTTTCATTTTTTATTAATTACTGTAAGTGTTTTGTAAACTGCAGAGTATTATACAAATAATAGCTACTATTATTAGGTAAGCTCTTCCAAAGATATTTTCCAAAAAAGATGAAAATACATATGCTCTGGTGCATATCTATAGTTCAGCGAGGAATGTGGTTTGTATTGGGCTTCATGCAGAGAGCATATTAATATTCTCAAGCTCACCTTAGTTACCAGTGCTGAGTCTGTAACTCTTCCTGCTGAGCAGGATTTCAACAAGGTTAAAGAAAATCTGGACTATTTGTCAGACTTTTTCAAAATATAGTTCCAAATATCCTAAGGCAGGATAGTTTATGTTGTAAATTTTTTTTTGCTGATTTCTTGATTGATTGTGTCATCTTTATTTTATACTTCATTTGCAGTAGATTTTGCTGGTCACAATGTATTTTGTATACTTCCTCTCCAATCATCCCCCCAGCAACCAATTATAATATGAGATGTAGGACATATGGCCAAGGAATAACACCTACAACTTTATGCAAGCAAAACTAAAGCTGAGAGAGGTAGAAAGTTGTCTATCTCCATTATAGTTCATAGAAAGTGGAATAGAAGCAGAAACAAAGTTTTCTTTCTTTTTAATTTCAAGCCCTATTTTATTCCACTACAGCATAGCTACTCTCAATAGACTTCTCAGTGTTTTGGGTAGAGGAAGACATTCACTTTGTAATTTAAAGAATGAGAGAATGAACCCCATGACAAGTTAAAAACAGAAAAGACCAAAAACTGTATGACTTCACTCATATGTGGAATATAAAACTGAAAGCAACAAAGAAAAAAGAAATGAACAAACAAACAAATAACCCATGGACACAATTAATAGTTTAATGTTATTTGGGGATGAGGGGAATAGGATGGGGAGAAGGGAGTGGGTGGGAGAGGAGAGGGGGAGCTAAATATAAGGTGATGGAAAGAGAAGTCACATAGGTGGTGAACTTATTATACAAGTTGACAATGCACTCTAGACTTGTATGCCTGAAACCTATATAATCCTTGCTAACAGATGCCACCCCAATAAGTCTAACAATAAAAATAAATTTTAAAAAATGCAAATGTATTTTCTTTACAAACATAATTTAAGTGTAGAATCGCTGCTTTGTTTTACTATTTTATGAAAAATATATTATGAATTGATATTGGAATTCTGCCTGGATATATGCCATGTTTATTCATTGTGACATTCATATCTAAAAGGAAAACTTTAAATATTCATTGGCATAAAATAATAAACAGAGACTGGAACATCATGTTTCTAACAATACTAATTTTTCTGAATGCCTTCAGAAAATAATCAGAAAATAAGCTTAGCTTATTAGCTTCAGAAAATAAGCTAAGAAAAATAGTGTCAGCACAGATGTATTTTACTCATTTTCTATAGCTAATAGACACATGCTGCTTCTTAAGAATGATTTGTATTAGATCATAGAAAGAAGCTCTCACATCTACAGGTAGATCAGTGTGACCCGAGCACAATGTGAAGCTTCACAAAAGGAGAAATAAGAAAAATATAACAGGTACACTGATAAAACCCCACTGCCTGAAAACAAAAATACATTCTATTAAAATTAATATATCAACTAGGATTAAATACTCAAAATTAAGTAAACAGTCTCTTGTCACCATAGAAGACTCGAATATCCTTTCCATGTAGACACAAATATCATGCATTTCCTGGCTTAGAGTAAAGGACTGCAGTCACAGATGAAATTACTTGAAAATTATATGGGACATTATTAAACAACGTTGTTTGAGCAAATACATAGGGCAACTGAAGCCTGGTACTGAAAGAATGAGGATGAAGTAGAGAAAAAGCGGTCGAACACTGGGTGATGGAAGGAGAATGGACTCTGGGTGGTGAGCACACAATGCCACGCACAGATGGTGTGTTATAGAGTTGGACACTTGAGACCTATATAGTTTTACTAAACGATGTCACCCCCAACAAATTTTTTAAAAATTAAAAAAAAGGATAGGTCAAATAATTGGACCTGAACCAAGCACATGCGTCTATCTTGGGGCGATCAGCTTCTTACTAGTGTCTCCGCTTTCCTACAAAGCAGGACATGACCTAGATCTTCCTTAACGTGTGAGGTTTTACAAACCCATTCTTCGTTTTGATCTTCTCTTTGTCTCCTAGATGGTGAGCTATTTTAATCTGGATTTAATCTGTATACAATTTTATGTTATTTGATAATACACTTAAGATGCATTACCTCCATTTATGATATGTGTGTTTCTGTTATGGTTTATTAGAAGTATGACTGTATTACATTCATTTCCATGCTGCAGCAAGTAATACACCACTGTAAAAGCAATATTGATGTAGGAATCAGTACTCCTAGGTTCAAGACATGGCTTTACCCAATATATAGTTTATGTCCCCAGGAAAGATATTTCATCTCATAGCAGCATCGTCAATATTCTTTTTCTGTTTTTCTTTGTTTTTGAAACTTCAGTTTTCTTAGCTGTAAAATTAATTTCCAAAGGATCCCATTTGTTCCTCACCCTGACTGTATGTTACCTAACTGTATGTTACTTGAGAAGCTTCTAAAACTTTCCAGTTGGAGACTAAAGCAGAGGGTTCTGCATGCAGGCTTGATGAAGAACCACTGCTTTTAGAGACGGGCCCATTAGTATTGATGGTCCTGAGTGAGGCTAAACCAAGCCCATAAGACGTCTGAGTGTCCAAAGACATAAGAATCAGTTTAGAGGATGGTGTAACTATCCTCAAGAATATTGTGCCATGCATAGCCCGTCTCAGCCAAAGGAAGTCTTGTTAAAACAAACTAAGCGTTTAAACCAATTTCATAAAATTTGCTGCTTACCTACTTAGAGCAAAAGGATCGTTTTGATAAATCATTGTTAAATACATGTAAAATAGAAAGAATTTAATTTGGTGATGAAAGTATTACCCGATGTGGAAATAACAATCTATTTATAAATATATGTTGCCTTTAAATGGAGCATTTTTAAGCGAAATTTTCTAATTGCTGTCATGATATATTATGTGAAATAGACAAGAAATATTTTTGAGGCAAAAATCCAATGATTCTGTGTTTCATTGGTGCTCTTCCAGTAAATAGCACATTCTACTTCATGAAATAGATTTTTTTCCACGTTTGATGAGAGCTCTGATAGTTGTCATCTGGAAAGTATCTGCAATATACAAGCCAATACTAATTAGTTTAAACCTCTGTGGTGTATTTTTAATTTGGTCAAATCAATGAAAAAATCTAAGGTACCATTTAAAGATTATATATAGAGTCCAAACATTTCAGATATCAAGATGGTCTTGCTAAACTTTCTTTAGTTCATTTAGCTGTTCCCTTTATACGTTGATCTAAGGACCTGTGGGTCTGACTATCCATGTGCCAGTGATATTAACTGTGATTATAGTTATGATGCTGGTCATGGTAATGATGATGATCAAGATGATGAGGATGACTGTTATTTTTCACATCGATCATGAAGGTTTTACAGGGCAGAACATGAGAGAACAGAATATTTTATCACATACAACAATAGAAAACTTAGTTATGCCTTACAATTATCTTCTCTTTCTATTTTGTATAACATTTTGGGTGTTTTTAAAAGTATGTAAAACTATATCTTTGTATATCATAAATCATACCCCAGCACACTAAAAAATGAACATTTAATTTTAAAATAGTGTTAGGGATAACAGTTTGGCATACAGAATTTCAGGTATGAACTTTAGATATTAGTGAAATTTTTCTTCTGTTAAAAGCCAGTTTATGTATATATGAGGCAGGAGAAGCAATATGAAAAGACAAGTTTGATCCACACTCACTGGCTACTGAAAACAGCCTGCATGTCCAGAACACAGTAAACAAGGTGGGTCCAGTGGAAAGTTGGGCAAGGCCTTGTGTTTGGATTTTTTCAAGTGCAAGTTTTTGAAGTTTTAGCAAGGAAGTAATGAGATCTTTTATTTTCCCTTAAAAAAAAAAGTCACTGTAGCTAAAATGGATTGAAAATTTTTACTAATGACAATTCAGAGACCAGTTAAGTCATCCATTGAGAGATAATGAGAGCTTGAATTCTGATTGCAGCAGTGGAGATGGGTAAAGATGGATGGATTAAAGACATACTTCGAATTAGAATAATCGGAAGTTACCGTGAGGTTTTTGTGAAAAGAATGTGAGGTGAGGAAAAGAGAGGATAAGTGTTTAAACCAATTTTCTTGCTTGCACATTTAATAAAGTGGTCTCATTTATTGAAACGGGCCAGCCTTGGTAAAGTACAGATGTTTTGGTGGGGCGGTGGTTTAGAGGCTGTGAAAATCCTCGGTACGCCTTGTATAATTCTGGCTTCCCCAGGCACTGTGTACTTTGCTCTCCCTTCACTTTTCAAAACTAGTTCAAATGAAAAAAAAATACAAAATGGCATTGTATCTTCGTAACAACTACAGAAAATGTGAAAATGACTTTGGTGGTGGGACTGTCCTGCCAGTTTAAATCTGGCACTATAGGATAGTGATAGAAAGAAAGGAATAACATGACTCAAAGCATTCCTATTTCATATGTTATTGGAAGAAGTTTACATGGATATATTTCATAACCATAAAGCAACTAAGTTTCTTAAACCATCATGCTTCTCTAATTGCCCGTACTGAGGAGGGCTCAGTCAAAGGCAGGAGAATTCTCCCACTCAGAAACGTATCTGGAGAAAGCTACACAGCAGATATGGAACATGCAGTGTAGAAAGACACACACATCCTAAGAGAATGGGAACTGTCATTGATATGCCAGGTAATAGAAAAAGAGTCAAAATTGAGACAAACTAAATGCTTAACTAGAGAGGTTAGCATTTCAGGAGGCACATTAATATTTGTGTGATTATTAGGTAGAGATAAGGGAAAGAAGTAAAAGAAACAGAACAAGAGATGAGTTAAAATTTTTAAAAATGAAGGGTATGTTTAGGTTATGTCTTTGATTTTGGCTGGACCATGGGGTGATCTTAGGAAAGAAATTGTGTCCAAATGTCAAGGACATAATCATAATCCTAAGAATTTTGGCTCTATGCTACATGCGATGAAGACTCATTAAAGATATTTGATCAATTCAAGACATTTTTCAAAGTATTTTTTCAGTGGTTATAGATCACAGGTATTTTCTTCTTTATACCTCTTGCATACATTTTTTATCTTCCAATTTTATATTGTTTTAACCATAATCTTTTAATGTTATTTTTTTTTTTTACTTTATGTGTTCTACATTTTGTCTCACTTTGTTTCTCTGTCTCTGCCTAGTTTCTTTCAGACATATACTTCAGCATAAAAAAATTATGGATAAGATAAAACTCAGTGTAGTTGAGTAATTACAGATGATACAGAAATCAATATAAATAAATGATGGATTGACTTAGTTTTGAAGTAGCAGCTATGAAACTCTTAAAGGAATTAATATAGCTTGCAGAAAACTAGAAAGGATATGCAAACATGTATTCAGTGTATTTATTGGACAATTAAAAAGAAAATTATTTATAACAGATTTACTTCAAGGAAGATTATTTGAAAAATAATTTAAAAACTTAAATAGTCTAAAAGAAAAGAAGATAAAATAATGTAGTCATATTTATGTTATTGGGAGGCCCAGTTGAATCCTTTCTTTTTTATACTATCTGTTTCTGACTTAATACTCTCCATACCATTTATGGATCATAAATTTTCTTATGCATTATTTTTTCTTTCTAAATCATGTTTTTATTATGTTCTTATTTAATGCTGGAACGAAGAAAAATGAGAGAAATAAGTTACGCAAGGGTAGGGAAATGCAAATCAAAACCACTATGAGATACCACCTCACACCTATTACAATGGCTGTTATGAGCAAGACAAGTAAGGAGTGGCTGTGGAGAAAAAGGAACCCTCATGCACTGCTTGTGGGAATGTAAATTGGTACAACCTCTATGGAAAGCAGTATGGAGGTTCCTCAAAAATTAATAAATTGCCATACGACTCAGCAATCTCTCTTCTGGGTATCTGTCCAAAATATCTGAAAACATTTATTCATAAAGATTTTATACACACACACACACACACACACACACACACACACATATATATATATATCCCAATGTTCATTGCAGCATTATTCACAGTGACCAAGACATGGAAACAACTAAAGTGTTCTTTAATAGATGATTGCATTTTTTTCTTAATACCTTCCTGGTCAGTTGTTGATGTAATATTTTCATTTCTAATCTAAATCTAGAAGTCCTGAATGAAATCTTAAGTGCTCTCATTTAGCAACGTCTAGAATCTACATATTGTCTAGACTCCCCAAGTTTGAGTTCAATTTCTGTTTCCCGCTTCTACTGTTTAGGAATAATTTGCAAGGCAAAAGGAGAGAAGTAGTCAAGATACATAGAAAGTGTCAATAAATACACATGTGGACTGAGGAATTTGCTTTTGTTTAATAGGTAATAAATTTATTTTTAGTGTTTTGATCATTATTAAGCAAATATACTAATCGAAAATGAAAATTTAATAAAAATTTAGTTGTTGAAGTGTATTGTAACATATATAAAATAATTGATTAATGATAAATGAAAAAAATCATGTTGGAACTCTAGAATTTTCTATAGAAAATTTATTGCTACTACCATTAGATAGAAGGGGTTATTTAATTTTTCAATTAGTAACTTCTTTGTAAGGAACATTATAAGAATTTTTCTGTGTGTTTTTTTTACATAATAATTTTAGACACCCTTGCCCCAAGTCAACAGCTGTTCTATGTCTCTGCTTGCACACAGGCACCACATTATTTGAGCAGATGAGAATATTTACTTGTCCTTAGTTGAATGACACATTTGTTTTTTGTTTTTTGTTTACTGTTCACTTATTTTGTCTACTAGCTCCACTGAGTAAAGAGTAAAAATAAGTGTAATTTTATATTCTCAACTAGATATAAATATTTTTATATTTGCATACCCAAGACTAACAGTAACACACACACACACACACACACACACACACACACATACACACACACACACAGCTCTATACCAATTATGAAGAAAATGTTTCCATCATATGCCTTTCATAATTCATTTGAGAGACCTTCAGAGTGCCCTTTAAAATCATCATTAGTATGTCATTAAATGCCATAAATTACTACATTAGTGCTAAAAGAAACTTGATGCTGAGTTTTTAAAAATTGATTTCAATTGAGGTATTGGTATAATGGACAATGAATAGGCTTTGGAGCATAAAGGCTTATCCTGGCGCTGTAACTTACTAGCTTTGTGGTATTTGGCTCTGAGCCTTGGTTTCCTCATCTTTTAATGAGGAAAGCAGGACTTAACTTACAAAATTGTTATAAGGATTAAAGATAATAGTTCTTTGAGGAGTGCCTGGTGGTTGCATTGTGGGCATTACATAAACGCTTGCTATTTGAATTCTGTTTTCTTCAGGTGCATCCAGGGCACCGTGGTATCATATGGACTCAGAATATCTTGAGCTGGGCGGCCCTGCGGTGGGGCGGGCTTCAGGAAACATGTTAGAGAGCAGTCTGTAAAGAGCGTGTGAGCCGCTTCAGGCTACCTCCCAGGGAATCAAGCTAACTTGGGGTTCAGAGGGCAGTCTTCCTCAGATCTTTAAGTCCAAAGAATCAGTTTTAATTCATCCACAGAGGACTGATCAATATTCACAAAATAGATCACTTAAATAGTTCCCGATGGCAAAACACCTGGAGTGGTAACGGGGATGGTTGTGTAGACAGAATGTTCTATCCTTTAAGAAATGATGGACTCAGGGGACTAGATCAACCAATTTCATGGTAAGAAAAGTTAGTAAAAGAGGTCTCACAAAACTATGATAGTTATTGATTTGTATAAATATATTCTGGAAATATGTTTTTATTTTAAATACCAAAAATTGTACTGTGACAATCTACAAAATTTGTATATTAGATTTTCACAAAAATATATCCATCATTAGTTTATAAAACTAATCACCCCATTAAGCCTTTTCTTGTTGTTTTAATACCAGGTGTTCTGTAAGTAGATTAAATAGAACTATGTGAAATTCAGAGAAAATATGCTCAAGGCCTTTAGGAAGTTCATATCTAGCTTTCTAAGTACTCACACTAAAAGACCGGTCCATTTTATTGATTCCTATTGATAGACGGCAATCTAATTTGCTGTAAAACCTTGTCCCTTAAGTTGTAATATTCATTTAATAGATAAATTGTTTTAGTTTGTTTTATGACAGCAAAAATGTCTATATCAGTATTTTCTAAAAATTATTTTTCTTTGATCCATAGATATTTATCAAGAAAAGGTAGGCCAGCTTCAGAAAGTCAACTTATTTTTCTATTTTATCTACCTTTTTAAATCAAACTTTAAAAGACAATAGAGACCATAAGAAATAATGAAAAATATTATAGTCTCATCACACCCCTATCTTATTCAGAACCATTGCTAAAGTATTATTTGTGGGTATAAGGATATCCCCAGGGCAATGCTGAGAGGAGCAGATGAAATTTAGCTGTCAGAATCTATCAGTGAAGATGCTTTCGGACATGAGTAACTCAAATAGGTTTAAATAACATAGAATTTATTACTTACATAGTTGGAGTACAAATGAGAGTTAGGCTTCCGGATTACTCACTTGTTCAACCTTGTAAGCCAGGATTCTGGTCATTTCCATCCTCTCATTCTGTGATCCTTCACCCTGGTTTCCCTCATTGCCAGAGATGACTTACAGGAGTCTCGGGGCTGCACAAGCCCTTGGTGGAGTCCCACGGCAGTGAGGGGCTGCCCGTGCCACTCAGTACGTGACGTGTGTGTCTGCTGAAAGAAAACGCTCCGTGAGTCTCTCACGGTTTTGTGCATTTTCTGAGAAAAGGCATGAACAGTTCTTCTGTTGTTGTTGTTGAAGATTATTTTTCAATTTTGTTTCTATAGCAAACAGTCGCGGTGGCTAGAGGCTGTGTCATTCTGAGCAGAATGCTGATTCGGCTCCTGAACAGGGTAACTAAGGTAGTACAGGTATTCCCTACCAAAGCAAAGATGGCTCAGCATTGCTTGTGGTCCCCTTGTAAGATTAGGGATTTCCTAAAAAGCAGCATTTCTCAGCTATGACACAACCACCGTGTCTGGCACTCACCTGAACTGAGCTCCACAGCTCTTCCCTGGCGTTTTTAGGGTGCAAGAGGAACAGATACGAACATGAAGTTTCTGCTGGCTGCTGTGTCATGAGTAATAAATTCCTTTGCTTCTGGTCTAGGGGGTCTTCATGTCTTCCTGCAGCATCTTAAAAATAATAAAAAAAATAAAAAGGCTGTGGCAGACTAACTTTGATATTGTAAGTATAGTAAAATCACAGACCTTTCATAGTTCTTTTCAAACATTTCTAGCAAACTTCTTCTCCCAGGAAATTAGACGAGGTCGGATTGCATGTTGTTTCCAAACCAATTGCCAGCAATAAGAATGGACTACTATTAGAAGAAGCAGCCCCCTGCCTTGAGCTGAGGCTGATTCTCAGACTATAGTTCTATTATGCAGTAGATAGAAAAAGAATCTATTAGAATTTGGAGACACACAAAATATTAGGATAGAGTTTCACACCCAAATAATGTTAACATCAAGAAACGTTTTGCAAGAGAAAAAACCATGGTAGTTAAAGCTCTTTTTTACCTCGACAGTGATAAGGCTGATGAGACCAAGTCCCCAAAAGAATGCTCCTCTCCATACCTTAAGCTAGTTAATAAAACCTGTTTTAAGGAAATATGCTGATTATTATACACTAACACTCAATTCTTTTATTTTGATATCTGCAGCATCTATCACATGTTATGTATCTCATTTTGTTCAGTTAATCCCATATTTTAAAATTTTTCCAGTAACAGAAAGAAACAAAATTCTCTTTAACTCTCACAATTGACAACAGATGCTATCTCCCCCTTTTAATAAATCATTTCTATAACTAGATTTATACTAGTGCATAAATGGAGGAGTGCAATTTATAGATTAGTTTTTTGTGATTTTTAGTACATTTTAAGTATGTCTACTATAATAAATGCATTTCATAATTTTAGTAAATTAAAATAATTGCTAACTCATATCCTCCATTTATTTTTTTTCACTACCAACTGGCTCTCTAGTTTAACACCAGAGGATTTTCCTGAAAGTGTTGAAATTAATAGGGCACTTGACATTCAAATTTACTATTTAAGGAAAGTAACATAGCATTATAGGAAACTGTTCACATGTTGGCCACATAGTTACAGACATAGCTCTTCTGTACAAATGCTAAGTAGCACATGACAAACATTGCAATTTCCCAGAAAGAAACAAAGATTTTTGTCTGAATTTTTAATATAATGAATTTATGAGGCAAAGCTATCCATTTGTTTCTCCTATATTCTTTTGTGAATGGCATAAGATATTATAAATGAAAGCCTATTATAAAATTAAAATTACTGCCTGATACAAAGGCAAGAGTAGAGTGTAATGAGAAATTTTGTAACAATTAAAAATTGATGTACTTCTTCAAAAAAAGATATGGAAAGATGCTCATTAGGATAACACAAATCAAAAGCATAATGAGGTGCCACTTTATATCTGTAAGGATGGAGATATATATATATATATATATATATATATATATATATATATATATAATTTATGGAAAATGACAGGTGTTAGCAAAGATGTAGAGAAATTTGAACTCTTGTACATTGCTGTTGGGAATGTATTATGTTTCAGTCACTATAGAAAAAAGTTCAGCCATTCCTCAGAAAAATTAAACTTGGAGTTACCATGTGACCCAGCAATTGCATTGAAAATAAGTACCCAAATAAATACACGCATACCATGTTCATAGCAACATTAATGACAATATCCCCAAATGACCACAGTCAGATCAATGTATGAAGAAATAATGATACATACATACAATGGAATATTATCCACCCACAAAAAGGGATGTGGTACTGATATGTGCTATATTGTGGATAAACTTCTAGGACAATATGCCCAGTAAAAGAAACCAGAATAAAGGTCACATATTGTATGATTCCATTTATATGAAATATTAACAATAAGCAAATCCACAGTCAGAATGCAGACTAGTGGGTGTCAGGGGCTGGTGGGTGTGACATGGAGAATAAAATCTTAATGTGTACAGTTTTCCTTTTGGAGTGATAAAAATGTTTGGAACTAGATAGAGGTGGTGGCTATATGACATTGCAAATGAACAGAGTGCCACCAAATTGATTACTTTAAAATGTTTTTCCATGTTATGTAAAATTTATCTCAATAAAAAGAATTATAAGTTTGACAGTTGTTGAAAAAAATTGGCACATTACCACCAAGTAGAATATTCACTAGCACTCACATGTAGCTTATAACTTGTATGAACATGTAATTTTTTTACAAATCAGATATAGCTGGGTGTTATAACATTTAGTATGTAAAATCCTAGTTCATGATTCCAGAGCTTTTAATATAGTTTCAGTTTGTAAGCTTTCAGCAAAAAATAAATATTTCATGATATTAATGTATTCCTATGTTTATATCATACTACTGAAGGAAAAACAAAAGCCCATGGGAAATGTAAGATTTCACCATCTTTCAGAGTACATGCTTAATTGTTGGAAAGAATGCTTAATAGATGCTTCGGAGCATCTGTTTTTTAATCTAAATGATAAGACATGTATTTCCAAATTATATTGAAATGTCATCTTTTAGGTTCACTTAGCTCCGCCGAAGAACTATTGCTTAAAATGAGCATTTTGCAAATAATAAATGTTTAATTATCCAATGGCTCTTTCAAGACAAGTAATCAGAATGACTCAAATTTATTTGTATTGGGACAGATTTTTCCATACACACCAATTAGATTTGAAAAGATTTAAGGACATTTGGAACAGTTGTCGCATAAGAAATTCTGCTTTTGACAAAAGAGTTGCTATCAAAGGTTTGCAGTGTCTGTCCCCCTTAACCTTTACAGTGACAGTTTCAAATGAAAAAAAAAATAACTTTATCTGTCTTCTCCAGGCACAATTTTGAGGCCAAAAGTTCATTTTTGACCCATTCACTAAGGATAATGGATATCACTGATGGCCTTTGATAATTGTGACACTAATAATGAGTGATGGATCACTAAATAATTTTATGCTGTTTATTTAACTTGGATGAAAAATCTCACTTATAAAGTACTGTTCTGAGTGTTTTTTTGTTAAAGATTATGCTTGTACTGTTTTGCCTACTTCCATTGGTGGAATTTTTCTATATTCAGCTCATATTTTTATTATCACCAAGATAAAATACTTCAAGTACTTTTCTTTTGCTGCTGTTCTTTAGAACATATTGATTCTGTATTTCTTCCCCGTTGTATAGTCAGGCTAGAGATGGGCTGATGGCTGAGGCCAGTCACCCTTCAGAACATAAAGCTTCTTCTTTTTCTGTATGATCAGTAAGATAAGTGCTGGGTTCTGAGACTAAATTCACAGTGATATACAACTTAAATCATTGAGCATTCACTGGGGAAATATTTGCAAGTGCCTACTATGAGTTAGGAATTGCAGCTTAAAAGAAGCAAAGCACACAAATTCCAGAAATCAGTGCAACATGTAGCCTTATAGTCACATGTTATTTTATAATGTCCAAGAGACTAAGAAAGAAGCTTCTTTAATGCTTTCAAATATTAAATAAGAAAAAGGAAATATTTGCAAAGAGCAGTACTACTGTATATTTGTCCACCCTGTGGAAAAATTTCCCCCATGAAAGGCATGTATCCTCATAGTTGATGACTGACATAGTCAGTGAATGTGTGTTGAACAATCAATCACCAGGCCACAAGCAGTCCTCAGCAATGGGGGTACAGTGGACAGCAAGAGACTACCATTGATGTCCAACCTGCGAGCCAGGATAGATTTAAATACAGCCCAACACAAAATCTGAAAACCCTATGAGATTTTATGCACAGATCTTTTTTTTTTTAGCTCATCTGCTGTTATTAGTGTTCATGTATTTTATGTGTGACCCAAGGCAATTCTTCTTCCATTGTGGCCCAGGGAAGCCGAAAGTTTGGACACCACTGGACTAGACTCTTTTGGAGCTTAAAGAGAAAGAAACAAGGAGAGAGACATTGAACACTACACTCAACAGCGCTAAGACAAATACAAGATGTTTTAAGTGATCTGAAGGCAAATTACAGAGCGTGGTAAGACAGTATCCATGGAGCTCTAATTTAAGTTACAAAATCTGGGAAGTCCTCTCTGAACAAATAATTGCTAACTAGATACTAGAGGAGGAAACAGGACTCAACCAAGGGAAGAACGGTGAACAGACCATTCCCAGCTGAGGTGAAAGAGCAGCACGAGCTCTGGTGAGGGAGAGTGTTTGCAACCGGGTCCTTCAGAAGAAATAATAGACTGAAATACCCCTACAGTGTAGTAAGCAACACAAAACAGGACACAAGCAGTGCACAGGAGCTTAGAAAGTTAGAAGGTACTCTGCTTTTGAAAAGTACATTTTAATCTTCACAGGTCTACCCTTAATTTGCAGCAAAAGTTTGACATAAATGCAGATTTAAGTTGGTGGTATTGATGCAAAAAATTGAATCCAAGTCTTTTTTGTTAGCCATGTTTTTGGGTTGGCTGAGGGTTTCCTCATTTAAAAATACTTTATAATTTTATTTAGTTTGGAAAGAATCATTTATACACGTTACCTATGAAAGATTAATCTGATAATCATTATCTTAGAGATAGAAGAGGCAATGATGAACTAAATTTAAGCCATAGATCAGGCCTGGGCATACTTTTTCAGGACCAAGGTTCCTTCTAATTTTTTCCAAGTGTTGGAGTCCACTTGGTATTTATTTTCACTTGCTCAGGTACCTACAGCTGTCTCGATTATGAAGACCCAATCCTCGCCACTAACAGCTGTACGTGTGGGTGCGAAGTGTGTTTCTTTTACGTCGAGCTGCCTGGCCGCTAGACCCTGGTGGAATGTGGTGCCTGCTACAACACTATTTTCTTAATTCGGGCCGTCACCCCAAAATTGCTTGGCAGTCCACCAGTGGACCATAATCAACGTCTTGCCCAGCCCTGCCTTAGAGGAACAAATAATAACTTAAAATCTCTGTGCGGTTTCATTAAAATCTAATGAATTTTAAGCATCAATTGTACCATATAATGGATAAGAGAAGAGTATACAGACCCCATGGAAAATCAGAAAGCACTGTGAATCTAAGAAGCCAATTGCGTATATTTTATTAAATCTGCTTTAGATTCTCAAAAGCCCTAGTTTCTTCTACTGTGATTCTAGCCCTATAGTAAATGGAAGAGTTTCAGATTAGTGAAGCACTCCTATTCTTAGAAATAAATGCTGATTAGAAGCAGAGATGGGATTACCTCCATTGTTCAAGGAGATTGAAGGGCAAAATGTTAAAAAGAATACATGCTGAAAGCTTTGCAGACTAATTTATTATCTTTAAATGGTTTCATTAGTCACAGACATGAGCATATTATTTACACTTGAATAAATTTGCCCATTTAAAATACAGAAGACTTTAAAATTCAAAAGACTTTATTATATAAAACAAAAATTTCCTTTTAGCAAAGTTATTTTTATCTATCTAAAGATTATGTGTAGTTTGTTTCCTAATTTGGAACTCAGATAATTCAATGATAATAATGATGATAATAATAATAATACTTCTTACAGTTACTAAGTTGAAGCAGATGGAAATAGAAAATGCAAGCTGCTATTCAGAATATAATCACTATGCAAATATTCCAACAGCTTGTATGATTCTTCAAACTATTATCTGAAGAGCAACAAACCATTATATTGAAAAGTTGAGAAAGGCAGCACAGTGAAAAGATGTTATGCATACAGAGTTTCAGGACATTTATAGTCAATTCAACAATGATTAAAATAAATCTACTATTTTTAAAGGATACAAGTAAGAAAAGATTTGGAGATGTTGTTTGGCAACATTTCCTAAATAAGAGTCGTGTGTGTGTGTGTGTGTGTGTGTGTGTGTGTGTGTGTCTGTGTGTGTGTGTGTGTGTTGTATACAGTGTACTCTCGGGCCTCATCATTATCATTTAAGCATGTTGAATCTCACCTACCTTAAAAAATTCTCAGCCCCAATTTATCTCTGTTGCCTCCCTTTCTCTATATTCCCCATTACAGCCACATTTCCTGGGAGGAAAAAAATTAAAAGGACTCAAAATATCTCACCTATCTTTTTCTGTAGGACCTATTGTAACTCATCCATTAATTCATTTAAAATGTTAATGGAGCTGTCATAATTTAGTATGTGCTGAAGAGTCATTCAGTGGTGAATAAAGACAAATAGGAGCCTGTCCCCATGGAACTCTATCTCATGGGGACAATGGGTACAAATGTACATTACGAGGAAGAGAGTATATGTTTTCAACTGTCACAGTGGTATTTGAGCTATCAGGATATATAAGATATATCATCTGTGAGGAAGAACACTGAGTATAAAAGAAATGTAAATTACCAGCGGACAGAGAAAGTTTTATTTGAAGAAGAAACTAATGACAGAAGTAAACGTGGAGTCTACATAGGACAAAGACAGGGTTGGTTAAATGTTGAGAGACATGGAGGGACAGGGGTGTATAATCGTTCAGTGAAACCAGGCCACACAGGCTTCATAGGCCAAGTTAGGCATTTCTGTCTTATTCCCCAAAGCCATAAGAAGCTTTGTTTTTGCATTATTTTTTAAAGTAAGATTTATTGTAACTTATAATTTTCATCAAAACCAACACAATCAGGCTTTTAACCTGTACTAAGGTATTAAACCATTAAAACCATTAGTAAAAAGTATTATACCCACTTAGATTCCAAAAAAAATTATTTGTAGAAATATCTGAAGGGGCTTTATTAACATTAGAGGGAAAATGTAGGCCAATCATGTGCTGTAACTTAATATCTGACTGTACAGTGATATTTTATTAGCTTTGCCTCTTATAGACACTCTTAATACTTATTGTTTTAATAGAGATTTTTAACTACAGATTTTAACAGTTCACTCCTTTGCCAAGGTATACAATTTTTGAGATTTGGTGATGACTAACATATACCTACAAAAACTGGTGTTGCTACAAATGTAGTAGTTCCGAGTTACAAGGCAGCAAAATTGCAGGGGCTATAGTTTACCTTGACAAATAAAAACTAAGGGTTTAACTAAAACCAGTACACCCTTTGTGACAAAAGGAAAGTTCCATAGAAGATGTTTATAGGAAAATTAAAAACCGCACTAATCTAGCAAGAAGAGATTTCACATATGCAACCATTACTTAAGAGAGCAACATGTCCGACGTGCCTTAAAATACATGCTTGTGCTTTTGAAAGAAGTTTGGAGCTTCAGAAAGTTTGGACCACTCTCCCTTACTCAGCAAAATTTCATCTGTGATAGCAAGACATTAAACTCCTCAACCATGACCATCCGTGTTGACACGGACACATTGTACGTGGAGTTCTGCTGTGGGTATGCTGGTGTAATTATAGGCGTAAGATGGTACCTATCACTGGGGTTTGGGGGTTCCATACAGGCAAATTAAGATTGCATTCTTCAGGCTGTTTCAATAGCACTGGATTTGGCCATTCCCATTTAGAAAATACCAAGAAAAATTTATGTACAAGAGTTGATGCTATTGCATTTGGATAAAGCTGGCAAGTTCTTGCTGCTAGCATAGCCCAGGACACACCACCGAGGAAACCTAATATATTGGAATAGATGTTGTGGCGTTCGGCCCACAGTTTGACAGCTCTCAGAGTTAACCTGAAGTCGTCAGTGTTTGGTACTAGGTGTAAAATTTCATCGGTTACTCTGCAACCGTTAAGACTTATGCATCTTATATCTAAATTTTTTAGCAGACTGTCATCTCGTACGTCCAAGTCTTCTGGAATAGTCTGCAGTGCTAATCTTGCAAATAAAATATCAATCTCTATCCCATCGAAACACAGCTTGATAAGTGGCACAAATGCCTCTTCAACAGCTCTTAAATCTTTTACTTCTTCCTGTAATTTCGACTTATCATTAGAAGGAGGTGAAAAAGTCACTGCGATCCACATGTCTTGGTGCAACACACAAGGCATCGATATCGGCACCCTTTGGGTGTGCGCCTAATCTGTAAGATCCAAACGTAAACATTTTTCCTCCAACGTTTTCAATTACAGATTGTGGAAGATTCTTGCTTTCACTGATGTCTCGTATCCACTCTTTTACCAGATTATTTAATTTTCCCCAAATTAAAATCCTACACTGAAGTTCCTCTTCCTCTTCAAAAACCCCAAAGGGTTTCAGGGTCTCAATGAGTCTCTGTGTAAGCAGGCAGTCCGTGTCCTGGGGGGCTGCTAAGCCGATAGGAGAGGTAACACCACAGTGCTTCTGCGGCGGCTGTGTGTGTTGTGGTCCCTGCGCGGTGACTGGACATGGCAGTGTCCCTGGCGCCGGCACCGCCCCGTCACTCCCCGCCTGGGCATGACTCCCTGAGGCAGGAGGAGGGGGCCCTCCTGCAGCCCTGGGTCCAACCCCACTCCCGCACCCGCCTGCTTTTGCATTTTAGGAGAACTGGGAGCATCCTTACCTTTGCATTGTGCAGCAATAACGGTCCACACCGTGCAGAACGACTTTGGGTGGGCAGAGAAATACAGCCGTTACGGTGCCCTCGTCTACGGGTTTGGCTAACTTCTTTTTCATGAAATGTAAACGACACTTGTCCCTCTCTAGCTTACTGGAGCACAATGTTTGTCTCCCTCCCGATTCCTTCCTAGGACTGCTGCCGTGGCCATTCTAGTCACTCTCAAAGATTTCGCTTACGTGCGGCCTCATCTTCCCTTGGTGTGCTGAGGACTGAAAAATACGTTTCCAGAAGACGTGTTCTTCCCCAGGGCTTCACATACAGTGTGTTCAACACTGAACCACTTCCTTTAATTTCAAAAATGATTTTGGTTTATGTGAACCGTGGTGACTCAGTGTCATCGTTGTTCACGTAAACCAAAATTATGCTTGAAACCACGCATCCTACATATCTAACGGATCACCTATGTTATCCATTTCACTCCCTGATCCTCATTTTGAGTCTTCTACTTCCCTTGGTTTTCATTGCAAGTAACTGCGTTGGTCCCATGCTATTGCCCACCTGGAAATGGTTCTGGAAGTAGTAGCTGTAGGACCCCGCGGACCACAAAGAGAATCCCTAGCCCTTCTCCGCTTAGGGCATTAGACACCTTCCTTGGGCTCCTTAAGTCATCGGAAGGCCCTTCCTGACCTCGTCAGGCTTGCCACCCATTATCTACACTTTAGTCATGCTGAAGTGACTTTATGTCCCCAAATATGTGGCGTGCTTTCAAAAATTTTGACCTGGACATAAGCTATTCTTGTTGTTTATCATATTCTTTCAAAAATTCCCACTAAGACTGCTGAACTCAATTTTCAGGTCTTGGTGTAGACTTCACTCCCACACCTTTACCCAGGAAGGTTTTCCTCATGCTTGAAATTTTGGTTTTGCCACGTGTGGCACTGGTTTACTTACTTATGTTTACCATCTAGCGGTCATAAGCCACAAGGCTCTGCAGGTTATGTCTGTATTATTCAGCATTAAATCAGCTGTTTTCATAAATACCTAACACATGTGGCTGTACAGTAAATATTTATTCAATGAATAAATAATTGGAATTATTATCAATTTCTGATTTAAAAGAGACACACAAGGGCTATCCGGAAAGTATCCAGCCATGTAATATGAAAAATAGTGGCATTTATGGCTGGATTTTTTTCCAGGCAGACCTCATATATACAATAATTTTAAAATATTTATTTATCACCTTTGCTAGGTACTGAGCCAAATAAACCAAATAAATAATAAATGTTCAAAAAAATGTTTATATTGAAAATATTTGCACATTTAAAAACAGTAAAATACTATTAATTTTGCTTATTAAAGAGGTTGTATTGCATGTTATTTTTATTTTATCTATGAATCAAAACTTATTTTATAAACTTAGAACTCCTCTGAGTTACCATAACCTCTTAAAGAAATGACAAAATAAAACATAACTTCAAGAGTTACACTCAGAAAAATAATATTGAATGGTTTCTATATGCAAAGGCTTTGGTAGACAGTGTAAAGATTTTTTTAAAATGCCTGACACCAATCACCACTTTTGGAGCATAGTGATCTGAAGAAATTCATATTTACATTTTATATAGTTATTCTGCTTAAAGGTAGATTATTTAGAAGTCTCTGAAATACGATATTATACAAACCTATTTGGAATCAACTATAAATTGTATCGTCAAAATCATTTTTACTCTAGTCCTTCTTGTACTAAGTTTATTGGCAATTAAGTATTTATATAACCATATGACATGACCATATTTCAATCTTTATTAAATATAAGACAAAATGACTACCTTTTTTCAGAGCCCTTAGTACAATCAGGATGAATTTTATTTCTTATTTTTCAGTGTATGTGTTTTTCTTTGTTATTTTTTATTTTGGCTATGCTTCAGACCCTCTATATAACTAAATGTAAACCTCAAAGGAGGTTTATAATAATCACTAGTCGAATTATCTAAATACATCCTTGAAGCAAGGTTGTTGTTTTGCTTCAGATGTTCTAAATCACTTATTTCAATGGACCCAGTGCTACTTTGGGAGGTAAATCCTAAAAACGATCATGTAATAGACCACTAGGCTGTGGAGTAGAGGAGTGTTTACTATATTACTAAATTAGTTTTACCATTTGCCTTAAAATTAAATTGTTGAAAATAACAGAGCCACTAAATACAAATAGATGTTTAAAACTAAATGGAAAATGGCTTCTCATTTTTAAGTTGAAGAAAAGTATAAAAAATAAGAACTAGAAACATACAAATATTTAACTTATTTTAATATAAGTATGTCTCTGTAGCCTGCAATATTTATTTATTTAGTCAAAGCAATATCAAAATATCCAAATCAGAAAATATAGCATTCTCAATAGTTAAGTAGCTAAATCAAAAAAGAAATAATAGTATTAGCTAACATTTATTGAGGCTTATCATTCGCTAGATGTAGTTCTTAGGATGACTTAGAATTATATATGAATCTATAACATTAAAATGTTATATGTAGAAAACTTTTATATAGAACGTTTATAGATTGATATATAGAAAAGCAACCTAAAAGCAGACTCAAGCACCTTGCCCTTAGTTACACAGCTGGCAAGTGGCCACACAAAGATTCACATCCAAGCCTTTCAACTTCTTAGCTCTTCTCTCAGAAAAAGCATTTAATCCATTTGTACAGTGTCATTTTCTTCATGGCATTATCCCCATTAAGTTGGACTAACATGTCCCTGATTTCACTTTCACTCTTGCCAAATTTAACAAAAAATTTAATGTGTGTTCATTGCTCTAATTCAAGCTCTGACAGTCTCATGACGGCACACAAAAACACGCAGCAACAATAATGACCGCCACACAGCAAGACGCCTCCACACATTGACACGAACACAGCCGTGAGACACAGACACACCAAGGTTATGAATGAAGCCTCACTGAGTTTGTACAGTGCTGCCAGCATAAGCACGTGGTGGCAAGTTCGCAGACTTCAATGTCAGGCCTTGTACAAACTGAAATCTTCAGGCCTTAACAAAATAGAAGTGGACCTTTCGCTCATCTAAAGTGCAGTTTGCGTGTGTAAAGTCCAGTGAGAGGTGGCGGTGTGTGTTCTTCATTGCACGCACGCATTCAGTAACCTAGGCTGGCCAAGGCTTTTCCGTCTTTAAAGCATTTTCTTTCTTTATTTTTTATTGTTAAATTTATTGAGGTGACATTGGTTAGTAAAAATTACCAAGGTTCCAGGCGTGCAGTTCTATAATGCATCATCTATGTGTTGCATTGTGTGCTCACCATCCAGAGTCTGTTCTTCTTCTGTTTTTGAAGGTTGTCCTGATGCTGACCTCAGGTCAGCACATGGGGCAAAAGGAATGTGGGGAGTTACGTAGGGACTTTGAAAATATAGTCCTTAACTGGCGGCTGCTTTCTAACAAAAACTCCATACTCCAGAGATGAGCACGAAGCCTTGGGGGCGAGTCATCTCTGCCATGTAAGTTCTCTCCAAATGATTATTTGTTTGGCAGATTGTAACTTTTCTAAACTATGACTCTGATTATGCCAATTCCAGGTTTAAACACCTTATACAATTTCCATTGCCCTCACGGAAAAGCAGAACCTCTTATACATATAATTTATTGTCCAGCATGAAATTTTTGTGAGTTAAAAAGGGTGCCATGCTGCGGCCTGGGTTCGATTCCCAGTCAGGGAGCTACCCACATAACAAAAAAAGCAACAACAACAACAACAACAAAAAAAAAGGGTGCCATGAAGTACTTATGCTGGGACAAAAGGTGCTATTAACAATTATGTTAGGGCTCTGGCCAAGCCAAGGCAACGTGCTGTCATCCTTCTTGTAAGATGCTTTAAAATCCACTGCCCACTTGCTTCCCCCAGCATCACATCCAAGCCACACTGTACTGAGATGACACGTATACCATCCAAGCTGTGCTACTTTAGTACAGCACTCTCTCTTACTTGGAGCTTCTGGCACTTCTCGTGCTTCTTTCTATAGCCAACTCCTAAACATATTTCAGGTCCTTAAGCATCACTTCCTCTAGGAAACCCTTGGGTTTTTTTACTAAAAGTTCTCTTCCTTTCTTTGATTCCTTATCGCAATACCAATTAAATAGTCCTTATGCATGTCACAACCCACATTGGACTCCTTGAGAGCAAAATATGGTAGACACCATCTGATCCTCAGCCCCTAGAAATGGAGCTAGCCTAGAATAAATATTTGGTAAATGAACAAATCTATTTTTTCTTGCCATGTTTATTTCCACAATATCTTTTCTGTTTGTTTTGGGTTTTTTTTACTATCAGATGGATGAAATAAGAATTGTATTTACTTACTAGTATTTTATATGAATTGATGAACATAATACAGTGTCCAAAAATGCTTAGTGTATTACTTGACACAAAGACAGTCTCAATAAATTGTAGCAATTATTAATCCCCATGCTTAGATCAAATATATAATGTGATTCCCTTATGAATCTTTTCTGGATCATTTTCAGTTAAAACTACTTTCCCTTACATTTTGTCCCCATATTTGATAAGTCTCTCATCATTTGACATGTACTTTAGTTAGTTGTGAAAAATTTTGTGTCCCCAAGTAAGCTGTGAGTCCTTTGATAACAGGGTCACATCTTATTCATTATGGCTATGTAGTGATTGACACAATGTGGACACAGGATAAAATAGAATGTCTTACAGTTAAAGAAAATCAAAGACCGATGAAATATAATTTTGAGAGTTCTACCAGACAGAGTTGATAGTGGCTTTTAAATAAAGCTCTTGGAAAATAGGTCATATTTACTTTGAGAGAAAGAGACTTTTTTGGTTTGTTTTTTTGCTTGTTTTAAATAATAGGAAAGTCCCAATGCATTCTGAAATAAAACAGTATTTTTAGACTGTGTTGACATACTGGGAAAGACTATTCGTTCAACATCTAAGGGAACGACCCATATGCCTCCAAATGGATTCCTCTTTCAGTAACTCAGATGAGAGTAAATTTTTAGGAATCTAAAAAGACCTTAAAAAACACCAATCCAAATCCTCTCCTTTTACATATAAGTTCCCAATAAAAAATATTGAGAACTTAAGCAACTTTGAAACTCTAACAGGCAGTAAAGAATTTGGGGAAATGTAATCACTAGCTATTTATCTATATAGTTAATGTCCTCAAAAATATCAGGAATTTGTATGAAACTGTCAATTCCATACATCCTACATGCAGTAGGGGCTTAATTGAATACCTGCCTGAATTATATTCAATTATATTGATGTTTTACTAATATGTGCTGCAATAAACATAACGAACTCTCTCTCAAATTTGAACTTTTCCCCCGTGTTGTTAGAAGACTTCAGTTTAATTATCTTTAATTTAAAGTTAAAGTTTAGAGCTATTGCACATGACTGCACATTGATTTCACTTTCATTAAGGAAATCTAATTACCTTGAATCAGGTAATTTTAAATTTATAAATTAGGAAGGGGTGCTTTTCTGATATTTGGGACTAATTATTTCAATGAATGCAAATGTCATCAGTATGAAAAGCAAGTTGTGGAATGGAAAAAACAAATGGTATCAGAAAATACTTTACAATTGCTTGCATAAGCCATGTGTCCTTCGTAATCTTATACCATTTGAAACCGTGCATTGATGCAGATGGCAACATAGTGAGTTTTAGCATTATGTACTAGATAATATAATTTTATTTTAGAGAACTGTATTTGAATAGGCACATGACTGCAAATGTAACTGCATCATAACATCTAACTTATTTATATTTTGTTTTTCTAGTTTACCAATGTTTTCAAGTGATCGTTCTTGTTCTGTGTGTGTGTGTCAGAGGAGACTGATATCAACAGTACCATTAGAATTGTTGCTGAGAGAAGAACTCTTTAAAAAAGTCAATAATCTGTAATTATGATTCCAACACCAAAGTCTCATTGTGTTAACTATGGTTTGCATATAAAGGGCTTGACATAATACTAGATATATAGTGTGTACTCATCAAATGCTATTTTTTTCTTTACCAATAGAAAGCAAGCTTTCTTGGTGTGAATCAATAGCATGCTTTATGAAAGAGAAGCTGAAACTTGCCTGCTTTGAGTCTCATTCCATTATTTCTCAAGAAGAAAACCTTTTGTCAGTTATGGCTAATTATGAGAAATTAAGATGTTTTTTGAAATTAGATAAGCAAAATTATCTCCTTATGGTTTACTTTATTTTTAAAAACTTTTTGAGAATAATTGGTTGGCACTTCTAAAAGTCTCTACTGATATTCTTGTTACACTTTCCCACCTAGTTGCTACATGAGCTAGAGATAGAATATTTATTGTGGAATTTGAAAATGAATTGAACAATAAAGTAACATGTATTAAATAACAATTGCAGTGAAAGAAATTATGACAGTAATTGCTCTAATTGGATTGTCACTTATCAGAAGGCAGTGGTGATAATCCACTATTTCAAACTGGTTTTTTGACTGTCAGCCAGAACTCTCCTCCAAAAGCAGAAGGGCGTGACTACTTCTCACTGGGTGCCAATTCAACCTTAGCTAGAAAAAGCGATGATATTCCAAAACAATGGGTGAAGGAAAAGTAACAGACCTGGTGTAACCAAACATGCTCTTTGGTGCCTTGCCTCCCTTTCCAGAATTTAAAAGCATGGCCAACTACCGTATGGGAGAACATCTTAATAAACTTGAATCCTGAGGCAGAGTGAGACGTTAGTGAAGAATACCATCTCTTATGTAATGTAAATATCTAGCTTACTTAAAGCTTTTATGCTTTTGATACTTCAGCTCCTCAAAACCCCACTGGCAACAAGAACAGTGGTTAAAAATTGACCATAGTCTTTATAGTGGAATGACTTTTCTGGGTGTGCAGATATGATGAGCAGATCAATTTGTGGTTGCACCCCAAGATTAAGGCAAATAACTCATAATAGAAAAAGTCAGAAATTGCTTCAGTGAATATTAAATGTCCTTTGAGCCAGATTTTATTGGCTAAATGAATAAATAAATAAATAAAAGAATGGAAAATAGAAACATTTAAACACAATTTATTATCCCTTTTTTTATTATCCCTTTATACTTTCAAAATAATGTAATCATATTAATTGAAATACTACTGAAATAATTTCATATATTTTATAATGTCCAAATGTATCTCTATGTATACATATGGGTACCTAGATATAGATATGATTTAGATATTTATGATTTAGACATAGATGATAAACACATAAATGGATAAATATTATTTGGGGTAAAAAGATTTAAAAGCAGCTTTATGTGCTGCATTATTCCTGAAATAGGTGATCTGGATAATTTACTTGTGAAATCAATATGGTCTATGATTACCATCTAGTGGCCATGTCCTTGAATTGCAAAAACTCAGTGCCAATGGAGAGTCCAAGGGGGCTAAGTGGCTAAATCAACCCATTTTCTTGATGCATAATGTGTCAGACATATTAACTATTATATAACACCAACAACCACACACACACACACACACACACACACACACACACATCTTATGAAAATGTTTGCATAAAAACTCGTGGTTTTTGCAGGAAAGTGACTTGAATAAGGCCATTTGGAGAAGACTTTGTTTTCATAGATAGCAAAATTAAAATTGGTCTGACAGGAAAACAATGTTTAAGTTGAACTAAATTATAAATAACAGAGCATACACACAGAAAAAAGTCCTGTGCAAAGTTTGGCAATATAGTTTTTCAATCCTAAAATTTATAAGTAGGTATAGTTGGTGTTAAGATTTAAGTGTCAGATTGAATACCATTAATTTGTGATAAAGAGTAAGAGCAATACATTTTTTAAATGATATAGTAAGAATATAAAATGTGGACATGTAATTACATTAGGTACATTGGGGGAAAACACTGTGGGAACTGTTTGCAACAATTTATGTGATAAAAGCACTTACGTATGAATGGTCATTGGGGAAATGCAAAAAACAAGAAGAATCTGTAAGTTTTATCAAAATAGAGGACTAAGTACTTGACACATTTGGTAAAGGATATAAAATGAAGGTATTGCTTGCTTTTTTTGAGCAAGAAGAACTACTAAATAATGGTGGTGCTCTTTTTAAAGTATTAGAGAAATTAAGAATAATGCCCTTGTAATAGGATATCAATCGCATAAGAGTTGGACAGAATTCTATGAAATTATTTACATTATATTATCTAAATCCTCTCAACCATGTCTCCACTTTAAAACGTGGGGGAGGTAGGAAGGAAACAGGTCCAAAGGTACTGGCTGCATCATCCTCCCCAGACCTTCCAGCTAATGTGTGGCATCAGGGGCGTTTGAGCCAAGACCTGTGAGTCAGAAAGCATGTGCTCTTTTCTCTTTTCTGGGAAACTTTTAAAATTGTTTAGCACCTTGACAGAAAAAAATTTTTTAACTAAGTTAGTGTGAAGATTTTGCAATATTCCCATCTCTCTATTAAACATGACATAGCATTTTATATAATTAAAGGTTAGAAATCATGACGTTAACCGGTTTGTTTTCTATGTAATGTAGGATATGTTTGTCCTGAAATATAAACCTATAATAAAAAGGATCAAAATAAAGACTACAGGAAGTGTATATTTACATGTAATAGTGTGTCTTTTTCATTTCTTTCAATGGCACCATGGTAATAACTGAAGGTTGGCTTGCTGACGTGTGCCGTGCAGGGTAAAGACGTGATCGTCTGGTCTCCAATGAAACAGGCCGTGTTGCCCCATTGATCCAACCCGGCACGGGAGGGACACACTGCATGCCGAAGTGACATTTGGTTTCTCTCGGTTCACGTGTATGACTATTTCTGATTGTTCATGTTCCTTGGTTGGTAACAATGCTTTTTATTGATGATATTATTATTATTACTTATTTTGAAGTGAAGTGAGGTAAACTCCAAAACTTTCTTAATAGTCCTAACTATTCTATAATTATTAATATTTATACTATGTTAATTATTATTATTAAGGGTACAATTATTATTATCCCCTCATTTTAAAAAGTATCATAGTTGGGACAGGAAATTATATTGTCACATTAAACCAGGGTTCTCAGACAGAGACAGAGTGGTCTGGTAAAACTTATGGACCCTTTATACAATAATGTTTTAAAATATGTAACATCAAATACATAAAATTACAAAGGGAAGCAAACATGTTAATGAGTCATCAAAATATTTTTAAAAATCAAATTTGTGATGTAGTAATGACTGTGCTTCTTTACTGACTCATTAAGTACCAAGAGCTAGTTATGCATTTAGCAACTACTATAAGTGAAAGAAGGGATGGCCAAAGGATATTTTAACACAGCTTCATGAGCTGTATGTGAGATAAAAATGTTGGCAATTTCTTTTAATAGACAAGTCACAAATCCTACTAATTTTGTTGTTTATGGCCAAATTTATTCTTGAAGGAAATGCTACTTTTCAGTTCTCTAAAAATTAAGAAATATATTTTCCTAACCCCCATATTACACATCCAACTAGTTCTGAGAACCCCTAGATATACTGCATCCCTGGACTCTATGCCTTCTCCAACACTAGAATTGAGTGAGCTCCTTAAGCTCACAAATAATATTTATTATTGTTTCTTTAGTAACAAACATAAAGCATAACAAATTATACGTGCTTAATAAATGGATATGTGAATGCATAAATAATAGTCAATGAAAAAAATTGAAGATATAAAAAATTAATCAGGAAGATTACTGCAGATACAGTGTAGAGAAGTTTCCAGATGAGGGTTTTAGCTAGTAATGTGATCCATAATGACATGGAAACAAAGATGAATTTTACATAAACAGAGACTTCTGCTACAGCCCACTCTTTGGGGATGGTTGTAGCCTTTTGATGTCCTGGGTGACTTAAGTATGGCAGGGTCTGACCCAGCTCACAGAGTGACATCTTGGTAATCTACACAGTATTTGGAGCTGGAAGGTGTTGAAGCTAGGTCAAAGGACCGCTCCGACAAGAATGACCACTCTCATTCTTCGTTACTTATCTCTTTCTACTCTGAGTCCTACTTCCACATTCAGAAATACACTCTGAAGGGTTTAGGCAATGTTATCAGAGAAGTTACTCTGCTTATGTGAAGTTGGTTCTTTTCATGATCGTCTTTGTTCTAGAGATTTCTTCACATCTCTTTAGGAGCTCTCAGTAACTCTACATCTTGCTGCTTTTGCACCCCCACCAAGTCTACCATCAATAGATTAAAATTGTAAGATAGGTAAAAAATGTATTTTTGTTTCCCATTTGCATGTATATAAGGCTATAACTGGTATTTCCAGGGTGGGAAAAAGCATCTGGAGATTTTACATGAAGAGAAAATTTGAACTGAATTTCTAATGAGAGAACATTTATGCATCCTGTACTGTGCCAGCTAGGTCTCAGCAGAAGTATGATCTAATTCAGCCTGAACAAGCCCTTGTAAATACTCTGTTCCTCTACAAGGACAGTTACATTTGTCCAGCTGTCAACAAGGATAACCTGAGAAAAAACTGTCCAAATGATGTGGGTGTGGAGACATTAGAGGAGATGACAGAACCTAATGAAAGGAGGACACAGTAAGCAAAAGACTAAATTGGGAGCTCCCCAGATGTACAGATCCTTAACAATAAAACATACCCCCCTTATAATGACTGTCACAGCAGGCCTTGATGATTGGGTTGTATATATTATCTTTATAACTGTATTAGTAATTTGCCAGGAAGAGAAGCCATTTCAGGGAGTGATAGGTTACAGAAAGAAGATAAAACAGTGACTGAGGGAGGCTACTTTGAAGAAGGTTGGGGGTAGGTAGGCATTTCTGAATAAGTGAAATGAGACCTGAACGATGAGAAAGAGCCAAGCATACACACATTTGGGAAGGCACATTCCAGGCAGAGGGGTAGCAGATCCAAAGATGACGGAGACTGGGAGAAGCATGAGTTGTATGTTTGTGGAGCAGAATATATGTCAGAGCAGATAACTCACATTTAATCAGTGGGAAAGTCTTAGAAAGTTAGGTCATGGGGTGGGCGAAGCCAAATCATATAAGGTGTCTTAGACTTTTGTAAGCACGCCGGATTTCATTCTAAGTGTGATGAATTAATTCACTAAGCAGCTTTAAGTAAAAAGTGCATGACTTGAGTTGTTTTGAAAAGCCTACTTTGGATCTCTTTGGAGACTAGAGTGTAGAAGGACAAGAGAGAACACTAGGAAACCAAGCCTTTGTCACTGTCAGGAGAGAAAGAGAAGGAGCTGAAGGAATGGTAGCGCCCCTTACTGAAAAGGCAAGAGGAAACTGATCCCAGCAAGACGAAGAAGCTTCCAGAGTTCTGTTTGGAAATGCTGAGTTTTAATTCCAACTTGGGCACCCTTTTTCAGATGAGGTTAAGCCTATGCTTTCCTTTCCTAAACAAACCTTTGGCCAGAGTTAATACAACAACTGTTTCCAAGAAGCTGTGTTATGTCATCATTAAAACCAGGCTCTGGAGCTAGACCACCAGCAAACAAGCCCTGGCTCTGCCTCTTAGTAGCTCTGTAACCTTGAACATTTACTTGAATTCTTTATGAGTCAGTTTCCTCAAATAAAGAAGAAGATAATAATCATGTTCTCTCTAATAGAGTTTTTAAAGAATAAAAAGATTAATGTAAAGCCTTTATACACATAATAAGTGCATGATACACATTAATTCTCTTATGACTATTCCTAAACTATAGTGTTTTCTTTGAAAATCCACTGTGTTTTAGAATACATATTCATTATATATTATTTATAGAAGTTTTCCTGCTTGCTGTGCTTGTTAAGAGCCTTCTCCAGTTATTAGAGGGGACTGTCACTGCTTAAGTCAATGAAAGAAAACAGTGAGAAACCAAGTGTTAGTGGGAGGCTATAATCAGATGGTTGAATTATGGAATCTCTACTCATAATCGTTTAGAGGTCGTGCAGTGAACTCCAGAGCACTAGGAAGTGGGGCCCCTGACCTGTACATGTTGAAAGTCAAGTTGTCATTGGGACCCTGATCTTAAAGTGGTACTTTTTTTACAAGTAAATTTAAGGTTATTAAAAATATTCCTTTGTATCATTTTCCTTTCTTTCCACTTTTAATTAATTTTGTATTGAGTTAGTTATATATTACTTTTTAAAATTACTTTAATAAGAATTATATCAATTATTATTCCAATTCTGAAATTAATAGAATTATGAGCAGAACTAGAATTTTTGGAATGCAAAAAAATTGACATGTAACTAATGCATTATTAAATGCTAAGTTCCTAAAAGCATAATTAAACAAAAATCATTTCATTATGAACCTGGAAACATTATAAATGTATCACTAAACAAGGTATATCTGAATTTCTACAAAGCCAGCCAGACCTCCATGTGAAAGAGCCTTCTCACATTTGCACCATTTGGTATTTTCTAAAGAACACAATGAGAATTTTGATGCTATTTTGTTTGTACTCCACAGAGCTGGGAGGCTTTGTGAATTATGTTACCTATAAAATGGCAAAAACAGAATTTTATATTTAAAAATGAAACATTTTGTAGATGAGAACATAACAGTATTTTGGTTGCCTGCTTTGATAGTCCTATGGATTCCAGAACAAAGGGTAAAATTTCCTTTTCCTGGTTTGGTTGAAGTCTATCTGGACTTAAGTGAGAATGGTTGTTAACATGGGGAGAAGGATGATGAAGTCTCTAATAATCATGTTTGCATGAGAAATTGAAGAACCATTACATTCAAATAATTCAAGAGTTATGTGAAAGAAAGGATTTATTATTTTTATCTTTGGATGGAAATTACAGGACGACACAAAAAAGAAAGGGTTTTTTCAATCATAAGTAAAAGCTTTCAATCAAGCTCTTTTGTTTTTTTTGGTGGGGGGCGTTCTACTATCTATTGTATAAAAGGCTATGTTATAAGAGTGTCTAATTACAAAAAAATATTTGCTCAAGTTTTTGAAGTGATTTCATTTTCTTAGACACATCTCAATATTCACAAATAATCTCATAATCTTACATGTAGCAAAATTTCAGAGATAAGTTCTGATGTAAGCAAATTTTCACCATGTTGACTGTGAGATGTTTCAGCACTCTGGAAATTATCCATCACAAGCTCACTGTACATAGGTGATAGATTAATCCATTGGGAGATTGATCTTATTTCTTTCTCCCAAAAGCATCAGTGTGATATAATTTAAGAGACTCTATTTGAAAAATTATGCAGTCTATCTTTCTAAGGAAGGAGCATCCAAGGTCATTGGTCAAAAAAATGGGGTAGTCCTAGAAAATCAAACATTTAAAAATTAACATCTTTATTCATTTTAATGCTATATTTTGATTCATAACGAGCACATACACACAAGGAAAAACAAGGACAAACTGACATCGGCCTTCAATCTTTTAGCAGATTACCATAATTGTAACTCAATGAAATCAATGTACTTTTTCTATAGGCATAATAACAGGATCAAAATGAGGATTTATATTAGTAAGACTGATTCATTTACTTACTCACAGGTTTAATAAATAGAGGTTAGAGCTTGTTTAATTTTCATTTCATTGAAATTTATATTTGTCCTTCCCCAAGTTCATTTTGTTGAATGAATTTATTTTTCCCAGTCAAACTGGCAAAAGGCTCCTTGGTGCATTAGAATTTTAAATGATATCAAAAAAAGTAAGTAAATAAAAATAATTAAAATAGTTTTGTCATCAAATAAATGTAAACTAGCACTACACAGAGAAAGTGAGTGGCATCTTTCCCAATTGTTTATTTCACTGTCATTAATTATGCAAACATACGTCAGAGTAAGGAAAGAGAAATAGTGACAATAGTGCTGTGAATTGAAAAGACAGGTATGTGCTTCATCGTATTGATAAATGTAATAATGTTAAAGTATAAATATTGTCAAAACTCCGAAATCATTGCTAAAGAAACTTAGTGATTTTTGAAATACTTTGTTTTTCTGACAACTTCACATTTACAGAAATATTGCAACAAGAACAGAGTTCTCACAAACCCAGAACAGTTCCTTCATTATTGACATCTTACAGTAGCAGGATTCATTTATTACAATTAATGAAGCAATATTGTTAAAGTCCATATTGTGTTAGTATTTCCTTAATTTTTACCTAATGCCTTTTTCCTATTCCAGCTTGTGTTCTAGAATACGATATTATATTTAGCCATCACGTCTCCTTAGGCTCCTCTGCCTGTGACCATTTCTCATGCTTCCCTTGTCCTTGATGCCTTGACAGTTTGGGGGCGTCCTGGTAGGGTATTTTGTACAATGCCTCTCTATGAGCAGACTGGGGTTATGGACCTTGGGGAGGAAAACCATTGTTGTGAAGTGCCATGTTCATGACATCATATCAAGGGTCCGTGATGTCATGAACATGGCACTTCACAACATGGCTTATCAATGTGGATGTTGACCTTGGTCATTTGGCTAAGATCTTATGTGTCAGGTTTCTCTACTGTTAAATTCTTACCTCCAGCTCCTCTTCACTTCATACTATACTCTCTGGGACAAAGTTACTACGCTAGCACCTAAGGGATAGGGACTCATGTTCTACCCACTTAATGGTGGGATATCTACATTAATTATTGGAAATTCTTTCATGTGTAATGTTTGTCTCTTTCCACTTACTTATTCAATTATTTACTTATATTAGTATAGTCTCATGAACTTACTTAATAAATTGTGCTATAATCTAATATTATTTTCTTTATTTTGTTGTTAAAATTGTCCCACCTTGGCTTTTGAGGCACACTATCAGTTGGTTCTTGTGTGCCTTGAGTTGTCTCCGTCCTTGTGGGCATTTGTCATTGATTTTTGTCTAATTGGTTTGCTTATATATTCATTTATGCATTCATTCATAGGCTTTATTCTTTTAGGGTAGTTTTAGTTTTATAGCAAAATTGGAACATGAGAAAGATGTATGTTAAAGAATTTAACCAAAGTGTAATGTATAGATTAGATCACTATGCAATCAGAAATAGTATCTCAGATATTAAAAATGTATTGCCGTGGCCATCTGTCCTTAAAGCATATAGATAAAAGAGTAACCCTGATGATGTAAGTATTTTGTATTTTTACTCCCTGGAATCACTACTTATTATTAATGTGAGATTTCTCCTTCACTGATACTTTTCAATACACTAAAGGCAGCAAAGTAGAATCAATTGCATTGTTGGACAGTTGACCTCCTTACAATAGAAATGATCAATACTACATAGACCTTTGTTTTGTGTCATACCAAATGCAGATAAATATTTTTCAACATTTAAGAATATGTTATTCAATCTCCTATCTTTGTCCTAAGGTGGTTTAAACTTAGTTCTAATTTGGAAAAAAAAATCTTTTTGAAAAAAAGAAAAAAAAAAAAAAAAAGAAAAAAAATTTGGGAGTTCCCTGATGGTGTAGTGGCTTAAGGCTTCGGCGCTGGTGCTGTCAGCGCTGCGGCCTGGGTTCGATTCCCAGTCAGGGAGCTACCCACATACCAAAAAGCAGAAAAAAAAAAAAGAAAAAAAAAAGAAAAATCTTTTTGACTGTAAGCTATAATTATAATCAAAGTTGCTTTCCAGTAAATTATTTTCAAAGTACAGAGTAGATACCAGGAAAACACAATGATCTATTGTCTTTTATGTCTAGAATTTGTTGAACAAAATACTCTAAATTAGGAGGTTGGAAAACATCTTTCCTGCTATTTAAAATAATTAGCTGTGAAAGTCATGGTCAGAGACCCTTTTAAGATTTAGAGTTTAAGTGCTTTCTCTTCCACTTGTCAAGTGTTGACATTTTAGCATTTGGTATTTAAATAAGTGGACATTAACCTCCTCCCAACAAACACTGTATACAAATTATATTTATGCTAGATAATCAATACTATTAAAAGCAATCTGGTTTGGATATTGAACAGCATTGACACTTCTGCCTGAAAATATATTTGCTCACCCACATAAAAACAAGTTCCTATGATCACATAAATTTCTTTGTGTAATTTTTAAAATGAAATTTTCTGGTGGGAAAAATTTTATTGCTCATTCACCCAGTAAATCCAGTAACCTACTAGGCACCCTTCCTTCTAGGTCCTAGGAAATTTAAAATTCAGTGTGTTCCAAACTCAACTCATCTCTGCCCCACTCTTTTCCCCCACAATACTTACATTAATTAGGTAAAAAGACCTAATTGAAGGTAACATTATATAGCTTACTTGTTTTTTTGTGTACTTTTAATATCACATTTCTATAATGTAAGCTATCTAAGCTCCTGAAGGGCATGAATCTTTTTCTGCATCAATCACTGATAAATCCCAAGTACCTAAAACTGTGTCAGGCACATAGTAGATGTTCAATTAATATTGGTTCAATAACTTGAGTATCTCTTTCTACAAGAATATAATGTCCCTGAGAGCTGCAACTTTGTCTGTCAATTATATTTCCTACATCAGAATAAGCATTCAATAAACACCTACTTATTTGTTGGCACATCAGTTGAATGGGGATTGGATAAAATTATACCAGTATTACAATATTGATAGTAGAAGGGAAACATGGTATAACGATCCTCTGCTCTCTATCTCCATGCAATATATCTGACTTACCAATGATCCGTTTTACATGAATTTGCTTAAGTTGCAATACTCCTGAAAAAATATTTGTTAAATTTTTGACAACTTACAAAGACTGTTACCTTCTGACTAAATTTTCCTGAAGATTGAATTAGCCTACAACACAAATTTAGCTATGAATATTAAAACAAGCAGTCTAGAAAACATTATTTGAGCCTTCCAAGTATGAAGTTTGCGTATTCAATTGTCTTCACTGTTTAAGACAATTTCCTTAAAATAAAATGTAAAATTATCACTATGAAAGCCATTCGAAATTCTAACAGTACTAAAAGTAGAAAAGTCTTATTGAAGGTAATGTTGAGGTCTCATCTACATTTGTATTCACATGACTGATGCACTGATGATTGTAGTTACTGTGAAAATGATAACTATAACCCAACTGAGCATATGCTTATACAGTGATATTTTAGGAATTGAAACTGATGACTGAGCCATGCTATAATCTAATCACTTCTTAATTATAAACTAATTCTATATCCTCAGTTGCATTTCTGAATGTAGTACTATTATGCTGTTTATTGTGTTAATAAATACATAAAAGCACCTGGGTGACATACAATTTGAAGAACTTACACTCAATTTGGTTTCTTTGCCACTATCAAACTTATGCCAAAAGGTCTTTGCGTTTTCTCTCTAATCCTCGTTTCATCTTTCTGAGTTATATGTTTCCCATTATATATAGCACAGTAAGCACAGATTAATAAGAAATTAGAGTCACATTTTAAGATAATATTGATTCTGGCGAACAATTGAGGATGCTATGTTTTCTCCTTGAAGAATTGATAGGGTGGAATTCTAGAGGCACCATATGATGTCCTTCTGAAGAAAATTTCAGGGGGTCAGGAAACCCAATCTAAATACCCCCAGAAAACTGCAACAGTATGGATTCTCCACCTCCGGGGGCCAGGTGATTCTTGAAGGTTAATATAATATGTTTTTTTGACACGATCTTTCTTTGCTTTTAAATTTTCACAGACATGCTGTCCACTTCTATACTAAGTTTTCTTTATTGTTCTTTATCTTTCCCTTTAGGAATGAATCACAAGGAGAATACTTTGAGATGAGAATACATCTTAGAGAACTTGTCATTTTTGTAACATGCTGATCTCCTGAATATTTCTACAAGGTATGGTGCTGCATAGCAATAAAAAATGTGGAAGGCTTTCCTGCTGAGTTAACATGTTTCCATTGTGTAGGAAAAAAGTAAAAATTACAATAATTTTGAGGGTCAGTAACACAACCATCCTACTTCATATGCCTAAATGGAAATACAGCATGTCAGCAAGAGTATGGCTCCTGCTGAAGCTCTAAACCCTATTTAATAGCAGGAGGCTTGTACCAGGCGTTCTCAGTGAATTTATGTAACTAAAACAATGCTCTTCATGATGTGCTTTCTGTACAAGAGAATAGCTTGTTAGTGATCTTTCTGGTTACTGGAAGAAGCTTCTGTTTACTGACGGTAATTCTCATTATAACATTAATGAAATTTATGAAGTAACAATATAGAGAAAAAGAGAGTTAAAATAGTGTTCTTTTTTCCTTTCTTTTTCAGCCACCCAGGCAAGTGTGTGATCTAAACAGGGAGGCATCTTCCGAAATTCTTCACAAACACCCCAGAAATCATAAAATGAGGGTTGTATGAACGTTGTTTATGCAAATAAATGATGTTTAAATAGTTTCAGAAAGATTGGAGCAGAAAGCAAAAGATATCAGTAGAACTCTCAAATTGTGTCTTCTTTGTACTACACGAATATAGTCATTTAAAATAAAGTGGTATTATTATAACATGAGTATGACACCGACCTTCTTTGCATACCAGTAAGTCCCATAGAGAAATAGTTATAATAAAATTAACCATTCCTACAATACATGACAAAATTTCATCCTGTCAATGTGTGGTCAATGTAACTGTGTCATCAGGAACAAATTCTCTTTTATCTGGGATCCTGAGCAGCAAGTCACTCAACTATTTTGTCCTTTTTATGCTCAAAGTAAAAACCAGAGCACTATTTAGTTATTTACTAGAACCAAGTCTTCCTCTGACTTTCTCACTTTTACAAATCTCCTCACCAATACCGCCTTCGTGTTTGTCGTCAACTAGTTATAATGATCTAGAAAGCCACCTTGTAGTGATGCTATATGAGCTTCATTAAAATGATACATGAAAAATCATTCTGTGTTCTCAGGAGTTGAGATACTAACACAAATACGGAAGATAAATTTATAAGCTCCGTGTTTTGGTAATCTAGGTCAAGTTTACACTAGGTAAAAGACAGTGCCATCAATTTCTGAGACAGGTGAAATGAAGTCATGATTAAGATTGTGGCATAAACCTGGGCCTTGGTTTAAGAATGGTGACTGCAGCCTTGATATTCCAAAGACATGATCCTACAAGATGTTTTATAAATACTTGAATTTGGTTAACATTTTAAAATCAAGATATTTTATATAACAACACAGATTCTGTTGAAAAAATTTAAGATCTTAAAATAAGAACTGAATTCCGTAATGTGCCCTGCTGACTGCTTCATACGTCTTGAGTTTTTAACACTTTTTCAAATCCTATATTTACAAAATCAAGAGGATGGACTGCAGGTATCAGTGATCAGTATCAGCTCAAGCCTTATTTTATTCTGTGAACAATGTCATAACTGAGAATCTATACACAATATAAAGAACAAGACAGTTCTGTTCACTAAAAAAGGGATTTTATATTCTGACATTAACGTCGCCATATGTTTTGGGAGTATAGAAAAATGCAGAACTTTCTTTGTAGATTTTCCTAGACCCATTGCATGCTCTGTGGTTTCATTCAAACTTAGGAAGAAAAAGGATGTTAGAGCAGTAATAGCAACAACAAAACCAACTTCTGCGTAACATTTAATGTATTAGTTTCCAGTTTGAGAGTGTTAATGATTCCTATAGCTCAGCGGATACGGTCTAAAGAAAGGCGTGTACATAAACCATTTTCTGGCTTCACTTATCTCTTTAGTTTATTTCCTAACATTTAAAAAATAACGTTATAGATTTTGAATAAATGAATGAGAATAATAAAAAGTTTCCATGTTTGTTTATTTTATTTTTATTTATTTATTTTTTTTAGAGGTGAAACAAAGAGTTTATTGAGAGAAAGTACACTCCAAAGAGGTAGGAGCGGGCTCAAGCAGGAAAATGGCTCAAGAGCCATGTTTGTTTATTTTATATATTAATAATTCTTAAGATTTAAAGGCAAACTGACTTAGTTCAAATTCTAGTTTGCCATCTATTAGTTATTATTTATGTGAGCTTGACATTTCTGAATTCTTTTTCATTATCTAGTTCTCACAAGGATAAAATTATACAAGAATAATGTTAGTTATCTTTTTTTCTATCCATGTCATTCATTACATCACTTGTTCAGTGGTGTTCTCTTTGCTTAGAACATCCCCCGAGTGGCTTCAATATATAAGAAATTTAATCACACCCAATATAAAAAGTCACACCCATCACTATATCCTATGAGCATCTACTGTCATAGAATCTGATCCACATAATTTATTACTTAATGTATATAAATTTTGTCTGTGCAACTATATTTTAACTTCAAGGACAATGGAAATAAGTCTAATGTGTGTGTGTGTGTGTGTGTGTGTGTGTGTGTGTGTGTGTTTGTATGTGTGTGTGTAAACAGAGATGGAGAAAACAACTGACATTTATATATTGTTTTATGATAAGAGAAGGGTTTTCACATACTTCATCTGATTTACTATTCAAAACCCTTGTGAGGTAGGTAGGGTAGCTATTATTTTTACCCTAATTTCATATATGAGTTAACTAAAGGACCTAGAGGAGATGTTGATGACTTCATGCATGTGGTTTAAAACCTTAATTTATGTCTTCTGGCCCTGGATCCAGAGTACGTCCCCTACATCGTATTGTCTTCTAAGGAGCTAGTATAGTGGTGGTATATAGTTGATTGTGAGAATAAATATCCATTGGTTATTGATTTCTAAAACCTAAGGTAGGTTTTGGAATACAATCTTTACTTCATAGAGATTCACAAATATGTCTTTTCAATGTCATCAGCATCTACACTAAATACTGTAATAAGTAAAACTGTTCTAATTTAGAAGCAAGGGGCATGCATTCTTACTCACCTGGGCTTTCCAGATTGACAGCTCCTGGAAGGTGTTTTAACATTATTTAAAAGTTAGTAACGGTGGTCTGGTAGCCTAAGAGTCTGTCACTTCCTAGAGTTGTACACCTTAGCTTTTTACCCATCTGTATTACGTCTCTGACCCCAGAAGATGCTTGAGTTTGCTGTTTCTGGTGAACACATTGTCTATGAACAATATTTTACCCTTGGAAACCTTTTCTCATGACCCATTCTCAACTATATTATTATTTGATAGGCTCTGGGATTCAGCTTTAACTATTACATATGGTTTCTACTTAATAGATTCTGTCTCTTCCATCCCTGATATTTTTTTAAGTTAATTATTTGTAGTGACATTGCAATGAATAGAAAGTCTGAAGGTGAAAAATAGAAAGTGTGCTTACAAATAAATGGCCAGTCTAATGATGGGTCTGAAATATATGCCTCATGAACATACAATACTCTTTACATTTATTTTACAAGGTCATGGATAATGGATCTGTGCTACTGTAATCTACAGAGGACACATGATATAACCTAGGAGAGAAGCAAATGGATCTGGGCACTAGAGATTGCTCATGTGAAAGGAAAGGTCAGAAGACTGATGGGTCATTTACTGGATGGTTAAGCTTCCAGAACCAGGGTAGTTCTATACAAATGGAGTGGGATTAATTTAGGGTCATTCATCCACCTTTCTGGCAGGTGAAAAGGATGCAAACACACCTAATCTTCATAGTGGTCATCAGCCCTCAATATGAAAAAGATTTCTCAGTTGGTCATTGCACATACTTTGTGAATGAGTCTGACATATTTTCCTAATGTGATAATAATGTCACATTTCTATTCATATAAATTAGTGGTTCTCAAACTTTAGTAAGCCTCAGAATCACCTGGAGAACTTTTTAAAACAGACTTCTGTATCTCTTCTCTCAAAGTTTCTGATTTAAGAGGTGTGAGTTGGGACTGGGGAATTGTATTTCTAACTAGTTCCCAGGTGATGGTGTGGCTACCAGTCTGTGAGTAGCACAAACGTAGATACGAGGTCTGAATGTAGTAAATCCTCAGATAGGTCAGTTTCAGATGGTCTGCATTAACAGTTTCAGATGATGACCAGCAATGCCCTGGCTCACTTTCTATTACTTGCAATTTTTGATACCCAGAGACAACCGTGTGAATTTTTTATCCTTATTTTGTTATAGGCTTCCATGTGTGTAGATACCAGGTGGATATTACTATTCTCTGATTTTTTTTCCATTTTGGTTTTATCTGTTGTTTTTCCTATTATATAAAATGTGTATTTAAGAATTCTATTCCACTCTTTCCCCCAACCTTCAGTAAAGTTCCAGCACCAATTTTTGTCAAACCACTATTTAGGGAAGAGTGTTCATATTTGAATCAAATAGTGTGCTGTAATCACTCTCTTTCTTGTACATTGTTCTTGTATGAATTGCGCCACTTTTCATTTGCTTAAAATTTTATACATGTGACAGTAATTCATCTAACCTCTTTGGAAGAACTTTAACTCTCCTTTCAATATGTTTTCTAAAAACTAGGCAAAGGTAAGTTTTTTTATTTCTGTTTTCTCTTTGTTTGTTTTTCTTCACAAAGTCATTCTTTCTGGAGCTGCTTTCTTTCCATCCCCCTTGTACATTCAGGATGAGATGATCTCTAAACCTCTCGCTGCCCTTTTCCTACCTCCCTTCAAAGATACATCTTTTTGCCTCTGACTCTCTTATTTCTTCTTCCTTTTTTTTTCTTCTTCCTGTTTCTGAGTAGGGTTCCTTTGACCTTCATCTCCTCTTAATTATTCTATGCCTGCTATCCCATTTGTACTTTCCAAGAGCTGTTTCTTTTTTCTCTGTACACTCCTTTCTATTAACTTGTTCGTTTGTGTGTTTGTTTTTGATTATGATGGTAAACTTTATTTATTTATTTACGATTTTTAACTTTTCAAGTACATTTGTTATACATTATTATATAAGTTTTGTGTATAACATAGTGATGAAACATTTATATAACTTATAAAGTCATCAGCCTGATAAATCTGGTACCCATCTGGAGTTTCTGCTGTTCTTTCATTTGGAACTTACTTGTTTTCTCGTTTTGGATGCCTGTGTTTGTTTCTCTGTATGTAGTAGATCTACTACATCTCCCAGTATTGCTGGGTAGCCTTATATAGTAGGTATCCTGTGGGGCCCTGGCACAGTCTCCCTGTTCACCTGCCCTGGGTGGTCCTATAGATTCTGATTTGGTGCCTGTGCTGTGCCTGGAGCTACTCAGCAGAGCACACCGGTGCCTGTCACTGCCCACCTGGGGCCTTCAGATTCAAATGGTTTTCCAAGACAGAACGCAGTTTGGTTGAGGGTAGCTGGTTACTGGAGAACATGCCTCTGGCATTGGGGCAGTTGGATAGGGCAGGGTTCCAGTGAGTCAGCAGGTGGAGCGGGTGGAGCTCACCAGACCAATCAGGTTTATATTTGGCTGTGTGGGGGAAGGGTGCAACAGAGGAAAGATGGCTCTGGGAGGCTGCCTGGGAGGAGGACCCCACTCAAAAAAGTGGCAGCTATCCTCCAGCCCTCACCCCAAAGCCTCACACTGTAGTCTGTCCCCCATATGCCTCCAGCACCCCGAGTCACCATTTCTCTACCTAAGTGCATGTGAATGCCTGCGAGTGACTTCGGCTGAGTCTGTCCCCTGTATGCCTGCAATGCCCGCTGAGTCCCTTTGCTAGAGTCCAGGGGAGTGCCCGCAAGTTACTTAGTCTGTGCAGACACTTCAAGAAGACATCTGGGTTTCCTGCAGCTCTCTGTCCTGCTGGGATGGTCACAGTCCCCACTGTTTTCTTACAGTCCTCCCTCTGAGTGTTCTAAATATTTCTTGACTTGTGAACACACTGTGTCTAGCCTAACACAAGCTTTCCCTGCCATCATCCGAACCAAGCTGCCAACATTAGGGGGTTAGAGAATTAAGTACCACGTATGGATACCCCGTCACATAGACAGTGATTGAGGGTCACATTTTCAATATCATGGTGTGCAAAACTGGGCAAAAGAACATGATAATGAATGCAAGTCCTATTTCTCTTATAACCTGCGAGCATCAGGTTTCATAGAAAGGAAAATTGAAGCTTTAAAGAAGCAAATTAAATTACTAACAGGTCGAATGCCTTGGTCAGCTGGACTGAAGTACTATCCCAGGCTTTAATACGTTTGAAAGCCAGTAGGACATGTTGCCCATATGCCAGACTGGGGAAGTTGCCAACACACCCAACACTGGAAGTATGGAAGTTGCAGAAGGAGCTCCAATTCTCACCATGGATCAACACGCTATGCTTCTGAGAACACGGAGTCCCATCATACTTGGAAAGACATTCTCTACTGGAATTTGCAATGGGACATCCCACAGGACTGGGTGAGTTACCTTGCACCCCTGGGTGAGAGGGAACTACTCAAACTCCAGTGAGACGCCATTGTTCTGTTGCCAACCTGGCCTATTAAAATGCACTCTACCCGAAATGGACACACAGCATGGTGAGAGGGAAGAAAGTGGAAGTCCTGGTCTTGCATATCCTGCACGCAGCCCATCTCCCCATGCCTGACAGTGCTGCCTCTCCCAGCCAATAGGTCACATTCCTAAAGCTCTAACACTGCCAACTTCCCTCACTTCAAGCCAGGTGGCCATATTTGTTTTCCACTGGTACAATCATTTGGCCACCATCTTTGTCATCTCCATTGCCTGGAGGACATCATAGCATATGTTGAAGCCCTTATTAAATTCACCAAGCAAGCCTAAATGATAGCCTGCAAACCTGTATTTGCTGAACACTGAAATATCTCTAATGAGAAAGGCTCTCCTCCAAAATAGAATGTCCGTGGGCATGATTACTGCCTCATAAGGAGGTACCTGTGCCATTAATCTAAAGAGAAATTTTTGTTTCATACCCAATGAGTCTGCTAATGTGTTACCTTTATTAAATCACATGAGGACACAAGTAAATGCCCTGAGTGATCTCTCCCCTAGCCTAGAGGATTTTGTAAATCAGTGGAGCTCTTGGTAGAAAATATTACTTATTTTGGAAACCATTCTCTTAACCTGTGTTTCTCTTACATGTGTCTAATTTGTTGCTGAGGCCTCTGCCTCCAGTGCATCCAGATAGCCACTAAACAAGCCACCTCCATGCTAATAAAACCATTTGTTGACCACTGAGGGTACATTGAAGAAGAGTGGAGAGTGGAACATTGTAAGGGCCAGTGGAGGGGTGGGGTGTTGGAGGGAGTCATCAAGAGGATTGACCTCTGGTTGTCTCATGAGATGGCCCCGGGTCAATCAGAGGCTCCTTGTTCCTGCCCCCTGACCTTGGAGTGTATGCTTCGCCTACCCCTCCCACACCAGGGCACTGTTTTTCAAGGATGTAGTCTTGAGAGAATAAGGTGTTGTTGGACCATCCGGACTGAATATGTGGCTGAACCCAGATAAGGCCTCCGTAGAACCTTCTAAGATTCTGGTGGGTGGGTATGGAGATCTACCAGACTCACGGCTGACTCAAGCCTCCTATGAAAGTTTCCTTGTTTATTCAACCTTCCGCCTACCATCTGGAGTGGTCTAAGTCTTTCTTTAATCTCTCCCTGCCCTCTGGGCATGTACAGGGCCCAATTTGTGAACTAATAGGTAAGCAGAGAGAGCTGGATTATTTGGATTATTTGGAGCTTACGCAACAGTATCTCCATGTTTCATGTCAAAACTTTTAATCTGAAAGTTATGTTTATAAATTGGTATTATGTAAAATCAGGGTAAGAGATTTCCATTACTGCTCAGTACTCACCATTGTAAATACATGGCTGAAACTAAACATGGATTTTCTGTTTTAAACTTATTTAAAACTTCAGATTCATAGCTGAGTTTTGGTAAAATTTCTAATTATAAAATCCATATCAATTATTAAAAATGTATGCTGTTTTTCTAGTGTAGTGAATCCTTTAAAAGCTACGCATATAGACTGAAAGTAGACAATTTTTACGTAAGCAAAATAGTTGCACTGTTTGAAATTAATAAATAAGACATTTCATTTGCCTTGAAAGGCTCATAGACATTTCGTCACTGAAATTATTCATTTTTTGTTTTACCTAAATTGAATCTTTAAAAAATGTTTCTTTGCCTTATTCTGTACGTGTTATTTATTTCCAAAAATGAACCAAATAAAAGGAAAATGACATGTGAATATGAAAACATTTATTTTACATTTTCTTGAATATTAAGATTGTGAAAATAAATTTCATTTAAAGCATTTTTATTAAAAATAAACACTAAAAAAAGTAGCTTCAGCAGTGTACACAGAAATAATTTTCAATTTGATGTTAGAGCATATTGGGTTTTACCAAATCATAAACCATGTTGCGATTATAGTTGTTGAGTGGGGAATATTGTCAACTATAAGTACAGAAACTAGATAGGAGATAGTATTTACTGTTTTTAAGACCACAATTTTGATCTTAACAGAACTGGTTCAAGTCCTGACTTTGCCACTGTTGTTTAGTTCAAGTTATTTTACTTCTCTGGGCTTTAGTTTAATTGGCAGAAGAATGGAGATTTACAAGAAAAAAAACTACCATAAAAATTGAGCAATCTTTCATATACAGAGTATTTAACATAGTACCTGGCACATAGTAAGCATTCAATGAATGGTTGCTAATGTTATTATCGGGCCATTCATATATACTTGATCAAAATTAATGAAACTATGTAAGTTGCATACAAAATTAATTCCATTTAATACCAAAATTGGTAGCATTACTAGTATTTATACTTTGTGCAAGTGAAAACAGCTAGGTTTTATGCTCAAAGGAGGTGATACACTGAATTATTACTGTCTCTGAATGAAAAAAAAATAGGAAATAATAGAGGTTGTGGATGACAGACACATGAGCCAAACAGAGTTTTTAAAATGTGTGTTAATCTGGTCACTAGCAATAGCTTTCTTTTCAGTAAACTTGAAGAATCACTTATTCAACAAGTATTCTTTGATTGCCTGTTATGTGCCCGGCTGTGTTTACCAACCATGCAAAAGGAAATACCCTCTTTTTATGCTCTGAATACTTTCCTTTTCCACAGACATTTCCACTGGGCCTGGGAGATGGGCAATTCTATGCATGGACAGATGGTTTGAGAAGAAAAGACTGGCATGACTATGACAGCATTCAGAAAGAGGCTATGCGCTCAGGTATGAAGTTCAGTGTAAGCCAAAATGCTACTTTACTTACTGCAGTGTCTCATTTGTCACTTAAAGGGTCTCTAATTAGTTTTTCTTCTGCACACCGTAAGGTATGTCTCATGGGGATATTGGAGGTCAACACAGAGCAGAACTAAAACAATTTCAAACTTCATAGAGAAAACAAATAATAAATATCCTTTAAAATATTAGCTAAAGAAGACAGAGGTCATTGAAGTTTTAGAAATCTATAGTACTTTGTATTTCCAAACTACTTTTTAATAATTTCTGGAGATGTCTTGGGATTTATCAGTGAGACTTGACTCTGTAGACATGTATAGTGACCTGGATTCACTCATTGGGGCTGAGGTATGTTTTACTGGCAGTACAAAGTATTAAAGAGGCACCATGTTCTGGACATTGGCAAGAATGCAACAGGTGGGTGGATGACAGGAGCTAGTGTCCTGGCAATACCTGGACGAACAGACAAGCAGTTAAACGTGGTTAAGTAGGTCTGTACATGTTTAGCAGAATTCTAGTTTCGGGTTAGAGATAGAGGAAAGATTTTATTTCTCAGAGAAATGAATAGGAAAAGCAAGTTTTCCTAAAAGTACTGAAAAATTAGGTTCCTCGAAACAGGAATTCAGAAGACTATATAAGTAGAAATTGAATGAAGGTGAATAACATATGATAGGAAATCCATATTATTCAACTGAAGGAGCTTTGTTTTTTGTTGTTGTTGAGGGTGTCAAAAGAAATAGTGAAACTATTGTTCGGTAAAGACATCTGAGCATCCCTGAGACACTGCATTCCAGGTGAAATCCACAGTAGATCTATGACCAGCCACAATGCGGGGTCTTCCTGGTCAACCATCCTCATAATTCATCCTGTCAGGAAAACTGGAGTGAGGGTGTTTAAGTAGCTATGAAATTGTTCTGGGCTGTGAAATGTTCTGGGCTCTGGGTCGGGTGTGGTTGACCTAATTACAGTCTTCTTTCAGTTTCTTCATTCATTCCCTTTTTCCAAATCATGCCCCACCTCTTCCCCTGACTCCATTAAAGCTGCTCTTCCCAAGGACGTTCTCTGCTCCTTAGAGAATGGTTCTCTTCCTGGTTTCATTGTTTCCGCCTCAGCCAAGTCCCCATGAACAGTCATGACAATGAGCTCCTTATTAGCATCCTCACTTTTAGAGCCCTCTTACCTTTTTTCCTTTATTTCCTTGATCAGCCCTATATTAATCCAACCATCCGTTCCTCTTTCAAACCACAGGATGCTGAAATTTTTTGTAGATATTTACGTAATCTAACTGAAGGTACCAAGTGTTGATAATAGTAATAAAATGAGTTAAAATTTATTGAATGGATATTTTGTACTAGTGTTTTACATATGTATTACATTTAAATTGCATAATGACTCTAATAGACCAATTTATTATCCCTAATTTGTTAAAAAAAAAAAAAAGAAACCAAAGTGATTAAGAATTTATTTGTATTTATTAAATTTTATCCAAGGTCAAACAGCTAATAATTTGCAGAACTAGATTAAAAGTGGGGTCTTAAGCTCCATGGCAGTCCACTGTCGGACATCAAATAATAATATTTGGACAATAGAAGAAATGACCAGAGCACATAAGGAAGAGAAACATGCCTAGGATCACATTCTAGCTTTTCCTTACATGAACTGGGCTAAGTGGCAAATCACTTTATCTTTCTGACATGCTCTTTTGTGTAATTGTGGTAAGAATTCAAGATAATATAATTGGCTAATTATTTGGACATATAATAAACTCAAGTAATGATAACTGTTATTGTTAATTCACTGAAGTTACTTTCACATGAGTTGGTATACCTACCCTTTGCTGTGCTGATGAGTTTTGGATACAAAATCCAAAACATCACATTTATTTCTACTTTATACTACCTTTTCTGCCTCCTGATGGACATGTCTTTTATATCCTCATCCTCGCTTGGGCCAAGGGAAATTGACTTCAAAGAAAATTGGTTATATAATAAGTTTTCTAAAGTATAAATGAAGTTAAAAAGCTTTTAAATGCTAGTACGTTATGATTCACTGGAAGATATATGACAAATGCAATACTATACTGCACCATTTTTCAAATATTATGAAATATAAATAAAAGGAGTAAACACATACAAACACACATGCAGGTACAAAGTCAAAATAAAATAATCCTCTTCGTTCTCAATATCCAAGCAGAGAAAACAGGACCATTTGTGATATTCTGTTCCCTCCAAGTCTTAAAGTGTTGTGTTTACTTATTTTTTTACCACCTATGTATTTATTCCTAAACAAATATGGTTACAGTTTGCCTGTGTTCAGACTTTATCTGAAAATGGAAACATACTGTGTTGTGTGATTTTCTTCTTTCACTCAGAATTAATTTTGAGATTCATCCATGCCAATGTGTATGATTTTAATTGATTCATTTTTACTTTTGTTTAATTTTCTTCAACATTCTCCTTTTCATGGACATTTGGGGAGGTCCGAGGTTTGGGTTATTATATATAATATTGTTTTAAGTATTTTTGTGGATGGTTCTGAGGTAGAAACCATATTTTTTCAGATACACATTTAATAGTTGATTTTGTACGTCTAAGGAAAGCACATATCGGGTATGTTATGTAGTCCATGACAAAGTGTTTTCCAAAGTTAAATTTTTTTTTTAATTTGGTGGTATGATATCATCTATCAACACTTAAATTTGTGTTCTACTAATTTCCAGTGTAGTTGAGGTTTTTAATGCTTATGGGCTGTTTGTACGTTCTTTTTTAGTAAAATTACTTTTTCTATTTTTTAATTTTTGCATTTATTTATTTTCCTTATTGATCCACAGAGTGCTCTTAACTTACAAATAATATCCTTTAGTGCTTGTATGTGGTAAATATATCTTATACCACATTTTGCAGACTATTTTTTAAAAATACCTTTATTAATATAAGTTGAATAAATAGAAATTCTTAATTCTGATGTAGTCAAATTTGGAAATTATTTTTTTAAGGGTAGGTTACATTTATGCTTTATATTATCTTTTAAGAACTGGAGAATTTTAACTTTTACATTAGGTTTTAATTCCAATTGGTCTTCATTTTCATCCGATCTGAGGTCGTGGTCCAATACTTATTTAGTTTTCATCCATTCTGATAACAAATCCCTAGCACCATTTATTGAAAAACTTATCTTTTCTTCCATCACTCAGCAGTGTTGACTCTATATCAAATTTTCGTGCTTGTGTGATCTCTTTCTGGTTTCTGAATTCTGCTCTGTGAGTAAAATTCTCTGAACTAATACCATAATATCATGTACTATATCTTTATAACAATTATTGATATCTGATAAAGTCATTCTACTTTCTTGGATGTTCTCCCTTGATAACTTACTGCCATTCTTAACCTCATGCCTTTCCTTAAAATTTTCAATTCAGCATGTCAAATTTCACATACACATATACAGATACACAAAATTATTGGAATTTCAGCATGGTGTTCATAAATTAGGGGATAATTGACATTTTTTTATATTAACTCATCATTTCATGATATATATTGTCTTTATTTACCACTTATTCATTAGGGATGTGTTTATAATTTTATTCTCTTATATTTTCAGGGTTATTCCTAGACACTAGTATTAGGTGAATGATTTACATGATTTTGGTTTATTAAAATTCTACATTATTTGTAGCTGGTATATAGAGTTATTAATGATTTAAAATATTGATTTTAAAGTTAGAAAACTTTCTAAACTCTTTTGTGAATGATAATCATTTGTCTCTAGGTTATTTTGGATATTCAGTGTAGAAGATCTACAAGTAATGACAGTGTTTTTGGTTTTTTTCTTTTCATTTTAGACCTTGTAATTTTAGTTCTTTTTGCTCTGATACTGCCCTGGCTAGAAACTCCAGTGTAATCTTGAACAGTGAGACATGATGGCTACTCTTGCCTTTTATACTTCTGACACAACAGCAAATAAGATACTTGTATTAAGATTTTATCTGTCTATCTAATGAACATACAATTTATCATGTGTGCTAAGTCTTCTGGATCTGGTTTACTGAGTTTGTGAGTTTTATTTTTTTTAATATAAATGAATGTTTATTAAAAGCTTTTTATTTGTTTGGCTCTATTGAAATGAATAAGATAAATTTTCTTTAACCTGTTGTTTGAATAAATTGTATCTATTGGTTTTTTTATAAACTTGCAATTCTGAACTTAATACTAGTATGTCTTTTTATTTAATACTGGATTTGGTTGCTAACATTTTATTTAGCATTTTTGAATATTTATTCATAAGTAAATATTGGCTATGAATTTATTTTTTCCCCATAGACTCCCTGTCAATTTTGGTCAGCATGTAATGATAACTTCGTAAAATGACTTAAGTAATACTTTCTATTTTCTACATTTTGTAATTGCTTGTTGCAGATTAGAATTATTTATTTTATTAATAATTATGGAACTCTTGTGAATGTAATTTCCAGACCTGGACTTTTCTTGGGGTAAATATTTTTAACTTCTGCGTTAAAATGCTCATATTAAAATAATTTAGTCATAGTGTCTTCTCAGTGATTTCATAATGTCTACAATGCTTAAATTTATTTTGTTTTTCTTTCAAATATTGTTTGTGTCTTTTATCATTTTTTCTTAATCTATTAAATCAGAAATTTGTCAAGTTTAGTAATCATTTGAAAACCTAATTTTTGATTTGGTTGATCTTCTCTATTATATTTTTCTCATTGATTTAGTTGTATATTATTTCTTTTCTGTGACTTTCACTAATTTTTTTTCTAAATATAAAAATTGATTCATAGCACCTTAAATTTTAGCCTTTTCTACTACAGAATAAACATTCAGGGCTCTAAATTCCTTCCAAGTACCATTTTAAGTATATCACACTATTCTGTGGTACAATGTTTTATATTCATTTGTTAGTTTTTGGTTATATTATTTTTAGTTAAAATAAATTATAGTTATATTTTGAAATGTCTTGCCTTCTTAACATGAAATTATCTTAAAAATAAAAAAGTCCAGAGACTACCTTTTAATGAAATCACAATAATCTTTTTTTTGTTTTGTTTTGTTTTGATTTGTTTGTTTATTTTGTTTTTTAGATAACAGCCTATATTTTATTACATAAATGTCTTTGTTAGTGTTCTTATTATTATTGATAGTTTCTGAATATATTTTGTTCCTTCCAATTACATCTTTTTGGCATATTTGGTAATTTTGAATTATCAAGTACCTTAAATAACTTGTAATATAAGTAAGTGGTGGGTAGGTGGAGAAGAGGCAGGTGAGTAATAAGGAAAAGAAAGTAATTGATTCTACCTTTGAGGAAATGGAGATTTCTTGTATTAAGTAAGTTAAAAAGAGCAATGAAGGATAAACTCCAAGACCTTAGGTGTAGCATCAGGGTTTGTTTGTGTGTTTTTTGTTTGTTTGTTTTTGTTTCTTCTGGTATGTCTGTGCCCTTACAATTAGAGTAAATTATAAGGATTCTTTTAGTTAGAAGAATTCTAACTAATAGTCAAAGATACCCTGAGGTTTTATTATTTCATAATCTTATATTTCTTTGGGGATTACAACTGACCAAACGAATTTACATGTAGCCAATGTAGTATTTCAGGGGGCAGAAAAACTTCCTGGAAGAAGTAAATCAAAATTTCAAGGAAAAAAGTATATCCTGATACTAGATAAGCTTTTTTTTCATCCATTTAATCCTCTGATTTCTCTTTCTCATAATTTGTTACTAACCCATTCATATTTTAGGCATTATTTTTCCTATATATAATCCCATTACATTTCATTTAGTTAATTTCATATCATTGGAGAATTTATTGACACTAAATTTCAGCCTTTAATAGTTTGAGTTGCACTGTATCACAAAATTGGTAATCATTATTCAAATGATTTATAAAAATTAAATGGAAAAAATTGGAATATGGATTTCTTTGATATAAGAAATTACATATAAATTGATGTTGATCTATTATTCTATTTATATTGGGTAAAATTGTCACAGTGAGCAGCTAAAGAGCTTTCTTTATAATTTCTGGGCTCTGGGTGCTTTCTATATAGTTTTTTAAAATAACAATTCATTTCTCAAATAAAGATAATATCTGCCTATAGCATCTAATAACTTGTGCTAGATGTTGAGAAGAAAATTCCATTGGTTTAGGTAGCTGTTTCTTAACATGTGATGTTTTCTAATTCTCATAAAATTATTTTCTAAGTGGTAAAATCATACTTTTTAAGTCATCCATCTAGAGTGTTGCAGATGTTCATTGTTGGTAATAATAAAAAAGATGCTAGATGCTTTTTTAAGAAACATGTAGTATCAGTAAAAGGTGGCCAGGAACCATTGTAGTTATATTAATAGCAAAATTACCATTGTTCATATGTGTATGTGCATACATGTATGTGTGATGTAGGAAATCATTAAGACCACTGATTTGTATTTTTAAAGAAAGCACTTATTTTTTAGTTTTGAAATTTGAAAAAATTATTTTTTGTCCATTCTTCCTTTTACTCTAACTCGAATGATTTTCAACAGTGTATATCACTGGATTTAGATTTGACTATGAGTAAACTCAACATGAAAGAAAGCTGTTTTCATTTTGTGTATTTGACCTATTTGTTTGCAATAGTTTATCTCCTCATATAATTATAATCAATTCATGCTTTCCACTACATGCCTCAGGAATCCTAGGAATTACATCTAACTTTTCACTACTTCCATTCGTCTTAGTTAATCATACTTATAACTTTGAATATATAAGGTTCTTATTGAGTCTTGTCACTTTGTTTATTTATTCACTCATTGAACAAATATTTTAAGTGCCACTTTATTTTAATATTGTACCAAAGTCTGGGAGAAAAAAATAGACTGAAATGAATGACAGTGACTCTTGAAAAGCATGCAGCATCAATGGAGGATGTGTCATTGTTAATGACACCATGGTCATTTGGAGCCAACCATTCCTCTTCCTTGCCTAAAGAATTTCAGTAGCCTCCTAACTGATCTCCTTGCCCCATAGTTAGCTTTTCAAACAGCAGCCAGTGTCATCTTCTAAAAATGAAATATCAAATTGCTTCACTCCTCTGCTCAAAATCCTGCAAAGGCTAGTCATTATGTTAAAAAGTAAATTTATGTTCATTCCATGATTATGCAATCTAACATGATCTACCCCTGAACATGTCTCTGTCCTTGTCTTCTACTGATGAATGTGAAGTCTCTCCATGGGCCACGTTGTCCTCTTTGTTTCCCTCAGGCATGCTAAACAGGTCCCAGTATTTTCCTCTAACTGTCCCTGCTGCCTGGGATACTTGTAATCCATATCTTCACAACCTACTTTCCCCTTCATTAAAGTCACCAAACCTTATATAACCTGCTTAGATGTGTCATCAATCACCATATTTTTGTATATAAATATAGCTCTTTTCATTTACTCTCTGTTTACCCTACTTAGTTTTTACAGCAATTATCTGTCTATATTTATACATATATGTATTTATTTAATGAGTTAAAAATTGTATGATTCCCTAAAATATAATCAGTTGCCCAAGGGCTCTAAGTAACAACATTATCTTGAATCATTTGACATGTGCTCTTGAATAATGACACTGCTATACTAGGAAAATATTGTGAAACCTGAACACACATGGTTGCCATTTTCTCTTCTGAGGTTTCTTCCCAGGCCCCCTTGCATCTCATGAGCTAAGTTATTAAAGAATCATACTAATTGCTGTGAATTTCTATAGCAAAATATCTAAAGGGTTTGAATTAAAGCACCATTTGAGAAATAGGAATGCACTATTTTTAAAATGATTAACAGTAGACTTTCCTAAATTCTTAAACAACAGTTCACTTCAGTACTGTTCAGGAACCCATTTTGCTCTTAAATGTCTTTATTCTACATAATTAAACAAGATTGCCAACCAGGCAGAAGGGAAAACAGGAATGCATGCCATTTGGGAGAGATCAAGTAAACTATAACTACTTTGCTTTCAGAATGTAAAAAATGGTAATTTTGCTATTAATATAACTACAGTGGTTCCTGGTCACCTTTTATTGATACCTCATGTCTCTTTAAAACAGTATCTAGCATCTTTTTTATTACTACCAATAATGAACATTGTTTATTATTAGTAGTTCAGTACAATTTATGCATCTATGGTATACTCTCAATAAATTTTATAATAAAATCTATTGGTAGGTGGTCAGCTTCAGCAAGTATTACCAAAATAACATTCATTATTATTCATTATGTTAAAATTAATTTTTTATTAAATATTTCCTTTGACAACCAGTATGTAATAATGAAAATCTGAAATGGAAGTGAAAAGATTATAAGAATTCTATTGAGATGTATCATTTATATGTTTAATATTAATAGTAAAATAAAAGTTAGCAGAAACTGAATTAAAGGACCGTTATCCAGGTAATAATTTCTTCAGTATTACAATAGGAGAACAGAAGTGTAGAAATATCTTAGGAGATTTATGAAACTTAAATCAATTTGTATCCAAAAATAAGAAAAAGTTAATTTTAAAATAATCCTATTTAACTATGTGTTACAAAACTTGGAATAACTGTCTTTTGAAATTTCTACTTCCCTTGGGCAAGTGTGCATGAGATTAGTTTTATTTTTCTAACTAGCAAAATGTGGTTTAATGATAGCACCCATCACATAGAGTTATTTTAAGTGTTAGATAAATTATGTAACTAAACTATCTGGGCTGTAGTATATGCTCAATAAATGGTTACATTTACTAAACCCTATGCTTATATGATAATAACTTGAATCACCAGTCATAATATTTCTCATGCCTTCAAATCTAGCCAGTTGATTTTAACTCTTCCAAAAATTTTTACTGGAGGGTTTATATTTACTTGTATATTTCAAGTAGAGCTATCTGTCTTTAGGATTCATTATTATGAGACAAGTATTTTGTGAGCATCTGCCCCAAACTGTTTCCCTCTAAAGCTATTTATGCTTTGTCAAAAATTCCTTTTATATGGCAGTTGTGATGATTATCAAAATTTTTCTGGCTCTGTATATCCCATATTTGGGAGAAATCTTATGAGTAGACAACTCTTTATTGTGAAAAAAATAGGAAAACATTCTGCTGAACAAAGATGATATCTGATAAGAACCAAGAAGGAAAAAAATGAGCAGCATCTTGTAATGCAAAAGATTTTAATCTAAATGAACAAAGTAGATGAAGGTTGTTAAATTGATGTTATGCCCAACATTCCTTTTCCTGAGATCTTATACCCAGTTCTGTTCTTTCCAGTTTTAACCCTTTTCTGCAAAGATTTTTAAGTAAGTTTGAAGTGTAAATCTGTAGTTTTTCTAGTAGTTTGCCATGCAGAAAACTAACAGCTGTTGTATCTAACATTTATAGCCCAATGTCAATCTTTCTGCTAATAGTAGCTCAGATTTTGAAACTTCATGAGTTAGATTTGCTATTTTTACTGGGGCTTTTTAGTTGGAAGTAAAGCCATCCTTTCATTTTGTGTTACACGGTTTTTAGGTACTTACATAGCATATATATAAATTGTAGGGAGAAGAGTATGAGAACCAAAAATCAAGAATACATTTTTGATCACTTGGGACAATGATGTCACCATTATGATGTTAACAAAGTTTTTATCACATGCTAATGCTGTGGTGACTGAGAGTTTCCCATGGTTTGTGGGACTCTAATTCATTTGAGCCCAATTATCATTAAGGCATTGTATTTTAGGCATAATTCACAGAATTTTAAATGATTATTTGAACCTCCTCCAAAATTCCTACCCAGGATCTGGCACAAATTTACTAGTAATGAGTTCTGGGCCATCTTGGCTCCATTACCTGATGAGAACTATAGAGGAAATGTGTGTGTTTACCCACTAGGAATGAAAAGGTGCCAGAATTAGACACTGATCCTAACACTTTCCAGACACTGACTTCGGAAGCATAAATGCTCATTCTGACTTGACGCTCTTTGAGTCAGTGGAAGGGGTTTTTGAGCAGCCTTCATGCCAGATGAAAGCAGCTGGGCCTTCTGACACTTTGTACTCATAGAACCATAACATAAACGGTTCTCAGAAATACTAGAAGCTTAACATGACTTCTTTAATTTTAAAGGAAAATAATCTCTGCCCAAAAATATGAATAAGAAACTTACATTATTTATAAAACACAGATGTTATAACAATTGAAAACAAGATTTAATATATAAATAATTTAATTTATTAGTGTTTGGTTTACTAACACGAAGTGACCAGAGAGCACAAGGGAATTGGTATTATCAGGCATTTAATAGTGGTTTTCCATGGTGACCAAATGAGCCTCAGGGGTGCAAATTTATTATTGAACTAGAATGACTAAATTAACTTAGTAGACATTGACTTAGATAACAATCTAATAGAATTTAGTAATATACAATTGTTGGAATATATATTTAGTAGTAGAATCCACTTATGCATTTTTTAAGGAATAACAATCATTAAGCAATAACTCTTAAAATTATAGCAAATGTCTTACAAAGACATTATTACATTAATAGTTATTTTTAGTTCTTATGTTTTATAATAATACAAATATTTTATTTAACTTAATAAAATATTTTCTAAGCCTCTGACATATATATTGCAATATTTTAACCGGAAAAAAGACATTAAATGTATTATCCAAATTTGGAAAGTGTCATATTTATGACAAAGATCTAGTATATTTTTTTACTAGAAATCTTATATTATTCTTTATTTTATGCCACATTTTCTTTTATTGCATTCTTTCTATATGCATAGTGCCTTAATGTTAAGAACAGTGATTTTTTTGGTACATTATCCCAATGTTTCTCACAAAAAAAAAATCTATAAAGTAGGGACAGCCAAATATTATTAATAGTATTTTTAAATAAAGACACAATTGTAGAACAGTGATTTTATATACATATTTGTGTGATTTTATTCATGTGATTTTTATACATCTACATATATATTATATACATTTTATATATATACATATACATACACACACACACACACACACACATATATGATTACATATGTATTCACACACATATATGTTCAAATTAACACCATAACTCCAATGAATTCTGGGACAACTTGTTTTTATACACTGTTTATTCTTATCTCTTTATTGAATTTTCTTTGACTATTTGCCATTTTTAATACATGTAACCTAGATTGCCCTGTGCCTCATCTCCCTATCCAATGTATAATGGACACCATAGTGAGAGCTCAATTTCTCTGACTTCTGCTGTCTGCTATGTACAGACATCCTAGTCTCTTCTCTGCAAAACCTCACCATATTTCTGACATCATTGGAAGTCTGCAAGTGTACCAAATACTAATGTCCTTATTCTTTTCCTCTTTCCAATGAATTGGCAACTGTGGTTGACAACTACTCCAGTTCAGACAGCTACTCACTGCCACCAGCACTGGGATCCTGTTCCATTGCTCCCAAAACAACACATCATCGTGTCCCTAAGGCATTATCCTGCATTTCCACAGCTCTCTACCTGATGATTTCCTATGGAAGTGGGTGGGGAGGATGCCTCTCTCCTACACTGTATTGTACTTTGTCATCTAAGCACTAATACAACTAAATCGTGGTTTATACTCTTCAAGAGGTGCTCATATGAAACAGCTCCTGTAAACAGTTCTTCTGTGTAAAGAGCTCAACTATAAGTTTTTAAAATCGGACTGGGGACCAATTATCAGATAGACACCAATTGGGTTTTCTACACACTTGTTTTCCCTAATCTACTGCTTGCCTGGGAACAATGCAGATCTGTGAAAAGCCTCAGGAAAAGAAATTTAAACCAGCAGCTACCTCTAGGCTGGATCATTAGATGAGTTAAAATTCACCACTTGGAACAACCAGACTTAAGCTGGACTCTTCACCCCACTGCAGTAGATAGAGATGTAGCTATGAATATAAATAGAGTTTATGTCATTCTTCCTATTTTCTTTTCAAATATACTCTTCTGTTAAAATAATCAGACATGCATATGTCAAAAACTCCTAGTGAAAATCTAAACCATTATAAATTGCATTTAACTCATTTTAATCAAAATTATAATATTGTAATAGTGTTAGTAAACTAATGCTAGCAGAATGACTTTTCAAGTTCAAAAAGAATGATATGGAAAAAATTGTTAACTACTAAATGCTACCTCGTTTTTATGAAAGAGGCTTTTGAATTTCTTTAAAAAAATGAACAAAATATACTTGATAAAAAACAATGCAATACTTTTTAAAAATCAAATGTACATTTCCCTTAAGGTTTTTGCACTGTTTAAAGATGCCTTTAAATAATTCTAAATAATTATTTAAATATAATACTTTTTCATATTTAATAATTTAATACTTACTTTACATATAGTCATGTTTTTTCATAGTGAAAGGGATAGACACACAGATTACTTCAGGCAGTTAATGGAAATTTTTGTAACAATAAATATGAAAGTGCTGAAAAGCAGAAAATACTTTCATAAGCAATCTTCCTGAACTTCAGGAGATGTTAAAAGTTGAGCAGGTGACACTGTAGCATTAGTAGCCTGCCGGCATCGTGTAGATGCACAGCAGGCATCAGGCCCTGACAGGCGCTCCTTTTCCCTGCCTCGCTAGCATGGAGCTCTCTCTTTTGCATCTTACTTGGCTTCTACTGCTTCTGTTCTCCCTTTCTCTAATGACTACTTCTCTCATTGTATCTCCAGGCTAAAATGCCCAACGAGTGAGAATGTTACTGGTTAGAGCCGTCACCAGTCAGTTTAGGTTATTGCTGCAATGCTTCCTCAAATGCAGCCGGACAGCTTGGCGGCATTAGGTGATTTCATTAGGTTCAGAGAGTAAGCCGCAGTTGAAAACCTGTGGTCAAGTGGAAAAGAGGAATTTGATATAAATACAGCAAATCTTGACTTATGAATCACTTTTGTTCATTATTCAGAAGGGATCAATAAACATAACAGACACTTGGATTTTACTATGCAATATAGCCAATTTTTATATTATTCTGATTATTCTGAATAGCAAGTGCCTCTCCTGAAATAAAGAGATGTTGAGACAGTATTATGTGATCAAGGCTTGTATTAGGATCCTTTAGAGAAATGGAAACAACAGAATATGTGTATGTGCATATACACAAGGCTTTCCAGAAAGTATTCAGCCATGTAATATGAAAAATAGAAGCATTTATGGCTGAGTTTTTTCAGACACAGCCTATATATTATATGTGTATGTATATATTTTAGATAGATAGAGAGAGAGAGAGAGTACATATGTACCAAAAAATGTATACACATTTTAAGAAAGGAAAAACTATTAAAATTGTAACATTCATTATATACCAATAACAAAAGATGAATACAAATCACATTTGACTTCTGCAATTGCAAGAGGCACTCAAAAGTGGTTACATCAGCATCCAAACCCTTCTGATTGTGACCAACTACTGCTTGAGCAATGTTGACCAAAGTGTCCACTTGTATTGCTGCACATGTTATTTCAATTTCTTCCTGAAGTAGTAGGCCAGTGTAGCTGCTTTGCTACGGTACACCACATCCTTTAAGGTCCCCCATAGGTAGAAGTCAAGGGGTGCTATGTCAGGAGAACGTGGGGGAAACTCAAACAATGTTCTCGAATTCAAATGCCACTTCAAAATGGTCTTGCTCTCCTCCAGTGATAACTGTGCTTCCGCCATTTTCTTTGACTGTCCCGCCTGTTACATGGTGACACGAGCATTCATTTGATTAATGCCATCTTTTGAGCAAACATCATACTACACATTGCTACCATAATTCAAATCAACTTTGAGAAGTAATACATAAATAACATCTCTTAAAATGTGTGTACATTGTTTGGCACTCCTGATATATAGATAGATCTATAGATACAGATATATAGTTATATAGATATATATGTCAGGAATGCCAAATAATGTTGTAATATAAATAATATTGTTTTATATATATATATATATCGTACATACATATATATATTTATCAACATTATTTACATTACAACATTATTTAGCCAAGCTATGGAAACAACCAAAGTATCCATCAATAGATGAATGGATAAAAAAAGTCACACACACACACACACACACACACACACACACACACAAAAAAAATAGAGTCTTACTCAGTAATAAAAAGAAATGAAATTTTGGTATTTGCAACAACATGAGTGGACGTAGAAGGTATTAAGCTAAGCGAAAAAAGTTAGATGAAGACAAATAACATTTGATTTCACTTGTATGTGAAATCTAAAAAATTAAATGAACAAACAAAAACTAGACCTATAGATACAGAAAGCAAGCTGATAGCTGCCAAATGGGAGGGGTATGTGCAATGGTTGGACAAAAAGATAGGGTTCTCTTCCCCTGCCTATAGCTCCAAACCCTGGCTAATACATACCTCCTTAGCAGTCCTCCAGACAAGTCTGCAGAATGTCTATGGTTGTAAGGAGCATAGCTTAAAATTGGCTGACTTAGGATAAATCCTTTGGAATGGAATTAAGAAACAAATAAGTAGTTTAAAGTTTCTTGATAATAATTGCCAAAGAGCATTCCAAATGTATTATGTAGGTAAAATGGTGGATTTGCAATAAAGCAGAATACCCACCATAATGTAGGTGGGTCTCCTCCAATCAGATGAAGACCTTAATTAAAATAAAAGTGAGCAAGAAGGAATTTCTTTGGACTGCCTTTGGACTTGAACTGCAGCTCTTTCCTGAGTTTCAATTTGCCAGCCTTCCTCATCAGATTCTAGACTTTCTAGGTTCCCACAATTACATGAGCCAAATCCTAAAATAAATCTCTCTTTCTCTCCTCTCTCTCCATATAGATTAGATAGATAGATAGATAGATAGATACAACGCATATACACATATACATATCTATCTATCTATCTAGGGTACCAAAAATGTATACACATTTTAGAAGATGTTTTCTAAATATTACTTTTTGAAGTTGAATTGAATTACAGTAGCAATGTGTAGTATGACGTTTGCTCAAAAGATGGCATTAATCAAATGAATGCTAGTGTCACCATGCGACAGGCGGAACAGTCAAAGAAAATGGCAGAGGCAGAGTTGTTGTTTAAGAAGTGGAAAACCATTTTGAAGTGGTATTTGAAATTTGAGAATGTTGTTTAAATTTCTCCAAGTTCTTGTCTTAATACCCCTCGACTTCTACCTATGAGGGACCTTAAAGGATTTCATGGTATATGTACCAATTGCAATCCCAACAATACTGTATATGTCTTCACCAGCACCTGTTATTTGTTGATTTTTGATAACAGCCATTCTGATGGGTGTGAGGTGATATCTCACTGTGGTCGTTATTTGCATTTTCCTAGTGATTAGTGATATTGAGCATCTTTTAATATATCTGTTTGACATCTGTATGTCCTTCTTGTGGAAATATCTATTCTGGTCCTCTGCCCATTTTTTAATTAGATTTTTTGGGGGTATTAAGTTGTGTGAGTTTCTTTAATATTTTGAATATTACTTCCTTATTGGAATGTGTCATTTGTGAATATCTTCTGCCTTTCAGTAGGTTATCCTTTTATTTTATTGATGATTTTCTTCATGTACAGAAAATTTTTAAATTAGATATAGTCCCATTTGTTTGTATTTGCTTCTGTTGCCTTCACCCAGGAATACATATCCAAAAAGATATTACTAAGAGTAATGTCGAAGTTTTACTATCTCTGTTTTCTTCTAGGAGTTTTATGGTTTTAGGTTTTACATTTAAGTCTGTAGTCCATTTTGAGTTTATTTTTATATGTGATATAAATGAATGGTCCAATGTAATTTTTTACATGAATCTCTCTCCTGTTTTTCCAAACCCACTTATTTAAGAGACTGTCTTTACCTGCTTTATATTCTTAAATTCTTTGTCATAAATTAAATGGACGACTACCATTTTAAATGTAATCTCATCCAAAATAAAAACACTATCCAGAAACATCTAAAATAATGTTTGACCAAATATCTGAGCTGCAGGACCCAGCCATGTTAACGTATATAATTAACTATCACAGGCTCAAGCAGGCCTAAACAGACACAAAAATTGATGCTATATGAACCTGGGAAAGTCTACATACTAGGCTAGAGGGTCCTGTGAACTGACTCCTTCCTACACTGGTATTAGGAGAGGACAAGCAGTTACAATTGACAATTCTAGAAACCCAGACCCTTCATACCTCAGTAAAGGACAAGTGATTTTATGACCTCTCACTGATTCAGGTATGACTACCAAGGAAGAACAGGTGAACCTGGATTTTAAGAGACAGAAAAACCAAGAGTAAAAAGGAGCTTAATACTCACCTAAGGGAGCCAACAGCCAGTAAAAGGAACACGAGAGACATTTCAGCAGGAGAGTTGGAATTTAGTTAAACAATAAGGGGGCAGAAGATAGCCCCAAAACTATAGCAACAATTATAACAGGAAAGCATTCACAGGGGATCAATTAAGCCATAAAAGGACTTTCTGGAACTAAGAATATAACTTTCAAATTGAAATATTTAATGCAAATATGTAAGGAGCAGAGATATTTTTAAGACACAGATTAATGAACAAGAAGATTAAATGTAAAAGTTTTTAAAATGGCAGAAAGTATGGGAAGAAAAGTTAAAACTATGAACAGAATTTAAAAAGTGAAAAAGAGACAGTATTTAAATATTAAAAGAAAAAGTCATGGAGCTAAAGAAATATTTCATTCTAAATATTGAAAGCATGACAAGAAACACTAATGAGATAAGACATACCTAAACAGATGCTAGTAAAATTTTAGAATTTAGGGTAAGGATAATCATTTTCAAAGCTCCTGGCAGAAATAAGAAGTTATATATAAAGGAAAGATAATCAGTCTGACATTAAAATTTTCATCTACAACTCTAGAAATTTGAAGATATATAGGAATAATTCTCTATATCTATCTGTCTTATTATATATCTATATAATGTATGTCTATGATATATCAATATGATCATCTATATTATTATATAGATAAATTCACCATTCAGTATACACAATTTGAAAAAATACATTATCCACATACCCATTTTGAATAAAATAATCTAGTAATAATTCTAACCAAGGAACAAATAAATGAGAATATAATCTTCTGAATGAGAAAAACATAAAGACACAATTCTTGTGGGCTATGTATAGAAAAAATAAAAATATCCCAAAAAAGGAAGACCTACATGCACTTTATTTTTTTCTAAATATGCAGTTTTAAAAATGACATATTCCATAAAATTAATATTAGTAGTTTAAAATAGTGTGCCATTTTACCAAGAATGGGGAGGTTTTCTGAGAGTAATAATGTCTAAATATCCGCGGGGTGGGGGAAAGAGCTGTGAGGAAATACAAGATTTCTAAAGGTCACAACTCTTTACAAGCAGGGCCATGGTGGCAAGAAGTATTTGGTATCTTGTTTTCATGTAATAGTAGAGAAGTGAGTATATGATTAAGAGTGTCACAGATGGATTAAGAATGAAAAATTAAGGAGAAAACCACTATTATATCTAACAAGATATCATGTACTGATAAAGGATAAAATTACACTTAATATTAATTTGAAATCATATGAAGTTGGTGATACCCAAATAGATAGAGGCAGAAGTTTCTTAAAGTTCTGCTTGATGTTTATGTTTGTGTATGAACATACGCATTTACAAAAAATGTGGAATGATAAAGATATATTGCTAATAAAATAACAAGCATTATTTCATTTACATGAACAGAATATAGGTACTGTATATTACATTTTAAGTTAAAAATAATGTGAAATAATGGGTACCCTACAAGGTGGGTCATAGAAGTTGAACAAATGAGATCAATGTGAAATAGAGTGATGGAAGCATGAGGAGCAGAAATGTAAATTAAATGAGCCCAGGAAAGATGACTAGAAGAAAAAAAAAACACTCCTAGATTGGAGGTGGGGAAAGAAACCTAAGCCAAAAAGAAGGAAAAAACTATTTGAAATATTGGAGGATTGTCATATAATGTCATGACCCAAGTGAAGACAGATGAATGTCATAGACTAGTGAAATATGTGATTAGCATGTAAAAATCTGGTTTAAATTGAGATAACCCATTTCACAATGACAAGCATTTAGGCAGTATAAGAAGAAAAAATGACAGTAATGCTTAAACCATGACATTGTTTTAAACATAGTTAAGATAATACTGAATATCAAATGGTGCAATAGGTAGAATTTATTTTCATGTGAGACACTGCTTGTCATTCTACAAGCCTGTGTGTGACTAGGAGGTCATGTTGTGATCATAATAGATATTCACATCAATTCACTTTCTCTGAGAATCCAAGAATGTTATAAAATCAACACATTTGTTTCAAATATGTCATTTTCATGAATCATTGTTACCAATGAAATACATGTCACTGAGCATATTTTCTGGCTTGCTTTGAGTTTGTTTGTTATTGAAGCTGGTAGAGAGCATTTCTGTAGGCATTAAAATGAAGACATGTATTAGTGGTGAAGAAAACTAATTACTTGAATGAGGATTTATTAATGAACCCAAAAGTAAAACACTGACAAACTCCTTAATATATTAGTGAATCTGTGCATTACCTATCTGAAGCTTTTAAATAACCTATCAATCAAAAAAGTCAGTGATTATAATTTCAAAACAATGGTTAATCAAGAACTTTATTTACTACCACTAATGCTTTGTGACTTCTTTATGATAAATCTACATTCTGCTTAAAATAGTCTTCTCTTATATACAGAATCTTAACTATTTTCCCACAGAAAGGAATACCAACTCTTTCATTTGTATTGTAAAACATAAAGATAAGAAGTGCCAAACTTAGGACATTTTACCCTACAGTAAAAAGAATATAAATTCCTCAATATACTAGAAACACAAAATGTTGTATGTGATAATTAAATATTAGTAAAAAGCGGGGCTATCTTTTAACTCACCTTTGCATTTGAAATTCTAGTGATACAAAGGCAGTTTCATGTTGCCTGTTTCTCTGTTCTTGCTGTGTCCTGGGGCAGATAACTCTTTTTCTCTAAACTTTTAGAAGTTTTACACACACACACACACACACACACACACACGCACACACATGACCCAGAATTGTTTGCTTTTAATCACCCACTAAACATTTTTGCCTCTCCCATAAAAGTATAAAATAATGTTTCATATGAATATTTTATAGCTTCTAATAGAACAGAAGGATAATGAAGAAGTCAGAATAGGAATAACTATGCTACTAAGTGTTTAAAACTCATTTGTTCTACTAGTTCATTTTTAAATAATCACATATTTCAGAGTGCACTGGTTAGCAATTCCAACAGGAGAAGAGATCAATATTGTTAACTTCATATTAAATCTGACTTGTCTTAAATTATTCAATGGCTTAATTATCAATTAAGGTATTTTCTTACATCTAGTCCCATTTTGGACATTTTCCTGTTGAGATAGGATTTTTTTTTTTTATATTAACTGTGTTTTTGTTTATGTGTTCATAGTCTCAATTGGTTTGGGGAATTAATCATTTAATTTAATACAGTTTGTTAAAATATATAATAACTAAAGTGGCATTCAGAAATTCAAATAAAAATGTGTTTAACTTGGTTATATAAGAGATCCCCTAACAGCTACAGGGTCTATGTCGCTCAAGAGATAATTTTATGTGTTAAGCAATTGTTGTATGTCACAAGAGACTGTAAGATACATTTTCCTCAGTTTGTATTTGAATCATAATCTTTCTGCAAATAGACAATTATACTATCTCTGACAAAAGTCTTAGAGTATTGCTTAATTTCTTCCTCACTGACTTAACAGTCCTCCAATACTTCAAATCATTAGAGTTATTACAATTTGATTTGTAGGTACATAAAGATGGTTTCATTGCCACTTACTTTTTAAATCACTGTATTGCAGTGAATGAAAAGATCATTAATGCAGCCTGTTCAGTTAGTTGAAAGGGCTAAAGAAGATAATGGTTTGTTAATGCATTAAAGACAGCAAATAAACATTTTCAAATAGATTATTTTTAACAATAGGAATTAATGCTATTGACCTACAAGTGAACCATAACTTGGGCCTTTATTCCACTAAAGAAATTAGTTACTTCTAAATATCTCTAATGATTACTACCTCTTTTTCTTTTGTCCTTCTCTTTCTACCTATAAACTTGGTGCATCTTATGATCTGATTTCTATTCTAACTAAATGCATGCATCTTCATATACATGTATGCATGAATACATCTGGGTGGTTGTGGGAGTATAGGTAATTTTTGCTTTATCCTTTGTGCTTTTTTTTTATAGGTGTTCTGCAATGACTAAATTTTGCTTTTATAATTGAAATTATAAATATGCTGTGTATTTATTTTTAATTAAGAAAGTGAGAAATCTGGTAAGCAAGAAGAGAGAATAAACATTATCCATTTACTTAACTAATACTTCAGCATCTGCTATTTGTAGGTACTTTGTTAATGCAGATGGATTTATTGAACATTCTTCCACCTCTGAGCATTTGCATAAAGGTGGAATATTTTTACAACAGCATTGAGATTATAAAGTACATATTGATTTACATAGTGCTTTTATTTAATAATATATCATGACAAATTTGCCCATTTTACTAAATATTATTTCACAAATGCCAAAATCTCCCATTTCAGTAAAAAACACCATCCTTTCCCTGAGATTCCAAGTCCAAATCTGTTATTTTTTATTTCACTCTTTTACGGTTTCTCCTGCAAATTCAATCCACCTTCATCTCCACAAGTCCAAATCTCCTCCCTACTCCAAACTTCCATCATTGTTCATCTAAATTTCTAGAATGCGCCCTAACTGGCTTCACATATTTCACAATCCATGATCACAGTAACCAGAGAGGTATTTTTAAACCATAAATTAAACTCTATCATTTTCCCACTTAAGTCCTTTCAGTTAATGTTTAATTTGATATACGAGGGCTGTCCAGAAAAAATTCAGCCATAAATGCTGCTATTTTTTATATTACATGGCTGGATAATTTCCAGACAGCCCTCGTAAGTGTACCGAACCCAAACTTATTAGCCTGGTTTACAAAGCCCTACACAATCTGGCCTGGTTTCCTCTCTGATCTCCTGTGTGACCACTCCTTCTTCCCATCTCATGACCATCAAGTCTAGCTATAAAGACCTGTTGGACTTCCTCAAATTCTCCATGTTTTTTCCCAGTTTTGGGTCTTTTCACTAGGTATTTTCACCCAGAATATCTCCTCCCAGTCTCCCCATCTGGCTACATCTTGTTATTCAGCTTGTAGCCAAAATGTCACTGTCAGATTAATTCCCTGCGGAGAATTGGTTGCTACCAAATACTTCCCTAGCAGGCATTAATTGATAGATTGTTCAGATGGATCTGTTTTTGTTTGTTTGTTTGGTGGTTCCCTGGCTGGGAGTAGAACCCAAGCCACGGTGGTGACAGCGCCGAAGCCTAGCCACTACACCACCAGGGAACCCCAGATTGATTGTTTCTTTACCAAACTAGGATGAAAGTTGTGCTTTATGGCTTCATGCACCTCTGCATTCCCAGGAGAAATATTGCTGTTCCCTCGCTGAGGTTGAGGAAACATTCTCAAGCACACTATTTTGCTGTGCTGCTAAATTTTAATGTTTTGTTTTTCTTAACGCAGATTAGCTCACTTGCAGTTGGTAAAGAGGGAAATGATGTCAGCAAAATGCAAAAGTTGCCAGTTTATTCACATTTCCACCCCCGAAGATTAATACTTTAATTGATCAGGGCAAGCTTTCTCAAAATTAAAAAGATAGACTAGCCAATATCTGAAGTCCTTAATGAATAAATAATATCATAAAGAAATACCCTCCTTTATTTCAAGAAGTGGCTTGCTTCATGGCACCAGGATTGCTAGACTTTGCACGCTGTTCACTGTTTAACAGAATGCGGATGAAGCAGCTGCAAATACATCACTGTTCCCCTCCTCCAAACGTAAATGATGATTCAGGAAAAACGTCTGTGCTCTTACTCAAATTTGTAGTTTTCATAATATCGGTCTTTATTATAGTGGCTGTCTCTTAAGAATGTACATCTTAAAGGAGGAAGTGTGAGTTTCAGGATTTAAGTTCCTTAAGAATTGGCTGTTTCTAGGTGTACATGGTAGAGGTGATTGAACTGTGACAGTAGTTTTATCAGGAATGTTATTGTTTTGTTTGTGCCCTGGTTATAAAATTCCACAGGTTTTGAGTGATCTTTCAAAGTCAATTTTTTTCTATTCTTTTATTGAGTAGTTTTGAAGAGAACAAATGTTTTGGGTAATGTATATTTGATGTTAAAGCAGAAATCCTTGATACTTAATAATGTTCATTTGTAAGATATTTGAGGTTTGGTCTAGCAGCGGTTCTCAACCTGTGGGTCGCGACCCCTTGGAACTGTATTAAAGGGTTGTGGCATTAGGAAGGTTGAGAACCACTGGTCTAGGGGAATGGAAAAAAAGATAAAACAAAATATCTCTCATTCAGTGTGAAATATGAGGGCTGTCTGGAAAGTCTCCAGCCGTGTAATATGAAAAATAGAGGCATTTATGGATGAATTTTATCTGGACCGCACTTGTACACAGCCTAGCAGAAAGCCTTTTCTTCTAGACATTTCTATGTACCGATTTGTAAATTACACAGGTGTAAATTATGAGTAGAACTTATCTGAGATCATTTAATTATACTATATATTTCCTAATAAGATTATGCCTAATATGAAATATACTTATATGGTTTATATATCCTCCATTCATATATTCATTTACTATGCAAATATTTGCTAATCACCTACCCAGGTCCTATGTACATCTTCAGTATTTGATGGTGAATGGAATAGTTTCTACCTGTTTCTACCAAGGAACATCAGAATTAAAACCCTAAAATCATTTTAGCTATGAATTAATTATTTATTCTTCTTTCACTAGTATTCCTGAATCTGAGGATTGTATTCTTTATAAATTCTGGAAAACCCTCATTTATCATCACTTCAAATATGTCCCATTCTCTCCCTTCTCCTGGAATTCCAATTAACGTATATCTGGCCTTACAAATAGAATTATAAGCTATTTTAAATCAGCTTTTCAATTTATCTATTTAAAGTCAAATTTCAATGAGAATTTCTATTTTTAGAAGTTCCAATTTTTCCAAAAATTCATTATTCATGTTTATATATGGTGTTTATTTCTTTCTCACATTTAACTTCTCACAGTTAAATGACTGTAATAATTTTAATTCTTAAATTTGACAGTTTCTATTGAATAATTCTATTAACTAAATTTCTTAGAAATCCTTGTATGTGTATGCATGCGCATGCCCATGCATGCATTTGTACTGCCTTTACTCATGGTGAAGTGTTTCTTCATGTGGTTTGTGATTTTTGGTTGTGAGCTCTTATTTGGTGGGGCTTTATCTGTGGGAAGCCTATGAAAATTCCGCTGAGAATATATCCCTCCAGACTAATTTTACTTTTCCTTCTGCACAGTAGTCATGGAAAAGCAATGACCCCAGACTTTTTGTTAATTTATTGCTTTATATTTCTCTGTCCACATAGGAAATATAAGTGTGCATCTAGCTAAGAGAGAAACAGGGAAGACCTGGGCATGTGAAATCTCAGGGGAGATACTTTTATGCAACCGTATCTGAGATTAAAAGACCAAGAAACATTTCTGTCATACTTTTGGGATGGAAGACTTTTTCTTCCTCTTTACTCTTCCTTGAAGTTTTTGACTCTATATAGGTCTCAGCTTCATACAGGAGTCTTAATTTTACTCCCACTTCTTAAGGCTTACATCTCCTCTGTTGTTTAAAATTCATCCACATATTACCCCTCAGCCGCCATACTGATTACTACAGAAGCTTACCCATCTGCTTCTCAGTTCACTCAATTTTTTCCCTTAGGGATTCTGTGACATTAAATTCAGTTGTACAGTTTTAAAATTGCTTGTGTAATATATCTAGCATTTTTTTCTGAAGACATTGCATAGTTTTCCTGGTCCCATCACCAAATTTATACAGTGAAATCAGAAATGGAAATGGAGGCTACACCTCTGATAATCAGATAACATCTAGATACAATGCTGAAACAGACTAACACCCACAAGCTGATACTATTATCAATGATAATCCCTGTGTATTGTTTCTTAAAAACAGGGAACTGCCACCTTTACTGCCCCAATAAACAACAAGCAAACAAATAAGCAAGCTGTTCCCTTAATATATTGCTATCTCAAGAGGTGCTTCAATTGCTTCTATAATTTTAATAATTCTAAAGGGGATGGTGACATAGGATGGATTTCAAGGAACAAAAAAGCAAGTTTATAATTAGTTATCTTCAGTTAAATATAGAAGCAAATGAGAGAGGTGTTACAAAAATAAGATCCCACAGTAGAAAGAAAATTTGACAAACAATTAATTCTCCATTTTTTGTTTCTTATTGGCCTAATAACCAATCAAAGGAGAAGGAAGTATTGTGTCTGGCACACAAAAGTGAACTGCAAGTTTTTAAATTTACCTGAGAGCAGATGATAGAAAAGGAAAAAAAAAAAAGAATAAATATTAAAATGGGTTTGTCAAACTAACCCATCAATAAAAATATTTATTAAAAGTTTACCATGTACAGTTACTGAGAACTGCTTTCACCTAGTTGAAGAATTCATCTTCAGATTGTCTTATAATGCTCAACTGATCTAAGACTTAAAACAGGAAGTTCTTAATGTAACAAATCAGAAATTTTATGACACGTTGCCTGGAATTCAGAGTCTGTTTAAATTCTTCTAAGGAAAGATACTGCCATTTTTTCCCCCAAATCTTGAGTGAAAGACACAAACACTAATTTATAATCACTGTTGGAAGATACAAAAGATTATAGATAAAGATTTTAGAGTAAATTAGGAAACTTTACCTTCTTTTAGAGTTTATAAACACTGTATCAGTTCATCAAAACTTGGTATATTTTTCTTTTCTTCCCCAGACCAGATAATAGGAAAGTACATTACTGACTGTGTTTTGACTTAGTACTTGAAATTGGGGGGAAAAGTGTTCAACTTCTAAAGTAAAGTAGAACATATATTCTTATATATCGTTCTCCACCTTAAATTATCTTTTCTGCTGTTTCTCACTCATGACCACACTGTAGGATCATTTAGGAGTTCTTAAAAAATAACAGTGGAAAATGGTGTTTAATTTTTCACTTGAGCACAATGCAAACAGAATTTCTGAGTGGAGACAAAGTGTTGATATGATTTTAAATGTTCCCCAGATAACTTTCCTGTGTAATTGGATTAAGAACTACAGAGACCTGTTGTGATTGTGAGCACAGCAGCATGGGTCCTAAAGCCTGAGCAGAAGCAGAGACAGGTGGGATGGGGCAAACCAGGTTACCTCAACCTGAGAGGAACTTTGCTTAGGGGATACATGTACTGGAGAAAGACTGCTTCCATTACACAGGTAGCTTGTTTGATTGCTCCTTGCAAAGCGTTTAAGAGATTTGCCTGAGGAACTAAATGCTTCAAGTTACAATTACAGTGGTTCTAAATTTGCTCAGGTTTACTTCTTAGAAGCAGCTGATTCTTTTCATATTTCTGTCAACTTAAAAATTGACTAAAGAGTAGAAAATATTTACAGGTAAATTAAATAATTCCTATTACATTATGCCTAAGTAAAAATAGCTGTAAAACATTGTAACTGAAACATTCAGTAAAATATGCTAATAAGTGTTAAGTACTAGTTTGCCTATTATCAATTATTCCCTGTTTTCTAAAACAAGTATAAATGTTATAATAAATATTAAAATGATTTTAAGGTTACTTAGCTATTTCAATTTTAATGGCAATTTTTAAATTCTGTTGCTTTCTAGATCTAATTATTTTAGTAATCTTTATCCAAATATAGTAAAGACATTGTAAGATCTCTATCTATTCCCTAACTCATCTCTCTCTCTTTGTCTCTCTCTCTCTCTCCATTTGAGTCAGAAGTTTTCAATTTATTTCTCTTAAAATGGAAATAACAATTGATAATCTGTGAATATTTTACATTAATCTATATAATAATTTATGGCATGTAGGAGTTGTTCAATAATGGCTATTACCTGCTTTATTTTATAGGAATTAAGATTTCCACTCTCCCATACCCTAAGATGGTGATAAAGATTTCAAGCTGAAACATTTAATATATTTAAAAATATCTTTTTCTCCTTAATTTGGACATAGATATTTAAATTAAGGTTGTTTATAAATAGTAACTGGGAAATATACTAAGCACTAGTGAGACCTTTAAGATGACCAAACAACAATGGATATGAAAGAATGAACACATATGTTTTTTATGGAACTTTTTATTTTCATCATCTGGATTGCTTTAATTAATATTCAGTGCATTTACATAAACTAAAAAAGAAATAATTTATTATCAGTAAGACATATAAATGATGGAAGGAGAACATGAATTCATTGTTGCTGTGGATTGAAAATAAAATATGGTAAAATAAACACAAATGTTCTGCAACAGTGAACATTTATGTGAAATCCTGCCTGCAGGTTCTCATTTGATGGGTGGAAGCCGTTGTTACCTGAGCCCAGGAACTGTCCTGGTAATGGGTTTGTTGCTATGGAAGCAAGTTCAATCTTAGTTACACTTGGCAGCCTCAAGAATTGTTTTACATGATTTTTCCCCCTGAGCATTATGGAAAAAAATAAACAATAAATAAAAAGCATATAAACAATGGAATAATCTGGAGTCCACGTGTAAGCACCAGTTGTTTTCAGATAATTCAGCCTTGCAGGGAAAATGGAGGATCAAAATTTGAGAACTGCTGCTGCCAAAATGAAAAACCAGAGAAAGGGAGCTCAAAATAAATTTGAACAACAAAAAATCAGAGTAAACGAGATGGGAACGAACAACCCATCAACTACAGAGCTCAAAACGATTATAAAAATGCTCAAGGAACGTAATCATCATTTCAACAGAGATAGGCAAGCATAGAGGAAGACATGCAGACCATTATACAGGACCAGGCAGAGATAAAGATGACAACGACTGAGAAGAATGGAATAAAAGCAGTTACCAGCCTAGATGAAACAGAAGTGCAAAGCAGTGATTTGCAAGAAAAGCCAGCAGAAAACACCCAATTAGAACAATAAGTAGAAAAAAGAATCAAAAGAAAACAAAACAAAACAAAATAAGAATGGTTTGAGATTCCTCTGGGACAACATTAAGTTTAACAACATTCACATCATAATATTATCAGAAGGGGAAGAAAAAAAGCAAGGGATTGAGACTTATTTGAATAATTACTTAAAATGTTCCCAACCTGGTGAAGGAAATAGACATACAAGGCCAGGAAACACAGAGAGTCCCAAATAAGATGATCCCAATCAAGAACACACTGAGACACATCATAATTAAAATAGCAAAAGTTAAAGAAAAAGAGAAAAATTTAAAAGCAACAAAAGAAGTGCAAGTAATAACTTATAAGGGGGCACCCATTTGACTCTCAGCTGATTTCTCATCAGAAACTTTGCAGGCCAGAGGAATTGGCAGAAAATACTCAACGTGATGAAAACCAAGGATCTACAACCAAGAATAATGTATCCAGCAAGGCTAGCATTCAAAATTGAGGGACAGATAAAGAGCTTCTCAGACAAGAAAATGCTAAAGGAGTTCATCACCACCAAACCAGTACTACAAAGACTGTTAGAGGGACTTCTTTAAGATGGGAGGAAGGATAGGAGAGTGGGTAAAACAAAGGGAAGGGATTGAGAAGTTTAGTTTGGTTGTTACATGGCAAGGATCATGAGGCTATAGAGTATAACATGGGAATATAGTCAATAAGGTTGCAGTAACTTTGTGTGCTATCAGATTGATACTAGGTTTGTTGGGGTGATGGAAGGAGAGCTGGAGGAGCGGGGAAAAGGGGAAAAATCAAGAAGCACAGATTCATAGTCACCAAATAGTCACAGGGATACAAAATGCAGCATAGGGCATACAGTCAACAACATTATAGTAACTATGTATGGTGTCAGAGGGGAACCAGATGTATCAGAATGAGGAGTTAGTAAGTTATATAAATGACTCATCACTGTGCTGCACACCTGAAATGAATATAATATTGTTTATCAAATGTAATGGAAAAATACAAAGCCTCAAGAACAAAAACATAATTTTTTTTGTTCCATAGTATTATAATATTACCAACAACTAATTCAGCCAAGTCTCTTTTGCATAATTTCCCACTGTGACAAATGTGAATGTTTGCTTTGCATGGCTGCATCTGCCTATAGCAGAGTCAGTGTGGTATTTGGTTTGTGTCCTTGGTAAACTCTTATTTTCTGAATGTGAAAAAATAGAATTCTATCCTTGAACGTAGTGAATTTACTAAATCTTAGTTGCACATGCAGCTTTTATCAGTCCTCATTAATTTCAGCCTTTTAAATATAAAAATACAAATCTATTATATTCTAAGTTTTTCTAATTTTAAATGGGATATAAGAACATAATTAAAATATTAAAATGGTAATTAATCTTTAACATGAAACAGAACTCAATACCACCTTCTCCCTTTCACAATTTTCCAAATTGCAACTAATTCTGGTGAAATTTATCTTTATATATTGTTAAAACAACCAGTTTTACTCTACTACTTTCTCGTAATTTATTGATTTAAATTATCTATCATCCATTATCTTCCTATTATTGCAGATTGGATTTTTATCACTTATGTGTTCTATTCCCACCTTTCTATTTTCTATAGTTATGACAATTTTTTCATTATTATAATGATTTAACTTTTTTAAAGTTAAGCCAAATGGTTTAACAAGATAATATTTTCTGTCTTGTGAAACTTTGTGTTTGACCTAGACTTTATAAGGCCTCTTTTATTTGTCATTTGTTTAGTATTCTTTGCATCTCTGGCTAAGTCCTCACATACCCTTTTAAATAACTACAAATTGCCCATCAAAATAACTTCAATGTATTTATCCTGCCTGATAATTTGTTTTATTTTTTTTTCTTACTTGAGCCTCCTGTTGTCTATTTCCAATGTGACCTGATTGTCCTCTAAACCTGCTATATCATCCTGGGTCTCCCCTCTATTAGCATTCTGAGAATTTCCTTCACCTTTGTGCTCTCTTAGATCAGCCTTTCTGTGGAACCCATCTTACACGTTTGAGTTTACCCTCATTTTTGGTTAGGGAATTCTTTTGGTAACTTCCTGAGAATGAGTATATGAGAGGTAAATTTTTGATGTTTTCTCTAAAAAATTTTTATGCTTATCTTTGATTGCTTGACGGTAGAATTCTGTTAAAAATAGTCTGATCCTGAATAGTCAAACAGTCTTACAAAGAAGAATAAAATTGGAAGTCTCATACTTGCTGACTTCGAAACTTATTCCAAAAATAAAAATCTAAACCTATAGTAATCAATCAGTGTGGTACTGGCATAAAGACAGACATATAGGTCAATGAATAAAATAGAGCCCAGAAATAAATCCTTGTATACATGATCAAATTACTTTTGACAGGGTGCCAAGACTATTCAATGGAGGAAGGACAGTCTTTTCAAAAGCTGGCTTTGAGAAAACTGTATATCCACATGCAAAAGAATGATGCTGAACCCTTACCTTAGACCATATATAAATGTTAACTCAAAATGTATCAAAGACTGAAATGTAAGACTTAGAACTATTAACATGTTAAAAGAAAACATAAGGGAAAAACTTCATGACATTGGATTTGAAAATGATTTTTTGAAAGTAAAATTAGGTAAGTTGTATTACATAAAATTAAAAACTTATGTGCATGAAATAATTAAAAATGGAACTACCTACCACAAACGATCCAGCAATTCTACCTCTGGTATATATCCAAAAGAATTGAAAGCAGGGTCTCGAAAAGGTATTTGTACACTCATATATTTAATAGCATTCTTCACAATAGCAAAGAGGTGAAAGTTACATAAATGTCCATAGACATTTATCCATAAATAAATAAAGTTATTTAGCCTTAAATATAAATGAAATCCTGTCACATGCTAAGGCATGCATGAACTTTGAGAGCACATAATGCAAAGTGAAATAGGACAGTCACAAAAAAATAAAATATTGTATGATTCTATTTATATGAGGTATCTAGAATAACCAAATTTAGAGAAACAGAAAATAGAATGTTGGTTGCTAGAGGCAGATGAAGATGGGAAGTTATTAATGGGAATAGAGTTTATTTTGCAAGATGAAAAACGTTTTGGAGTTTAGTTGTACAGCATTGTGACTGTAATTAACACCACTGAACTATACACTTAAAAATGGTTAAATGGCAAATTTTATGTTGTGTATTTTCCACAGTATTTTTTAAATGCAAAATAAATTCTAAAGACAATGCTCAGTTGAATAAATTAGAATATGCATGGAACCGTACCTGAAATATATAGGATCTTCCATTTAAATGTTAGCTATACTGTCATTACTAGTATTATCTTTTACCTCCAGTGTTAACTTTTAAGAAGTCCAAAGTGATTCTGATCTCTCCCGCTTTAAACATGTGCTTATACCTTCTGCTGTTACTTAGCCCCGTCCCTGACCTTCTTATCTCTTCCCTGCCTTGGGACTGAAAGCCTCAAATCTGCCTTTCTCAAACACACTTGCCCATAGAGATTTGGTTTAGAGTCCATCAAAGGAAAGGACTTCTGCTAGACCCAGAAGGCAGAAGAGAACCAGAAGCATTATTGTCTACCCAACATTTGCAGGCAGGCACACACAAGAGTTTCAGCTGAAGGTAGATGTGAATTTTTATGGTATCTCCTGGGCATTCTCCTGCCATTTATGGACTTAGGTGCTGCAGGAAGTAAAGATCATCAATGGTGTTTTTATGGGTTCTTCAAGTTTTTATTATTTCCAGAGGCTTTATAAACAATTGTACTATATATCAACTTTTTCTTGCCTGAAACTCTTAAAGTGATTTTTCTTTTCCTGAGGATTCTGAACATACCCCTCAAAAAACAAGAACAAAAACAAACAAACAAACAAACAAAACTAAAAAAAAAGCTTTAAAAAAAGTGAAAGGGAGAGCATTAGTTTAGGGGTTAGGGAGTGGGTTCTGAGGGACCTGGTACTAAAAACTGGACAGTAGATGATACATATTATGCAGAAGTGAAATAATTTGATAATGCTTGGTTAACTTGAAATAAAGACATCTTGTAAGTATTTGTAGCCTCCAGTTGGTTGTACGGTAGACATGAACTGAGTTCAGAGGGCATTGGTTGATTTGCAAATAGAAATATGAAAGAAAAGAGAGAGTCCCAAAATGAGGGCACATTTGCAAAGTTGGCTCAATGTTCTTTGCCAAACACCACAGAAATATGACATTTTTGGAGTCTCCCTTTCTTTGCTTTTTCAAATGAGCATGTGCATTAACTCGTCTCTTTTTATTATAGAGTAAGTATTGTGTGGGAGAGAGAAATAGTTTTTAGTTAGTAATTCTTTAATCCTAGAGACTCAATCCAGACCCGTGAATCACCTGGGGTTCTAGGCTTCAAATGATTATTTTACTTGATACCATGTATGTATAAATTTTTGAAAAATATCATTTAACAAGTGAATTTAAAGTGTATTTGTTGGTGTTCCAGTTTGAAATATTATACGATCAATATTAGTCTGTTAAAAAAACATTTAATATGATACTTGTTTTTTCTCCAGATGCTATACGGTAGATAAAACATCAAGAACTAAACACATTCTTTATGTGTGGTATTTTTGTTTTTTTGAATAGATAAGAATTTGAAAGTTGCCCCTGAACTATGTCATTTTATCAGTTAAATTCACTGTAGGCATTTTATTCTCCTGTAGCACACTAAATTTAAGTCAAACAACTTCTAAAATAATTTTTTTTCTCTAAAATTTTCTTTAAACATAGTCCTCAGCTTGACATACATTTTAGTAATGTAATATTTAAGGATTTTCATTATATCACATTTATAGAATATAAATTAAAACAACATTATTATAGTCACATTTTTATGATTTTAAATTAAAAGCAAACACTCAAAGTATTTGTAAAGTAGTCCTTGAATTCCAAAGTATTTAGTCTTTAAAACAGATGCTAAATACTTAAATAAAACCAACAGATGAAATCTCTTACATTCTTAGATTCTTATTTGACCTAATTAATACACAAAATTAAGTGAGCAATACTTTTTATTTCGTTTTGTTTTCTATGGGATGCTTTCTTAGCACCAATGGAGAGTATTATACAGCTTTTCTTGTTAAACAAATCGTGTACATATGTTTATTCAATTTGTTACAATTTGTGGATAGTTAGGATCAAGTAAAAGGATTAGGATGATGGTAGAGGAACTGGAAAGAAGCAGATGGATTCAAAATATATTTTGGAGTCATAATCAAATTAATAATGGGTTATTCTGAGTCCAGGGGTTGTGGAAAAAACAGGAGGAATAAAGGTATTTTCTAACTTCCAGGGTCGAGCCACTGGGAGCATTACTGGGATGTTCACTTATTAAGAGGGGAAGAAATTTAATGCACCATGATAGATTGAGATTCAGTTCAATGAGAGGGTCTGTTAAGGAGAAAGCAGCTTGTCTAAGTAGGTAATGCAAACCTCCCTGTAATTCAAGACTCCTAGGAGCCTAGAGTAGAGACAGGAATTCCATTTTATTACACATGCTATAAAAGCATGGGTAAGACACAGATTGTTCTGACTTAGTGATAACCTCATGAGGAAGTGTATTATAGGAGGAAGATAAGGATGTTAGAAGAAATCACAATGTATAATACTGGTAGTAAAGATTTTACTTTGAATTTTTAATCAATTTGTGCTTAATCTAAATGGCTCAAGAAAAGAAATTCCATGCACTAATAATGTGTGTAATGTAACATGTGAAAATTTCTTAGAAAGTAGGCAATATACAGTATCTGAAAATAATAGTTAATTATTAGAATGACCTTTATATTACTGTCTTGATGAGTATAATTATCTTCCTAGTCCACCTGGAAAATGTACACTGCTCATTATCTCATTTTTCTAAACAAAAAGATCCAACATTAGTGATTTAAATGAAAATACAGACTAACACAAAGCAATGTATTTTGCTTTTGAAAAGAATTAACTTTTACATTCTATTTGCTATGTACAAATACATTTAGTCATGATAACATGGCAGACCAATCTAATACTGATTAGTAGTTAGCATTAAAAACTGAACAGACTACATGTAATGCCATATTTATAGTGGAAATGCACAACAAACAGTGCCAAAGTATTGCATGTAAACAATTCAGATTGCAGCTTCCAAATTATCACAGAAGGAACGTTAGCTTTTCACCTATTCTACATTTGATTACAATATTTTAGATTATTCATCACCTTTAAGAGAATGTCTGCACTTCATTTATACAACTTATATTGATTAAAATGTAAGAAAATATTGATTTTTAGGCTAGTGGATAATTTAAATAAATTAATATCTCAACTAAAGTGTAAAGTTAGTTCTCACCAAGCCTTTTTTCTTGGCTTTTTCATAGCCTCAATCAATCTTTTAAAAAAAGGAAAAACTGTATTCACATACAGACACACACACACACACACACACACACACACACTATGGAAGGTAGAACTTGAAATATTAAATTTGCTATAAAAATATTATTCATCTATTCTGTAAGATCCTTCATTAAAAGTAAGACATTGTGCTTTATTTCTAACTGTTATTGAGGTAAAAATAAAACAGGCTAAGAATTCATATTGGTAAAATTAATCTACTGAAACTGCCCCCCCACCCCCATTTCAGTTATAGTAAACAGTAAAACTTTTGTTAATAACATTACCTTGTCTCTGTTGAGGGGATGTCTTACTGAAAAATTTTTTCCTACACGCCTTTAATGCTTTCAAGTTTGAAAGGGAATTTGTTGTTTTTTTTTTTTAATTTTTAAAAAAAAATTTGGAAGGGAATTTAGAGAAGCTTTACATATTCTGGGTTTATGGATAATAAAGTTGAGAAATGTATACAAGGTTTGAATATTAGTTTTCAGGTTCAGGTTTGCATTAAATGTATATTCTTATCTAAAATTAATTCCATGAGCACCTACCTAATCCTCATCCCACCAGACTGAAAAACTCGGTCACAGTTACTGCCCTCCCCTCTCAGAAGCATAGCGGAGCCTCCAGCAAAAGCCCGATGTCTTCTGCAGAGTGTGATGTTCTACTGAGCCGCTCTGCTCTGTTGTCCACGCTCATGATGACTGTGCCCTTGGTGCAGGCCAACAGGATCTTCTAAGTCTCTCAAGTCTGAAGTCCTCCCAAGATTGTCTGCTCCTAATCATAGAACCAGGTGGGAGCCCCTGCTCCCTCAGTGAGTCCCCCTAAATTCACCCTATCTCCATGGCCTTCCGAACCTTTTGCTTCTCTGACACACTCTGGGCATGCCTAGTTCCAACCTCTTTATTATCACAATGGTTTGGTTTTTTTTTTTTTTTCCCCAATCTCTATGATTACAGACACTAGTTTCCCTTTCTCTTACTCCAAAATAGAGTTTACTTTCTTCCCTGTCCTGAATCTTTAAGTTGCAAAGATATCAGCAAACATCACCCTTAAATATGTTAAGGTCGAAGGGACTGCGTGCTCCTTTTATATTATTTTTACAGCGTGGAAAATAATATAAAAGGAGTCAAGTGAAAACAGGAGGGAGATAATAGATGGGAAGAAAGGAGGAGTGTCAGTGCATTGAGGATTTTACTGGGGTGCAAGGACAGGTATAGGGGAAATAAGTAAATGAGCAAACTAGAAGGATAGGAGACTTCGTTCTAGTGGTGATAAGTGGTGAATTAGTTTTGGATAATGGCAATGCCAACAAGTGACCATGAGCCGATGACAAAGATAAAATAAGAAGGTCATACCCAAAGAACAGTACATTGATGAGCTATCCATGTGGAAAATGAAATCACAAAGGATAAATGGTAGGACTATAGTAGACTGGCCAACTATACAATGTGTGCTAAAATATCTATTGAATTATGAGGAATTAAAGATGAAATAAAAAGATGCAAGGACAAGAGTATGGTTTTACAGCCAAGGTGTGTGGGTAGTAACTGATTGTAAATGCAAGGTGTGTGAAAGTTCACCTCTGACCAGAGACTTTCAGAGCTTGAAAGCAAGCTCAGCGTGTACAGAGAGCTGTATATAAAGCTGCACATTCCGGGGATAAACAGGTTTTCTTTGAGGGTACAGTGGAGAGAATGAGGATGCAGGGGCTTGTGCGAATGATGACATGGGACATCCAATGCGAAGAATAATCTGGAATGGCCGGGGAGATAGTTTTTAGTCACGGGAGAGAAACCACAGGGTGGTATGAGGACGAGAGAGATTCATCATTTGCCTGAGGACATGAGGGTTTGGGAGATTGGCCTTGGCAGTCCTTAGCCACATTTCTAACCACTCAGACCTCACCAGACACAACTGCAAGTCGGAGGGAGGCCAGGCATCTGGGAGCCTGCAGAGGTAGAGGTGACATCGATCCATGTTTTTCCTCACTGAGTTTATCCAGGAGGCATTTCCTGCATAACAGAGCCTTGGCCACCAGGCTGGTCAGCCGGTGTACCAGATGTGGAGCAGCCTTTCTTTAGTCCCTGCCATTGCCTTTGAATAAAACTTGTCTGGCTTCCTGCTCAGTCCTTTTACCCTCAGCAAGGATATTCTTAAAAGATGATGATGGGATGCTGTTTAGAGAACACTTCATTTTCCTCTCGGTTATTTTGAATTAGAAGAGCTTACATTTTCTGAGTACAAAATGGCAGAGGAATAATTGCCATCTGGCTGTTTGGATGAAAACCTAATAGATTCCAGAACACTGCCTCCGCTCTGCATGGCCCCTTGCCTGTGAAACCAGGGCTACTGAGCACAGCTAACACGCCTCATGTTGAGTGCATGCCTGCAGTACATGGGCTTCAGAACTTCTCATTTGAACCGTTAATTAAAACCCCTTTTACTAAGTACGTACCTGACTGCTTGCCTAAGCAGATGTACAAAATAGTTTTATATATAATTACCTATAGCTATAGATACATGCACACATTATAATTTACAACAAAGTTGTTACAAAAAATCACTCTTATAAGGATTTTTTATTAACCTACGACATAACTAATACAGTAAACGAAGGAAAAGTACGCTTAAAACCTTAAATATTCTAGTTGTCCTACTAATTGTGCTTAGATGAAATCTTTTTCCTGCGAGAGTTTGAGTCGTGACTGCCCTTAAATAAACCTAAGAGGGTCTTTGAGTCTGTGCCAGGACATGGAATGAAGGCACACTCCTCACGTGGGACTTCCTGAAGTGGGACGGGTTTTGAGCTGGAGAAGTTTATGGAATTGTCTGGAACCTTGGGGAATGAAGAGCTATAAAAACAGAAAGACTCAGCCTCCCCAGTCCCTGCAGGCAGGGTACAACTCTCTCGTCCCATCTTCAAAGAGCAAGTGGGTTTGCTCTCAGGCCCCAGAAATGACCTCACAACTAAGTCAGAAAAAGGGAGAAATACTAGATTCTGAATTATTCTGCTGATTCCTGATGTAGATGTAATAATGAAGCTTGGGAGACCGACAATTTTTTAAAGGAAAAAAAAAATCCTATTTTGAGGGTAAAGTAAATATAGAAATAGTTAACTATGTGTGATTTTTAAAATAGAAGTCGTAAGCCACCCAGATAAAATATAATTATTTTTTATAAAAGAGAAGAATTATTTCATTAGAAATCTTTTTAATACCTGAACATCTTACCTTTCATTTTCATGAGAACTGGGACCGTGTGTGTTTTCATGTCTGTTTTTTATGTCCTGTATACTTTCTAGCACATAACCAGAATGTACTATTCGGTGAATGAATTAGTTGATTTATGAAAACTTTTGGTCAGAGAGTTCTTTGAGACTGGTGTTTTTTGACAGCTAATTGTAACTCAAGATTTAGCTTAATTAGACATAGAACTCACAAAAAATGATCGATCATTCAAACATTAATTGGTCAATTTATAAAAATCCAGGGATTATATCAGCTATGATTAAAATGCCCCTTTCCACTCTCTGTGCATTGCCTTTTCTATATTCGGTTCACCGTTAGGGGAATAAGTTCGCATACGCACTTATTTAAAAACACCTAGAAGTCAGAGGCTGTAGCTATCCTATAACGGCCTTATGGTTACTGTTATGAATGTTTAGATTATCATATTTGGGTAAAAATACGGCCATGTGTAACATATTTTGAAAAAATTAATATTTCTGTACGTGCATAGTTTCATTATTTTTGGTGGGTTTTTTTCTTTCAATACTAGTTAAAATTGAAAAAGCAAGATTACATTGACAAAAAGATGAGATGTGTTATGAGGAAAAGTTAAGACATTTATTCTCAGTTTTCCGTGTCCTTTTGACACACTCATTCTCTCATTAGCAGTGCCGTTGTGATCAACTCCTCATCATCATTCTTAAATTGTCTCCTAACTACACTGAGTGACCTTCTATAATGAGTTTCTCATTTAAGGCTCATTTCCTCCTCATATTTGAAAATATCATAGTGTTTTAATTATTATTTTATTATTTCATTATATCTGATCATTAGGACTATTTACCTCCCTAAATGACATTTTTAGGAAAGGTATTTTTCTCATAATGTATTTTTTCTTCTTGACAATCATTGTTTTGGAAAGAACGTAAGTATGAATTAATGAGCTGATTGACATTTCTAAAACCTATTCTTTTGACATCCTCAAAACTGATTGAAAGTGACCTGAGAAGCTACACCTACTATGAGCTCGCACAAACCTGGCAAAGATTCACTGTCAAAGTGGCCTTGCAACAAGACCACCTAAGTTGGCCATGAGTTACTAAGTGAGATAAAACAGAGACTTTTTCTCATCTCTGCACACTAAAATCTCAGTAAGTGAATAGGTGTATGGCTCAGCAACTCTCCTAGAAGATGAAAGAATCTCTCCACTCACAGATGCTTAAACTACTTTTGCCAAGACTTAACCTCTTCTTCATACCTCTCAGTTATTACTCATGTAGTTAATAGTGAGTGATCTCGTAAGTTATTACTTGTAAGCCCTTGTCTTTTTGTCTGAGTTTTTCTGGAAAATGTTGGCTTCCTTTCATGGGATTCAGCTGATTTTGTCACAAGTTGATTTTTATCCATGTGGCTCTTTCTGATGGAGTACCCTTAATTATTGTATCTGCTTTATTTGGGAAAGAAAACTCTTACAGCGGTAGTTCTAAGGACTTCAGTCTCTTTCATGTCTGCTTTGGGATCAGTTTGCTTTAACTGCAGAAAGTAAATTTAATGAGATCCTCTGAGATTGAGGAATAGAGACAATTTTAATTTAAACATAATGAGTTGTAAATTTTATGAGCAAACTATTAATTTGAATTTGGATCATACAGTAGTGTCATCTTTAACTCAGTATGAGAAGTAACTGTATTTTCTTTATCAATGTAGATTTTTATAATTATAAAGAAAGAATATGAGTCTTTTAGTGGCAAATTATGTTTAAAAACTCAATACATTTTAATCTAGTTTATCCTTGCTTTCTGATTTTTAATTATATTTTAAGTAGGACCTAAGATGAAAGCTGTATGTACATCAGGCATAGAAAGCACCCCATCCAGGAGGAAGGCATTGGCTCCTGGAAAGCATTATTTAAGAATATAAAAATAAGAGAAAAAACAACATACTTGAAAGTTTTGAGAGAAATTATATGAATGACTGATGGGGAGTTTTGTGGTTGAATTATTATTAAAGTTCTTGGAAAAGTCAGAAAACAAACAAATATCATGAATTAGGCTGATCAGATGTACCAATTTAAATGGGACAGAAAACAATTCTCCCTTTTCAAATGGTACATATGGTCAGCCTACGGACACCTTGAATTTAGCCCAGTGAGACAATGTCACATCCCACAGGACACAGGCGGTGGATGAATGGGAAGGGCGGCGCAAGGTGGTGAAACACAGCAGCCGAAAATAAGTTTCAAGAGGGGCCAAGGGGCTCCAGCCTCATGGTCTGGAAGGGCCCCGAATCGGGTCACCCCGTAGCTTTTATTGGTCAGCATACAAGGCGTGTAAGGTGTGTGGGGGGAAGTAAAAACCTTCCTCTTTCCAAGATCTGAGATTATCACACCTTAGGGCTGTTCCCCAAAGTCCCCATTGCGTTCCAGCACGTGTTATGCCTTTACACATACATATATATCCCCAAGGCGAGGTGTACATTCAGGGAGGGGATGGCTGAGCTCATCCCATCAGATCTCAGGCTGAGCTGTAGTGGGAAGCAAGGCAACCAGGGGACAAGGGATTAACCTCAGAGAGGGTGAGGGGCTGTGCCTCACCTCTGTAGAGCCCAAGCTCTCTCCTGATGGCCCCTGTGTGACTGTGCCTGCCTTAGGTTGTTCCTCCCTTGAGGATTCTTACCCGTCATTGACTAAGCAGCCATCCTCCGGGGCCACACAGGGTGATGTGAGGTGTTCTATGCCCCCGTGGCCTCCACGCTTAGCTCCTGCCTTAGGAAGTCATGGGGAGTACATGGGGGGACAGACGGTTTGGTGGTTGTAAGGCAACAAGACAAGGCTGACCATGTGTACTCTGAAACAGGACAGTACTGTTGTTTTCTGACCCGTTTTTAAAATGATATTTTTGTTCATCCTATCAGATGAATATTAACTCCATGATGAAAAATGAAGGCTATATATAATTACAATGTAACAGAGAACGCAACTCTGAATATCACACCTAGTCATGTGCTCGTGATCACGCTGACACAGGCATGGCTCCAAAGAATTAATTCTAATCAAAACTCGTAAAACTAGATGGGAGGATGGGGAGATGAAATGTGCACATGTGATGTGGGCAAAGGGAGGAAAGAGCCTTAACACTCATCACATGCAGTAGACGTTATGTAATAATGACTAACACTACAAATTAAAGAATAAGATACAGCAACAAATACACGTGTGTGTGTGTATCAGCTGATTTAGTTCAAAGCGGAGGCTACAGCAAAGAGAAAAAGGAGGAGGGGAACTTGTTATTCTTAACAAACATTATGAATTAGTTAAGTTTTAAAGCTAAGATCTAAAACAAAAAAGAAATTAGGACAAGGAGAGAGAGAGAGGCGGGCAAAGTTATGAAAGGAAGAGGAGGTGGGTGGACAGGGAGAGCCTCGCTGCGTGGTTGTAAGCAGCAAAGCTGAAGCCAGCACCCCCTGCCCTTCCCCTCCCCCGACAACAAGTGGCATAATGGAAGTGTATTGACTTATTCAAAACAGTCAGAAAACAAATCTGCAAAAACATGAGGTCCAGGATTTTCAATTGCTGCCAATATATAAAGCGGACAGCCATAAAAATGTGACACATCTTCGTATTGCGAAACCTTTGCTGCTTTTAGATTTGTTACCTATTTTCTCATAAAAATCTAAGAGCCCTAAAAGATTAATATTCCATTTTAGATATGAAAAAATTGACATTTCTTGAGAGAAAATGTGACATGATAACACATTTTGTAAGTAGAAGGATGGAAACAAAAAAACAAGTCTTTTGATACTTTTTGTATGTTTTAATTGGATTTCTTTTTTCTCCATTTCACTTCAATGTATTGTTTATAATACTTAAAAAAACTTTTAAAGCTAATTCTTCACACAATAATTGTTAGGATGATGCCAAAGGAACAATATCTGAATGAGCTATAAGGTTATCGTAGACACTCTCCCATCCCTCCTCCCAGCTGAAAGAAGTCCATTTAACATTCTTTTAGTACTGGTTTGGTGATGTATTTCTTTAACTTTTCCTTATCTGAGAAGCCCGTTATCTGTCCCTCAATTTTGAATGCTAGCCGTGTTGGATACATTATTCTTGGAGGTAGATCCTTGGTTTTTATCACGTTGAATATTTTCTGCCAATCCCTTCTGGCCTCTAAAGTTTCTGGTGAAATAAGGGAAAAGGATGGAGAAATTAAGTTTGATTGTTAACATAAAATTGAAAGCAACAAAGAAACAAAACTCATGGACACAGTCAATAATTTAGAAGTTACCTGAGGGTAAGAGGTGGGGAGGATGTGGGAGAAGGGACAGGGACACAAATACATGGTGATAGAAAGAACACTGACTCTGGGTGGTGAGCACATAATACAACACATAGAAGATGTAATGTGGAATTGTACACCTGGGACCTATGTAATTTTTACTAATAATGTCACCCCTGTAAATTAAAAAAAAAATTATTAGGTCGGAATTAAAAAAAGATTATTGTAGACAAGTTAGCTCTTTTTTTAATCTCCTAGTATTCGGGTTCAGTTTTCCAAATTTGCAAAATCAATTGGTATTTTATACCTTGAACTATTTATCTGTAAGATGTATGTTGTTAATTCTCCACAGAGCTTAAAGAAAGAGGTTATAAGTGAGAGCCAAGTGATTATGTATATGCAAGTTTTCAGGCCATATCACTCCTATCTCATCCCAAATTATGAATTTCATGTACATTTCTCTTCTGCCAACCCCAACCAAAGCTAAAAATGTTCTGCCAAAATCAATGGTTATTCAGGAGAAATCACAGTAAACAATTCAAGGAATATAATAAATATATAATGACATTAAAATAATCACAGTTAACATTTTTATAAACCTATTATAACTTTAGAGTGATCGATAGAAATTTTAGAATAGTAGTTTGCAAAATTATCTGTTGAAATTCACTTGTATCAATGCAAACCCTGATTAATAGAATTATGATCAGCTCTCCAATTTTCACAAACCAATACTCTATATATTAGTAGTTTCTAATGGGCACAGGGCCCCTCACAATTATTACACCTTTCAGGTTTACTGAGATACCATCATATAAACTGTATTCAAGAAAGGGAAAAAAATTGAAAGTTTCGAAAGATGTGATTATTTTAAGATTTTTTTTAAGAAAAAAATGAATATATTATAGTTAGGAGAACATTCTCGGAAACCCAACTCTGGCATGGGAACACAAGTCTGTTCCTCCTGCAGAGAAAAGGAGGCAAATTTACTGGGCATCCACATGGAAACAATTAAGGAAACAAATGACTTAACTGGGTTTCCCAAAGAATAAGCCAAATTTGCATAGATACATGTTCTCCATGTTCATGGTGATGAAATGCACAATTTCTTGTAAAGTAATCTTCAGTTACCACTTAGGGAAGATTCAGTCAAAGCAAATTATTGGTTGAGTGAGGCATGGGATTAGGGCTAAGCCTGACCAGATGACATTGCACGTAGTGTCCTGGCATGACAAGGACTGTTTATTCCCCTTGTAAGGAACACAGCTAGTGACCTACATAGAGTTCATAAATACCACATGAAATGAAGAAAACATTAAAAAAAAAACACACATGAAAAACAGTAGAAACTTTTAGTAGAATGATAGGAATGTTAATTGGTTAATTTAAAATACAGACATTTCTGGTAATAATGAATTTAAACTTTTTAAGAACTTAATCTAAATCTAATGCACGTCAACATTCCATTAAGATCTCCATTCAAAAACTGCTGGAAATACTACTTGCATGACCCAGGTTTCTACACTTTGTGTGTGCCATGTTCGTTGGAGCAACTGGAAGTTTATGAGATGTGGATCACTGATCATGTTTCATTCCATCACTACAGACATAAGGGAGACGTTTATACTTCAGTGAGCAGGTTGAATGTCTTTTCTGGTTCGGTAGAAATGTCAATCCAAACAAAAAGAGAAAGAAAAATTATAAAAAAAGAGAAAGAAATATAAATCAAATCATATTTAAAACAAGAATTGTATATTGTACCTGTTCGTAGTGTAAGACTTCCATGAGTTGCTTCTTTTTCCATTTGATACTCGAAGTCCCTCACTCTCCCACTCCCCCATTCCCCCCCACCACCCTGACCCTGACAGAGAATGTGATGTTTGTGGTGGTTTTATTCTCTAATGGCTGTATGAAACAATATCCTTTTCATTTCTTTCTCTCTTCTCATGCATCCACCTTTCTTTATCATCTATTGAAAAAGAATTCACTTGTCCCTCAGCATCGTGTAAAATTTCACCATAAATGGCATATACATTTACAAAGCACTTGTTATTCATAATCAAAATATAGTAAAAGGATGATTGTTATGTAGAAACTATTTTAAATCCGATATATACATATACTTATTACTCAAAAATCAGTATAATTTCAATGTTCCCTTTAATATTTAACTAACATATTTTCTTGAACTTATAGGATCACAGCCTCCAAAGTTTGCTCATTATACCATAAAATGTAATTTTAGCTGTCTTCTCAAACTATATATACAGATACAATGTTACTAATAACAAATTATTATATTTCATTAATCATACTTTTACTCCTTTATTCGGAGGAGCAAATTTATTTTAAAAAGTAGACCCCCCAAATCTTATCTTTTCATTTGTATAATAGTTTTCTAATCTATTTTTCTTTTGTTGCTTTCATTCTATTTTGCCCGTTTAGCAGTGTCTTCTTTATTTTCTTTATATTCTTTCTACTTTCTATGATAGTTTTTACCCTGACTTCTCTACATGCTTCAAATGAGATACGTAATACTTTATGATCATGTTGCCTCATTTTTCGGAAGTGGGAAAGTGTCCAGTCCTTGACACTGTGACAGTTTATGACTTATACACAAAGGAAGATGCGAGCAGACCAAGTCAGACACATTTGATGTCTGACTTGGTCTGCTCGCATGTTCCTTTGATGAATTTAATTGATTCAACTGTGTACCTACTTTTGGGCTGCCTTGTAGTAGTATACCTTCCAGCTCTGAAGTTAGTTCCACAGCTGTACCTATTCTAATAATAAGCCCAGCCAAGACGTTCCTCATTTCTATTACAATGTTTTTATCACTGGTATTACTTTTCTGTTCTTTCACAGAATCTCCATCTCTCTGCTTGTATTGCTCAGCTGTTCTTTTATGCTGTTTATTTTTTCATAGAGCCCTTAGCATATTAATTGTAGTTGTTTTAAATTCCCAACATGCTAATTCCAACATCTCTGCCATATCTGGTTGTGATGCTTGCTCTGTCTGTTCAGATCATGTTGTTTTGTTTTGTTTGTTTTGTTTTATTTTGCTGCTTGGTATTTCCCTTGTAATTTTTTGTTGATAGCTGGACATGATGTTCTAGGTAAAAGAAATTGCTGTATATGGGCCTTTCATAATGTGATGATGAGGTATGGGGATAAAGGGAGTGTTCTGTACTCTTATGATTAGGTGCTCAGCCTTTTAGTGAGCTTATGCCTGTAGATGGTGAACTTCACAACACTTTCTCAATTTTTTTTACTTCCTTCTTCGGTTGGATAGGATGGCTCGAATGGGCTGGAGTTGACTATGTCCCTTCCCCCAGCTAACTAGTTTCTCCCGAGGACAGACCTTGTTAAGAACAACAGTGCACTCGGACATATTTCAAAATGGCTCCTTTTCTCCTTCCTTTGCTGGCAGCACAAGAGGATTTCTTGTTAATATTTACTCTAAGAAACTGGTTGAGCTTCTGGGGGTAAAACTCACCAAATTATTGGAGCCTCCCTATGACTGGGTCCCGCCTTTTGGAGGTTTTAACTTGCAGACGTGTCCCCGTGAGCCTCCAGCAACTTGGCAGTTTGTACCCTGGCACTGGTTCCCAGGCAGGTTCCACCGAGAGTCCCTGCTCGGGTAGGCCTCAGCTCCCTACACTCTTCGGTTTGTCTCTCCACTCTGCAGGTGGGAGTTTGCCTTGTATTCTCTCTCCTCTGGCAGTTCCAAGAAGAGTTGAATTTTTCCGTGTGTTCAACTTTTTGCTTTTTGTTAGGATAAAGTGGCAAGCTTTTTGCATACAGAATTGGAAAGTAGAAGTCTTAAATTAGATGTAAATGAGATAAACCTAGAAAATATTTACAAGCATATATGATTAACAAAACTTTAATTAACATTGTATATAATATTTTTTAAAAACATATACATCATCTTTTAAAACTCTGAACAATCATTTTGCAATGTAAGAAATACAAATGATACATATATATATATATGAAGTTAATTTCATTAACAGTCAAGAGAAGGCAAATTAAAGTATGACCAATATATATTTCACCAGTAAATTTTGAAACATTATTCAATGCTTCTGAGGATGTGTGAAAACTATGATACTCACTCTAAAGATATTCTAGCAATTCTATTTGCATGAATTATCCTCCCCTTTCCAAAAATACATACCTAGGAATATATAAGCCAAGATATTATTCACTTCAACATTGTTTATAATAGGGAAAATTACAAATAACTTAAAAGTATATCTTCAAAGGAATGGTTTCAATCAGAATACAATGAAATCATGTCAACCCTTGGAAGTAAATTAAAAGATGGCTTTTAATACAATTATGTGAAATAAAATAAAATTATGAAGCTGAATCTATATTAGAATCCGTGTGCACGTGTTAGGAATGATACACTTAAGATCTTTGCAGTGGTTCTCTGGAAGGTGAGATTACCCTTTCTATTTCTGTGTTGTTTGCTTTTTAACTTGAGTGTATTTCTTTTTCCTAAATAAAATAATTAATATGTTAGAATGTAATCTTATTGCTAGAGGCTTCTGTGGAGCACTGTAACAGGTGACTAAAGACACACACAACTTCCTACTCCTACCTGTTTTAGAAGATGGAATCGTTTTTATACAGAGGGTGATTGCGTCTTGTTTTCCTGCTAGGGAAAGGTGAGCACGGGAAACCTTACCCCCTCACTGAAGAGGACCATGATGACTCAGCTTACAGGGAAAATGGTTTCAACATTTTTGTCAGCAACAATATTGCTCTTGAGAGATCACTGCCAGATATTCGCCATGCTAAGTGAGTATCAGCAAGCCCCGTCTGCAGACCGGGTTTTTGTTGGGTGTCTGTTTTGTTTTATTATGTTTAATGTGTATCACAGACATGTAACTAAAAATTTTTCCCTAGTAATTTCATAAAAACCTTATTTTATTTTATTATTTTAAATGTTTGATTTCAGTTGGAATGACTTTTAAAATTTCAAAAGAGTAAATAGCAACTTTCTAAAACTTACACCTTTTTTATCGAGTTAACTATTATTTTTCATTTAAAATGATGTGTTTTAAGATTATATCCATGCTTTTACATTTGATCATGTAGAGTATGAAGAAACATTTTCTCAGGTGACAGTGCTGTTAGAACGTCTACATGTACATGCTTTCCATCAACTTCATTTTCACACCAGCCATATTCAGTGTGTTGTCATTACATTAAGAATACCTAAAATGAATGCATCCACAATCCAAATGCAAAGGGGGCTGCTCAGTTTTCTGTCACTTCATGAATTTGCTGTTCAATGGGCAGTGAGTACAGTTTTAACTAAATCATAGCTAAATGTTATAGTGTAAGTGGAAACTAGAATAATACTACATTTTGTTACCTAAACTCCCTTTCCTCTGTCCACCTCTGTTTACTTCTAGCATTACTTAATGTACTTTTCTCCAGTCTGTTACGGTTTCCTTGTTAGAATATGCAATGCCAAAAGCATGCCAAGAACATAGAATGTTGCCAGAATTTGAAGTTGTGGAATTGCCATCCATAACTGAGAACTCTATCCCACCAGTATATTTGCTTCTCCATATCTTACCCTTCCTTTGGACACACCGGTAAGCGAAAGAGAAAATCAGAGAATAGAAAATAAGGGCCACTAATAAAAATAGGAGTAGACATCTATATTCAGCCAAAAATATACAGTAAATAAAACTCAATTTTGTACAAAAACAATTAACCCTTTAGAAAAAAATCAGTAAATTATAGTTTGGGGGACCATTTTTAGTTGCCCTATCACAGTGTTTTTACAAATTTATTTTAAAATATAAAAAAAAGTACTGGTTTCTTCAGGTTTTATGTAAACTTGCATCTTCCACTATAGTTAAGCACAGGATTGATATGGAGAACAAATCAATTTTTCCCTTTACTGAATGCTTTATATATTGGTCTAGGCCTTGCAGCAAGCCAAATTATTCCCAGGTTACCTGAAATTAGCTACAGTAATTCCCACCGACCAAGAATATTTCTAGTTATGAGAAATCTTAATACCTAATTGCACATCATCAAAGATGCATTAAATTGTATTGTTGGCATAATAGAGGTGCTCAAGAGAGTCATTTCCATCCACCTCCTCTCCCACCCTCACACTTCCAATCTTTTAATGTGTATTCAAGTGGAAGGAATTGCAGATGGAAACAGTGCAGAAAATCACAGAAGTCAGAAGAAGGCTGTTATTCCCAATCATCTCAGAGTGTGTATTTTTAGGGTAACTACCATCTTTTGAGAAAAGATATTCTTAGGCATCAATGCAAAAGAAAATTTTTAAATGAAAAGAAAACTACTTTGAAATTTTTATTAGAGTCACTGAGTTTATAGTAACAGAAGCCAGTTCTTAAATTCGAAATGTTGGGTAAGAAAAATGTGGCTAAAATATGGCTATATTCTTACTGATTTACTGAGGCTGGGTATCTAGTAGGACAAATAGTCACCTAGTAGAATGATACAGAAAGAGAAAAAAAAAAAAAAACCTTAACAGAGGGTTGGGAGATGGATGACAGCAAAATGTTAAGTGTGAGACCACCAGAATAATACTCTACCCTGGTTAGTCCAGTATCTGACTCTTCAGGGATGCAGCGAGATCCCATGTGGCCTCTGATTTTGTCAAGGTCCTACTGGCAGGAAACTAAGAGCCAAAGAAGATCTTACAGAGATTCCACTGTTTAAAGTCCTTTGTTTCGTTTTGTTTTGTTTTGTTTTTTACCTCATCTGTGCTTATGAAATTGCAGGCACAGATAACTATAAGAGCATGAAGCTCTGTATAAGTGGTACTTGAAATTATGAAAGCAATTTGATACCTATTCCAGTATTATCAATTTAACTAGGCTGCAAAAATTGACCATGCCTTGTTTATATTGATGGAATCTATGAAAGAGAATGCAAATTTCATGTAACTTGCTTTCCAGAGCTCTCTATCCATTCATATTTTCACATTTACTTAAAAACAACAACAACATGGTTCTAGGAGTTTGATATGCATAGTGCATGTGTTTCTTTACTTTGAACAATTTCAGAACTCCCAATCTAGAAAGCATTTTTAAAAAATTTTCCTTTCTTCTTCACTCTCTTCTTTAGTTATTACCTAATTATTAATACATCTATATCCATAGTACCTGGGCTCAACCTGAGATCTGTCCTTAAAACATGTTGTCTTTATATTTTATTTATTCATCATGGATAAGAATTTTACTATGAGAACTTCCATATGGCAAATGTCCAGTCAATAGATATCTGGCTGACCTGGCTTTATTTTACCACACTTTAATTTTTCCCCACCTTTATATTGATTGTGCATTTTCTTTGTGTTTAGTCGGCCATCTGGGATGTCACATCTTTGTATGCTATAAAACATCTTATTTTGACCTCCAGTTCAAAATACAAGTAAAACTTATATTTAGAATACAAAATACATGTAAAATAGGAAACTAGAAAACCATGTAGGATGGATGGTCTGTATAGAAAAGAAAGCGATGAGCTCATGCATGCAATATTATTAGCAAGACAAGATTGACGAATAAATTGAGCAAGTATTAGCCCTAGATATTAATGTTAATTAGCAATTACCACACATACTCTTAAAAGCATGATATAATTGTGTGTAAAATGAAGTTACATCAATTAAAAGTAAAATGTGTAGGTTTAGAACACAACAGAGTCATGTGTAAAGGCGAGTTGAAGTAGGCTTTGCCAAGGATTCAGGAAAATGTATCATTAATGTGAGGATCATTTTTGTTTTTGCTGTTCTAAAAGAATACAGGTTTATAAAAATAAAAATTGATACATATGCACATCAATTAAGATACTTTTATAATGTGCCTGAATAGCTGGGATATTTTTGAATTAAAATAGTTGTACTCTGAATTGTGGCTTTTCCTTTTAATCTAACTTGTCCTTTACATTTATATTCTCAAGATGAGGAGAGTTATAGCTTTATGACTTCAACAATAAATAAGATATTGAATATTCAGAGAAATTTCCATGGTATCTCCATTCTTGAGAAAATATAAAAATTTTATATCTACTTGGATTATAAGATTCCTTTCTATAGTAGTATAGTTCTTTTAGAGTAATATAGCTGACCCATGAACAAATGGGGTTAAGAGCACCTACCCTCTGCACAGTCTAAATCCACACATAACTTTTGACTCCCCCAAAACTTAACTACTAATAGCTTATAGGAAGTTTACTGGAAATCTTGCAAATAACATATACAGTCAATTATCATATATTTTGTTGTTACGTGTATCATATACTGTGCCCTTACAATAAAGTAAGCTAGAGAAAACAGAATATTATTAAGAATATCATAAAGAAGAGAAAATACATTCATGATATTGTATGTATTTATTGAGAAGAATCCACATATAAGGGGACCTGCACAGTTGAAATCTATGTGGTTCAACATTCAACTGTATGTTGCAACCCTGCTCCCTGTATAATTTCAGACCCCAATGAGGGATTGTCCAAAAATGACTTGAAATAACAATAGTACCTTTATTATTGGTGAGGTAGTAGGTTGGTGGGCGTGGTTCAGATGTAGGCCAAGTGCGATGTCTCCAGAATGTATAACAAGTCCTGGAGGGCAGAGTTAGACGTCTTATCACTATAGGCAAGCCAATTGCAAAGCAGAAAAATGAAGGAGGAGCTCAGCCAAGCGTGGTAAACTCAAATTCAATTGTGTATCTCTCTTTGTCCTGGAAAGAAAGCATTAGAAGATGGCCAGAGGCTGGGAATGTTCACCTAATAATGATGGTCTCCCTGCATAGGAACATCTACTGAGATGTAAGGAGTCTCCTCCCTGTAGAAATAGTGCGTAATATCTACTTTGTACACGCATATAAGGAGAAAAGGCAATTTCTCAACATACACAGACTTCTGATGAAATTTTTAAAATTTCAGTGCCTTAGAGGCTAAACATTCCTGCCTTCTGGAAATTATGTTGAATAATAATTCTAAAAAAGTTGACTTCCATAACCTACACTAAAGTGCTGAACAAGTCAATTTGTCATTCTGAATTTCTGTTTACCTATTTCAGGGATGCTAACTTTCTTCATCTCTTATTTTTTATTAAGATTATTGAAATTGGGACCGATTTTACCAGATCAGCTGCAGCCTGGCCTGTTCAGTTATTTCTTTTCCTTCTGACAATAATCCTCCTGATTTCATTCCTTCTGTACCAATTATAGTGTGAAGATATCAAATATAAGGAGAGCAACTGAACTATAATTGTAAATTAAAATTGTAAAACCATTAAATTTTTGAGTCAGTTTTGAGTTTGAGGAAAAATAATTATATGTGTCCAGTTTCTTTTAATTATGAATTAACAAATATGTTAATTTTATGTGAAATAGAAAAGTGATATTTAATTGTTTTGACTATGGTCTATTGCATGCTAGGATGCAGTCACAGAAATCTTTGAGTTTCACTATCCAAAATGTGCCTGGATAAAGTGATTTTATCTCTCAATTTCAGAAGCTACATAGGCTCTTAGGAGGCACTGGCTTCCTTTTATGTTCTTATTATGGTTTACTTGTAAACTTGATGAAGCATCTTTTTCCACCAAGTTTACAAGTGAATTTTGAAGCACATTAAGCTAAACTGTCTATCATGTACTCCAGTTAGATGTGAATACTGCCAAGAGGGAGACGGAAATATTTCCTTTGAATCAAATGCTTTACTAGCCTAGGGTATGTCTAAATATGAGCGAAAAAGGAAAACCATTGAATCATAAGCAGTAGATTGGGGGAGGAGTAATCTAGAACAATAGGAGGAATAATCTGGAACAAAACTGTTATTCAAGTGAGTGCCCTTCATTAGTTTTTGTGAGTTGGTTTATGCAAACTATTACAAATATTAGTACATTTAGTGTATTTCTAAGATCTCTCTCCTTGTCTATTATTCTGTCTCTAAAACAGTGTCTATATGAGACTCGAATGCATGCCTTAATCTCTAACTGTATCTACTATCACCTCTTAACTGGAATTTTAGAACAACATCTTAGGCTTCACACACTCCCTCTGGCTCCTGTGTAATACATTCAATAGTGAATAATAGTGAGCCTTAAGAACTAAAGCAGATCAGTCTATCTCCTCACTGAAGACACTTAAAAGACTTCCTGTTGCACTAAAAATAATAGCTCAGAAACCACCATCACTGACAACTATATATATTCTGAATCCCTACCTGTCTCAACTTCCTCTTTTGCTCTTCTCCGTGTTCACCACACTTCTACTGTGATGCCACAATGAACACACTGCTGCATAAACACAATACGCTCGTTCTTTAGTACAAACATAAAATGTCCTATTATGTTAAAGTGTAAATCATAATCATATGAAATATTACATATAAAAATTTACAAATAAGTTCCTATTTACTAGGTGACTAAATCAATAAATAGTGATTGCCTCCACACACAGCGACATATAGGCACACTCAAAAACACACACATTCAGCAGTCCGAAGTAATTTTTCAAGCCTGCCAAAGCAAAATAAATTACCAGTTATCACTGATTTATCAAACCCAACTGACATGGCAAGATTAGAACAGAAAAACTGTGTGACTAAAACCAGCCATTGAAAATTCAGTATGCTGAGATTAAAACAATTACTATGTAAATTGGTGCTTGGAAATGACTTACACAGATAAGTTCTATAGTATGTTTGTCACTAGCCAGATGCCAAGTTGACATTTTATTCTGCTGCTATTGCGAATGGGGCCAAGAGAACTTTAGCTCAACTAAAATGGTTTTGTAAGAAATCATACAATGACAAAAAGTTAAAAGAAAATAAAGAAATTTTTCTCTCCTTTCTGAATGTGAATGGTTTCCCTTGAGAAGATAAAAATTGTTTTTGGTTCACTAACTATAATATACTTAACTATTCTGATAATCTTACTTAGAAAATCTTTTTAAAACAGACCACAAAATTATATTACCTGAACTGTCATCTGTTAGTAAAGCCATTTTTGATAGACTAAAAGGCAATTAATTAATTAATTAGGGACATGTTCTAGTACTGACACTGGTACTTGTAAATGTATTAAAAGGTGGTCAAAATGTACCCCAAAATATCCTTTTTGCTGTAGTTATGAAGTCAAACAAATTGTGGTATTTTGAATTGGTTTTTCTCCTACATATATCCTATTGAGAATGACTGAAATTGAATTGGCACTCTGTCACCATTTCAGAGAACTATCATGATTATTACAAAATGGCACGAAATCCTAACTGTTTAGAATGTGGGCTCTAATAATGCAAGCTTAAAATGTAACTCCTTGCCTGCTTATTATCTTCATTACTATGCAATGACATTTTAACATATATAGCATTATGTGAAATATGTTCCCAGTTTAATGTTTCACATGAGGTATGTGTGTGTATGTGTATACAAATGTATTTCTCATAATATGAAATATATTAATATAATCCAGAAATCTGAAAAAGCACACTATCACTCCATTCTTTAGATTATTTCATCAATAAAAGTATGGTGAGTAATGTTGTTACAGATTTTAATATTACTTAAATAAACCTATTTACAAATATTAAGAATATATTTTAATCAAATCACATAAATAGAAGATGTTTCTTTTGTTTCTTGATATTATTTTAAATGGAAAAAGTAAGATTTACTTAGTTTTGAGGCCTCTCAATACAGAAACTTTAAATATAAAGCTTAAATTTTTCTTTTTTAAAAACTGCTTTAAATAAATATATTTTTTGAGATTTTTTTAAATTCATTTTTATTGTTAGACTTATTGGGGTGACATCTGTTAGCAAGGATTACATAGGTCTCAGGCATACAATTCTACAGTGCATTGTCAACTTGATGTATAATAAGTTCACCACCCAATGTGACTTCTCTTTCCATCACCTTATATTTAGCTTCCCCCCCTCCCCTCCCACCCCCTCCCCTTTCTCCCCTCCCTAACCCACTCGTTTCCAAATAAACATTGAACTATTGATTGTGTCCATGGGTTGGTTGGTTGTTTGTTCATTTCTTTTCTCTTTGTTGCTTTCAGTTTTATATTCTGCAGATGAGTGAAGTCATACGGTTCCTTGTTTTTTCTGTCTGGCTTATTTCACTAAGCATGACGATCTCCAGGTCCATCCATTTTGTTGCAAATGGCAATATTTCATCTTTTCTTATAGCTGAGGAATATTCCATTGTGTATATGTACCACAGCTTCTTTATCCGGTCATCTGTCGCAGGGCACTTTGGTTGTTTCCATGTTTTGGCCACTGTGAACAGCGCTGCGATGAATATTGGGGTACATAAGTCTTTGCGGACAAAGGTTTTCAAGTTCTTTGGGTAGATCCCCAGAAGGGAGATTGCTGGGTCCAATGGTAGCTCCATTCCCAATTTTCTGAGGAACCTCCACACTGCCTTCCACAGTGGTTGTACCAGTTTGCACTCCCTCCAGCAGTGTGCAAGAGTTCCTTTTTCTCCACATCCTCTCCAGCACTTGTTATTCCTTGTCTTGTTGATAACAGCCATTCTCACAGGTGTGAGGTGGTATCTCATTGTGGTTTTGATTTGCATTTCCCTGATCGCTAATGAGGATGAGCATTTTTTCATATGTCTGCTGGCCATTTGTATTTCTTCGTGGGAGAAGTGTCTGTTTAGTTCTTCTGCCCACTTTTTAATTGGGTTGTTTGTTTTTTTGTTGTTAAGTCTTATTAGTTCTTTATATATTTTAGATATTAGACCCTTATCTGATGCGTTATTTGCAAATATTTTCTCCCATTCAG
>PVJL010002181.1:0-211631 GCA_004026885.1 Lyroderma lyra | reverse complement strand
GTGTGTGTGTGTGTGTGTGTGTGTGTCTGCGTCCAGAGGGCAAAAGCAGCAGCCCCAGCAACATCTTATGCTGGTTTCCAAGCACCATACACAGGGTAACATAGTGAGGGTCAGATGGTACCTGCACAGGCAGTGGTGTTCGTTGCCGGAGAGAAACCCCATAATCAGTAAACTCTGGTGACTAGCCTACCTTCTCTTCCAGACACACACACACACACACACACACACACACACACACAGAGAGAGAGAGAGAGAGAGAGAGAGAGAGAGAACGACCTTATCTTTATCCTAGAATGTAAGCAAGTCCTCTTCAGGAAGGGGAAGAGAGGTCTTTATCGTTATTTTGCTGTTCATTTCTGGGGGGCGGCGGGGGCGGAGCATTCACTACTCTAGAATGGCTCTGAAGGGGAGGAAAGAAAACCTTTTTCCTCTACCCTCTTAGGTACTGTCACTGGGGCCCTGCAAATTGACAAACGACATTAACAGGAGAAAAGGTTTGTATGTGCCTTTGGAGGGGGCTCACAGATACGAAGTGAAATCCTCAGAGGTGGTTACCGAGAGGCTTGTATGCCATTTTAACAAAGAGCGATGAACTGTGGAGAGATGACAAGACAAAGGAAAGGGGAGTTAGGTTTCATGGGTGGTAAATTGTGAAAAAGTAAATAGATGGGGAAAACTAATGGAAGCTCAGGGTGATTTTAGCAGTGGGTGGCGTAAGTGCCATTTCTGGGGTCAGAGGTTTAGAGTCGTGTCTGGTGGTTAAGAGTTGCTCTGCCTTTCCTGGTGTGGGAGCGAGGTGGGGAACACACTTACGGAGGGAAGCTCAGGCCCTGCTTTTAGGCAAATGGGGGAGAATAGAGAGCTTTTTCTGCATCTGCTGTTTCTCAGCTGCCTTCAGCTCAAAATAGTCCTTATGCCAAAGTGGCATATTTTGGGGTGGCACATTCTGATGCCTGTCAGTTCCTGATACAAACACTCTTAAATTGGTTGTAAATGCATTTGATCAGAAGACCTGAACTGTGCAGAGAAGTGACATGTTCAGAGTGAATCACCTCCCAACAGTAATTCTATATGAAGGGTTTGAGGGCGTTCATTGAACTGTTCTAGCAAGCTTTCTCTAAGTTGGAAAAAAATTTAAATAAGAAGTTGGGGAAATAAGAATTCAGAGATGTATTTAGCATAGAAATTGTTTAAAATATATTAAGTAAAAAAGTGGATTATACATGGTGGACAGTAAGACCTTATTTTTATAAGTTAGGTATAGGTATGTATATCAATAGAGAAAAAATCTGCAAGGGGGTGCACCATTATATTATTAGTGTTTATCTTTGGTTGAGCAAGAGCATCACGGTTTGTTTGTTTAATGTTCTTATTGATTATATGTATTTTGCTTGTGCTCCAATGAGTAATTTTGTGACTAAAATGTTTTCTTATCAAAATAATCCCTTTTTGTTTCTCAGTCTTTTGATGAGAGCAGATATCAGGGACATGTCCGTCCCCAAACTTTGGATATACTTAAACTGCCCTGCAGAAGGGGGAGGGAGGAAGGTGTTAGAAAGATAAAGACAGCATGTGGAAAGCAAGAGAAGAGAGGGGAGCTCCGAGAAGAGACAGGTCTGGGGGTGTTTTTCAAGTGAAATGCTGATCCATATACGCTCCCATATGTACCTCCCTTACAAATGCGGTAAATGCTCTGATGTTTTGCATGAATGACATTTTTGGGGGGAAGCTCCAAGGAGAGGAAGAGGAGGCCACTGTCATATGGGTGACGTTTTGGGTGCTGCCTGGGATTTTCAAACGAAAGTGTACTTTCTAGCTATATTTAGGGTTAAATCATCACCTGGACTACAAGTAGTAGTTCTCAAGCTCTTAAAAATTATTGTACTGAGAGCCCTAAAGAGCTTTTATTTATGTGGGTTATAACTATTTGATATGATCCATATTAGAAATTAAAACAGAAAATTTTAAATCACAAGAATATATGACCCATCAGAGGGATGGCATCATCACACACCAAACTTTTTCTAAGTTTGAAAACATTTTTAACAAAAAGTTGGAGAAATAGTAATGCAGAGATGTAGCCGGTAAAACACAGATGTATTTGGAAAACTGCCCCCTGCATCTGAGTGAATGGGAGTGAAAAAGGCAAATAACAAGTTAGTATTTTGATGAAAAGAATATGGTGCTCACGTTCCCCTGGAAGGGGTGCTGGGGGTCCCCAGAGCCCTGCCCCGCACTCTGAGAAACACTGCTCCAGGGGACCCAGTCTGTTGGGTGGCAGATGCGCGTCGCCTCCGGCCCCTGGCTCTTCTCTCTAGGACCCCGTTTGCACCCCGAACCTCCTCTACGCCTCTTACCTGTTCTCTCCTATGGTTTGTTGTCGTTTTGTTCCTTGGAAGAGATTTATATAATGTCGTTTTCCACTTGAATTCTTTGAATGTTTGTTTCATTTTTTAAATAAACAGCACCCTGGGTTTTTTTCTTGGATGTAATATTTTCTTATATCTCTTTGAGTGTATTAATTATTGTCTTCGCCTTTCTTCGCGGTCCCCACTCCTTGCAAGCTCTCTTTAAGGTTTGCGCTTTGTTTTTTGTGTTAGTGACTTGCCTCACCTGTCTGCCGGCGTTTGCCTGTTTGACTGTCTGGGAGTGAGGCACTAAACCCCCAGCGCGCCTCCAGGTGGGGCCTGCTGACTGCGGGCTTTTCTGTGAAATGTCCGGAGTCGCGAAGATGACCTTAGAATGATCATACAAATCCACGAGATGCAGGATTCCGTCAGACGTCATTTTACATGTCTATAGACTCTGGCCTTAACCAGAAAGAAGAGTATGAAAGCATTTGGGGATTTTACCAAGTCCAGAAAATTTTCAACAGACTTACTTAGGACTCCCTAAGGACCCTAAGGAAGGGCCTCATGTATTTGTAGAACTATGTGGAAGATGTTTAGATATCTATGAAAAACTAAAGAAATGTAAAACTAATGAAGTAAAGAAAATCGTAAGCTACAATCTTATCAGGGGTGGCAGACTTCTAGAAATAAAGGGACATTTAGGACTTAAACCCAAGGGCTGGTTTTTGGAGCTCCAAACATAGTGATTATAGAAAGGGACTTAGCTTGGCAGTCAGAGCAAGATTTGTAATATTAGTACAGTGTGATATCATGAGAAATAGTACCAGGGTTTCCTATCAGCTCCAGGTCTCATGCCCAGTTGAAGTGTCTGGTTAAAAAGCAAACTCAGCCAGTTCAGAAGGAAATGTTCCCCCAAGATAATGTTCTTTTAAGTGAACAAATTTCTTTAACTTTATGGAGTTTAGAATTTAGTAAAGTAATAAAGTAAATGAAACCTACAGTATTAAAATGTTAATAAAATTCTTGTTATTTCTAATGTTGAAGAGATTTAGGCATACTAGAGAACAGGTTAATATGTGATTACAATTTAAAGTATCAATTGTGGGGAGTCCCCTGGTGGTGTAGTGGCTAAGGCTTCGGCACTCTCAGTGCTGTGGCCTGGGTTCGATTCCCAGCCAGGGAACCACCCACACCCCAAAAAAGTGTAAATTGTGTAACTGATTTAGATCTGGGATTCAAAGTTTAACTCTTATTAAATTTATAAACCGTATTAGACCATTCAAAAGAAATTAAGTTCCATTGTGTTTATAAATTTAATTCATTTGTGAGACATGTTACTTGAGAAAGTATTTGCTAGGGGTTTTTCTTTGGAAGTTTTATTACAAGATAATTGAAGAAATAAGTGAAAATAAAATGTATTCTTACATTAACTTTAAAGAAGCTTAAAAATGTTTAAGAGAATTACTTAGGAGCTGAAAACCCTCTTAAAAATGAATATACATCTTGGTAGATTTATAAATCTACCAAATCAGATCTGGAAATTGAATTTAAAGGCTTAAGGAAGAACTAGGTTTTAAAATTTGTAACATTAACAGGTAAAATACTAATCTAAAACACCTAGGATAATTTCTGAATAATCCTTTGTGTGCACAAAAATTTTCCCCGAAATACTCATAAAATGCCCATATTGACAATTTGATGGGAATTGGATTGTTTTACTGAGAAATTCCTGCCTATGTGAGTCACTTTTCTGGGCTGTCTAATTTTCCAAGAAAAATTGTCCTGCAGTCTCCTGCAGGTGCAGAACAGCCTTCAGTAGCAGGGCTGGCTTCACCGGTGCACAACCTGTGCGACAGGGCCCCACACTCCCAGGGATCTCACACTTGTTTTAATGCTTTGCTTTCACTGTCTTGAAATTCTTAATACTATTTTGAACAAGAAACCCCACATTTTCATTTTGCACTGAGCGCTACAAATTATGTAGCTGGTCCTGCTTGGCAGTCAGTCCCGGCAGCCACACGCCAGGAGAGGGCCGGTGTCACAAGGTTCCTAACCAGCTCCCTGCCCCGTCCCTGTGTTTCCTGACCTGCCTCCCTCCCACCTGCAATTGTGCCTGTTCACTGGTCAGTACCTTCTGAGTACAGGCCTGGGCAGCCTTTTCCAGGGCAAGGACTGCTTTTACTTTTCTCCAAGTGTCGTGGTCCACTAGCTATTTATTTTCGCTTGGTTGTGAAGAGCTGATGCGCGCCTGCGGCAGCTGTACGTGTGCACGCAAAAAAGGGTTTCTCATACACTTAGCTGTCTAAGCCGCCAGGCCCTGGCGTAAGGTGGCGTCCACTCTGACGCTTTTTCTTAATTCAAGCGGTTGCCCCCAAATTGTTTGGTGGTCCACAGGTGGACTGTGAATGACGTCTTGCCCAGCCCTGCTTTAAAAGATGCCCTTTTCTGGGTTGAGGGGTGATGGTCAGAGGCCACACGGGCTAAAGGAGGAGATGGGAGAGGGTAGCCCATCTAATGCCCCTACTTTGGCCCGGTTCTGCTGTAGGACTCGGCCTGCTGTTGGAGGCTTTCTGCCTGGCAGACGCCCGTTACCCATTATTCTATCCCAAACTTGGGACAACAACGTGTCTACCATGCTTTTTGGCCTTGTAGGTTTCTGCTCTTTGTCCCTTTACTTTCATTTTAGTGAGGTTTTGGGAGACAAGAGATAAATGCAAGTGTTTAATCAGCCATGTATGACCACTAGTTTCAATTTGGTTTCCATAGAAACAACGAGTCTTCTCTTGGGCACCCCCCTTTTGTTGGTTTATATAACACTTGATTAAATTATATAATTACAATTACAAATAGACTTGGCATAAGTACATTTAAGAACAAACTCAACTGATGCTTGGAAAATACACAGCTCACTGGGAACAGAAGTATGTGGGCATCAGTTTATTTTACAGAGGAAATGAAAATTGTGGTTCAGTTGGGCAAGTTGGATTAAATAAACATTAATTAACCAAGCTTCTGCTTTAAGCAATTGAATATAAGATATTTCATAAAGAAGGTACATTATTGTAAGTCCAACAATTTGGCTTCTTGGATAAGCAAGTTAACTTTAAAGAAGTTTATCTGTCTTTAAAACCTCAAACAAGGGGGTCCCCTGGTGGTGTAGTGGCTAGGCTTGGGCGCTCTCAGTGCTGCGGCCTGGGTTCGATTCCCAGCCAGGGAACTACCCCGCAAAAAACAAAACAAAACTCAAACAAGCAAATGCTCTTCTAGGATCAGGCTCTTTCCTGTACTTTGACCACAGACAATATTGATGTGTTCAGATTAACCTCCGGACTCTGAACCCTTGCTGTTCTAACTCCTAATTGTCCTATCCTACCTCTGCCTGGATCTCCTAGTTGAACTCTTGATCTGCTTTGACCTTAAAGGCCTTGGTTTGCTTCGGTGAATTGATACCTTCCATTCCCTTTGAGGCTCCCCTTCATAACTACATGGTTCTTCCAGTCTCTAGCTTTTTGGGGATTCTTCAGGGCAAAACTGACCTGCCTTACTATTGGCTTCCTCCTTTGCAGGAAGTCAGGTTTCAGCTGCTCTGCTTTAATTCAGTTACCCATTCATCTATCTGCTTTCCACCTTCCAAACTTCTGATATTTTTCATCTGCCTTCTCCCATATTTGTAGATGTATATATGTGTGTGTGTATGTGTGTTTGTGTATATATATATTTCCCTTAGTCTCAGTTTAATGGGGGTTCCAAAGAGAACGGAGTTACTCCTTGTCGTTAGTAGTTCATGTTTGGTCTTGTCTCTACTATGGTAGCTCCCCATTTTTAAAAACCCTGATCTTGTGCTTCTCTAGAAATTAGGAGCCTTCATTTCGAGCTTCCTAGACTATTTGTGAAAGGTATCTTTTCAGCCTTTTCTTGGGACTGCATAGCACAGCCATATTTATTCTGTGGTTAATACGCTGTCAGAAATAAGTGAATGTGAATCAGCTTTTGTAAATACCAATTAAAAATTAGGGAACTTTTTGGGGTCAAGGTTAAGTGAGATTCATTTAGAGTTAAGTTTACCTGAGAAATTTCTTCTTGATTGGAAAATAAGACTCATATGGTTAGATGAGCTTTTCTCCTTTGGCTATGACAAAGAGAGTATTTAGGAAGTAGAAGTTAAAATTTTCCTTAGAACGATAGGGCAGTTGTAACATTTCCTAACCACAGTAATTTTTTGTACAAATGCATGGGCACTTTTAATTTCAGAGATCCTTTATTGGGAGGTGGGTGGAATTTAAATAATTCTTTTCATCTTTCATTATGTAAAAGTATCCTTTTGTATAATGGAAGTTATATAAAGTATGTAACTTTTTCCTCATATTTGTTTTGATTCTACAGAAGTATAATCAGTTCCTAGAGGATGTTTCTCACATATCTTAGCATCTCTGAGTGCCAGCACAGTAGGGGCTTACCTTAAGGATGAGGTACTGAACTCAGTTAATTTTTATAACAACCTATGAGGTAGGAACTATTGTTACTCCAATTTTATAGGCGAGGAAAGTGGAGCATGAGCAACACAGCTCCAGTCAGAGGTATGGCTGGAACTGACTCTACTTGGCTAATGAAGTGGGTTAGCAGGATCCTACCCTACTATCCTGCAGCATTTGCCTTCAATGAACAACAGATGAGTGTTTTCTGGGGTGACAGATCTGGGACTTCATGGAGCTTACAGAATTGCTAATAAATGTTTAATGAACATAGCCTGAGGCTATCTGTCAGTGTAAAATACCATCTGGAGCAAGGATGTGGAGAAGCCCCATAGCTCAGCCACTCCCTCGACTACTGGAGGCTACTAATGTCTGCCCAAAAGAAGTGAACGAACATGAGTGACCACATGGACTTAGGATAATTTGCAACCTTCTGCTTCCTTAGTTCTAACTGGAAGAAATCTAGTCTCAGAGAGTCAAGTAATGTGAAAATCTATCATACGATTCTGTGTGATGGCTACGGTCTCTGACATGAGCCCCTCCCTGCAGTGTGTGAACCAGGCAAGGCCTATGGGCTGAACTTTCAAACAACGAGCCGTTAGAAATCTCAAGTTGTCTCCAAGTGCTATAGATTTCCTGTGTATTTCCAGTTCCAATGGGAAGGGACTTATAATCTCACAGTCACTGAAGTTAAAATGATCGTAGCTGTCAGCATGGCCCTCCCCCTTCCTTTTGGGTCACTGTCAAGGAGATCCTGCCCCAGTGACCCTGTCTCTGTTCTCTGCATCCATCTCATATGTTCCTATTGGGTGCTCCAACAACACAAGAGATTTTTGGAATAGCTGGTTGTTTTATATCACAATTGCTTGTGAATTGCAGGTCTATTTAGATTTTGTGGTAAGAAACACAGAACTGGTACTTTAAAAATGTCTTAAAAAGTAAAAAATCTATATGACTATATGTAATCAAGTACAATAACCTAAGTATTGAGTTTATATTATGCAATATGATTGATGAAACTATAAACCGTAGTCTCCAGACTGATTTCACACAAATTTTTTTTTTAAATTTCACAGTAATTTGAAATCTGAATCCAAATTTAATATAAAATTTGGAGTTTCTTTTATCCTCCTAGTCCATCTAGAAAAGTGCTCATAGAACTTTACAGAAAGTTCTAATCTGTGCTGTCCAAACAAGGTAGCCACTAGTCACATGTGGCTATTGAACACTTGAAATGTGGCTAGTGCAAAGGAGGAACTGAATTTTAAGTTTCATTTTAAAAATTAATTTACATTTAAATGGCCACTGGTGACTCATGGCTACCGTATTGGCCAGAACAGATCTAGAATATGGTGATGACCTTCTAACAGGATAGTTTAGGTTACATTGCAGCCACAAAGAACCCTAACATCTTGGTGATTTATTTCTTGCTAGTGTTATGTACCCTTTGGGGTGGCTGGGGACTCAGGTGGATAAAGCAGCCAGCATCTCACATGTTGGCAATCATTATGAGAGTTTTGCACCAGTACTTCAATGCTAGGCCCGGAGGTGGGGGGCCGGGGGGATGCACGTCAATCTGCTCACAGCTCACAGACCAGGACTTGTTCCAAAGCCCCACCTATCCAGGGAGCCATGAAGGCAGTCCTGTGTGCCAGGTGGAAAGAGCCCCAGTAATGACTGCCACAGACATGAGCCTCCCTGCTATACGAAGGGGGAGCTCCCAAGGGGTAAAGAAAGTAGTATTACTAGTGTCTTTTGAAAAGTGGAGAATTGCATTCCTTTAGAATTCAATTATCCTTCACCTTCTCATTGCACAGATTTATTAAAAGCAGGTAAGATGTGAAAAGTGAAATTCAAACATTTTGATAAAAAGAAAAAAAGACTTTATATAAATTAAGTTCCAGCTGACAACAGTCAGCATGTCTTTTTAGTTATACATATAAATATCATTTAATAATATATGAAGTTCTGCAATGTAGGGAACAATCAATAGATTTTTTTTTTATATGTTTAGGATGAAAGTGAAAAGAAAGGAAATGTATTTGCTATTTTTCCTGGTGCAGAATATATATGGTACATTTTTCACTAGCAAGGAATAAAAAGCCTTTCCTTTAAAAATAATTTTCTCACTAGGAACCTTTGTGGATTGTGGTTGCCTAAAAAAAAAAAAGATGAAAAAATGTAAATATTTATTAACTGGACAATGGATTGTTTCTTTCCAGACTACACTGTGGAATCACAGAATCATCTAGTCTAACATTTAATGACAAGTCTTAATCCTTTTTAGAATATCTACAATGTTGTTTGTCTACTCAAGATATATGGGAGTCACCATCTGATATCTGATAACAGACTTCCTGTAAAGCAAGAGTGACAGTTTCCTGATAACAAATGCTTTGCTATCACGACATGGGAAGACAGCACTTGGCTGCTAATAATAAATTACACCAAAGTGACAAATGCAAATCAAGCTCTGGTGAATAATATTAATGATGGTAATTTTGTCACATGCTGAAAATGTCATATAGATTTCAGCATTATGAGGATACTATAGATATTGAACCAAACTGATACTCGAGAGAAATTTAGACTAAATGTGCAAATTAGGCTACCTAGTATAAGCAAAAACTACCTAAGTCATTCTGTTTCTTAGTAAAACACAACCATATAAGCCATCTGTGCAGCACAGCATTTGCTTTTAGCTTCCAAGGTCCATCTGAGCAGTCTACAACTTGTGGCATGGGAAGAAAGAGAAGGCTGCAAACACTGAACAAAAAGCATGCACTGTGGTATCCTTTATTTAAAAATTGTGAGCTAACTACAGTTGTAGTGTTCTCATTTACCATTCTGATGGCATAATAAACTGGGAGAACATTAACACAATTTTAAGAAGGCATTAAAAACCTGTAAACAAACACACACACCACACATGCACACGCACACACACACACACACACACACAAAGATTATAGTCTAAACACAATTAAAAGTGAGGAAAATAGCTTTGAATGCTCTAAATCAAATTTAAAAACACTTTGTTATAATAAACTGTGGTAATACTGTGGCTATCATGAAAAGTACTGTAACTATTTAAAAGCAAAAAAAAAAAAATACTGTCAATTTGAAACTAGCAGCAAAAAGCAGATAAGATAGAATGAAAGATAACATAAGACTAAGCAATATCAAAATTCTAATGTTGATACTGTGTAGGATTGCACTGAAGTATTTAATATTGGTTCTTAAGGAACTATTAAAAAGTCCCTTGAAATATTAGATAGTTGCACTTTACAAACAGTGGAAAAGAATAAAGTATTTGGAATGTTACACACACACACAGAGGAAATGTATTAGGCATATGAGTTTATGGTCTTTGGTTATGACCTTCAGAAAGTTTTATAAAGAAAATTTTAAGTGCCAATGTAGTGAAAGAAAGTTAAAAATTCTTAAAGATGCAAGTCTGAGTGCATTTATGAGGTCTAAGAATACAGTTCAAGGTTGGGGGCAAGGCATGATTGATGCACATTCAAGAAAAGAAAAACACCGTGGAACCCATGATGTAGGTAGGGTTCTCTGGAGAGGGTTTAGAATTAAGGTGTATTGAACTCAGACTATCCTGAAGGCGACTCCAAGGTATTGTAGAGTTCTACAGCTCTTCATCAGTTGAAATCTGTTTCATAGTGGCCAATAAATAAGAGTAACTTTTCACCGAACTGGTTTTTCATACATTCAAACACAAAAATCTTTACCACTCACGCAGAGCTGATCTATACCAGCACAAATATGAATTCTGGTTTCAGAAGAAAAGCACATTAGCAAAGATTGTTTTTTCACAGGTTCTTATAAAAATGTCTGAAGCTGCTAGCCATCTGCTATAGAGGATAAGTTTAGATTTCCTACTGATTTTGGAAGAAAGGAGATTCTATTTTCCTAAGGAAGCCAGCAATCCATGAGCAGGGGACCTGCCTTCAGAATCTAAGAAGGTGTAATGTCCTTAGTGCTTAAACTCATGGTAAGTTCAGATCCAGAAAAACTGGCGGGTAGAACAGGGAAGTGAAAAGTCTGAATGTGTATAGTATACTTTGGAATAAAATGTGCCTTGTAAGTTGAAATGGCTCAACTGCTTTCAGAATGAAGTGCTGCAGTACTGGATAAGAGCATGATCTCCAGAGTTAGGATCTGGGAAAGAGAGCTCTGTCTCCAGTGACCCTCGGGGCTGAGCTGGGGCCGCTGGGCGCTATGTTTGACCGTGCTTCAAGTCGGGGAATTTGTGACTTTGATCAGAAAAATATTTCTTTTGGTTACTTTCTCTCTAAAAATCAATGGGTCAGGCAAGTTATTGGTGATTTCCCAAAATGAGATCTAGCTGAACTAGTAATATCTTAAGGTGCCAGCTAAATCAAATTAATGCCCATCCATGGCGCTGCTCGGTACCAATTGCTGCTGCTGAAGAACCGACCCCACATGACCTAACGAGATAATCTATCACACTAAGTGCATTTACTATCTTGGATTTTTTTGAGCTTTAGAGAAATAGTCTTTGTATAGTAATATGACTTAGAAACTGCTTCTCTCTGGCTTTGATTCACTCCTCCTCTTCTTCCTCTTCGCCTTCTTCTCCTTCCTCCATGGTCTCCACAATGAGCTCTGCTGTGCAGGTGGCTTCTCCAAGACTGTTGACAGCCTTGCAGGTGTACTTGGCATCGTCATCCCCGCAAACGTCGCTGATGATTAAAGAGCAGTTCCCATCCTCGTCGTAGTCTATCTGGAAGTGGCGGGACTCCCGGATCGACTGGTCATCTTTGAACCAGACGACCTCGGGGTCTGGGTATCCTGTATTAAAGGGAGAGGACACGAGTAGCAGATACAGTCAAACCTTCTTATGAATTCATGCTAGCAGCTCGCAAGCTATCCCTATTGATTAAGGTGGTAAAGGAAAAACAATTATGATGTTGGCTTTTAGCATCTGTTTTGATACTTACATTTGAATATGGGCAAGCATGGTACCTACTAATGTCTGAAGTCCCACACAAGGTAATCTGCAGTCACCCCATTTCCCGTGCATGTGGGGCTTGCACCACCTCCTACCTCTGTACAGGTACACAGCACTACCAGGAACACTGCCCCATCTCCAACCACGTGCCTAGAGCTAAATATCTTTTGGGATGAAAAATATTTGTTTCATCTTGTATTAAAGTTGAACTTAAATAAATTTAAATAAAAAATAAAGTTCAGGACAAATGGGCACAAGGAATCTTTGGGGGGTGATGGAAATGTTCTAAAGTTGGACTGTGGTGATTATTAGAATTCTATAAATTTACTAAAAATAATTGAATTGTACCTTAATATGGGTGAATTGTATGGTATGTAAATTATAACTCAAAGCTGATAACAGCTCTATGAAACCCAAGGAGCTGATAATATTGCTAAGAAAAATAAAACAATATTTGTCTTAGTCTGACCCAAAGAGAGATAATGTGCCTATAGATAACTGGAAACTGAGCTATATATATATATATATATATATATATATATATATATAAATATAAATAAAATATGTGGCTTTAAAATATATAATAATTCTAACTGACTTGTTCTTAAATTTTGGAGAAGTAGTCTTAGAGGGAGATATTGTAACTCCAACCAGAATAAAAATGATACCTAAGAACTTAAGAATTCTAACATTCTTTTCAAGTGGAATTTTGTTTTAATTAAAACAGCATCCAAATGCTTTAATTTCTCCTCAGCCCTCCAGTCAAAGTTACATAAATACCAAAGAAATAATCCCAAAGAGAAAAGTAAGTACAAAGTTGGCAATCATTATAATAATTTTCTGAAAATAGATGAAGAAAAAAGAAAGAACTTCAGGAGACCCAAAGACCATGCTGATGGGGGAGCTATAAGCAGTGGCCCCGGAGCTGTCAGCAGAGAACCCCCAATCTGAGCACTCTCACACTAGCAAAAGGAGCACCTCACAGTTTTTAAATTGAATTAAAAGAGAGAAAGATCGTGGTGGGTAAGGCATTTTGATAATAAAACTTACGCATGTGAAAAATTGTTTTTCCATTCCTAACTTTGGGTTATTATTCAAAAGACATTATCTAGCCATACTGCTGGAGAATCTTCCAGAGTGGGAGGCGTGATTTGTTCTGATGGCTGTGCTCTGCAGGCTTGGAAAAGTTGCTTAGTGAACACCTGTGCTTTATTTGGTCAGATTGAAACGGGAGATAACCCTCCACTCTGGTTGGCACACGACAGTCACACACGTGAAGCCTGTCTCATCTGGCCCTTTATCTTTCTAAAATGCTGCAGTCTGTGGAAACCGAAATGCTTTGTGTCCCCAACAGTGCTCATTTCTCAGGTGCTACGCTAAGATCCCTTAAGGTCCCGTGAGCTCTGAAAACTTAGGGTTCTATGGCCAGAGTCTTCCCGGCAGGCAGAGAAGCGTGGGGGAGACGTGCAGGTGCCTGGATCCCAGCTTCCCTCAGTTTGCAGTCACACCATGTGCCCGCTCTCTCCTTGCACTTACCAATCCCATAAATTTCCTCTTGACTCCATGACACCTTTAAAAAGACTTCAAAGGTTTCCCTTTCATGTATGTCATCTCATGGAATCCTCAGAGCCACTCAGGGCATTGGACATCACCTAACTGGTGAGGGCCTGGGGCTCAGGAGTTAGATCACTGCCCAAGGTCACACAACCGCCCACTTCACATCCTATGCTCTGTGTGCCAACATCCTCTTGAGAGCCTTTTGTGGGCACATGCTTCCAGAAGCTTGCAAACCTCATTTCATTAAGCATGTTCCCTACCCAAATACGTCCATGAAAAACCACCTTTACCTTGGGTCTAGAAGCTGATGTAAGTAATTGAAATACCAAATGTGCCCCTAGGTAAGTCACTGACTGATACCAACCTCCAGGAGGTAGAGTGGGGGCAGTGGGCCAGCACCTCCTGACCCAGTTACCCTCACAGCCTGGCTGCTCCTAATTGCTCCAAGGCTGCCCAGAGCCGACCTGTGGCCCAGGGCACACAGCTGGGGCCCAGCAGCCAGGCACACGCCTTTTGTAGTAAAGGGAGGAACAGTGACAATTTACCTTCAATCTTGCAGTCAAATCGAGCGGCACTGCCCTCCACAACCTCTAAATCACGAATGGTCTTAGAGAAGTAGGGTTTTACGTGGGGCTTTTCCTCAGCAACTGCCTCCAGGAAAGCTTGGGAAACATCTCCTAGAAGACAGGGAGGAGGACGTGGTCATTTCTTCATTCCATGTTCTCTCTTTTTCCCTAGTTTAAAAAGCTGACTTTAAAAAAATTTTAAGAGTCGCTCTACTTGAGCTGAGAGGACTGAGTCATACGCGCACCTTCCTCCTGGGGGAAGGTTGGCCTGCTGCCAAATGGTTTTGGCAGAAGAGAGAACTGTGACCAAACTGGGGAAATGTTGGACTCTCTGCTCCCCCTATGCTGACACATTGAAAAAAGAAATAATCTTTAAAAAGGATTTTTGGCTGCATTTCATGCTGTTTCAAGATTCAGTTGAGGGTATCCAAGAAGGACAGGACCACACCAGCCTTCCTGATCTCTGTACCCCTGTGCTGTCCTCCTGTAGCAGCAGGCCCTCTCCTGCTGCTCGGAGGGGAGGAGCCAGGTCCCAGAGGCAGCTCTGACTTGCCCATAGTTCTATTCTCCTCACTTATGACTGGGGACCAGGATTTGGGATTGGTCCAGGGGAAAAGCCGGAACTTGGAGGGGCTCCTATATTCTCTCCCTCCCCTTCAGGCTATTTGTGGCTCATCTGGGAGTGGCAGGAGTAGACCAGAAGGGACCAGACCCATGTGCTGTGGACTCTGTGCCTGGTGACATCAGAGCAGCTCCACAAGTGGCCTTGCCAATGACCCTGCCCTCATGCACCAAAGGGACCTCAACTCAGCTTCTCACCTCTGGATTCCAATAGCACCAGGAAGTTGGGGTGGAGGGATGTCCCTGGCCAAATGAGGCACCTTAAGAAGATAAGGGACAGACCCTGCATGTACCTGAAGCAGGAAGAGGCCAAGGTATTCACTGAGGTGATGGATGGGGCAGCATCCCAAAGGTGGTGGGCAAGTAACTTACTCTACTGGTCTCCTGGAGGGGCCCTGCCAATCACAGTCTACCCAGTTCAAATGACATGTTTCAGCATCATAAAAATAAACAGGGACTATATGAATTAATTTTTTTGTTTAAAAGAAAAACACAGACAGTAAAAAACAGGATATATTTAAAAGTTACATTACTATATATGACTTAAATTTTATGTTTGCCTATCAACATGTAAGTATCAATCACTTTTGTAATGAGAAAAAAGGAAACTTTTAATACAGCCTTTGCTAATTCTTATGGAAAATATTAGCAGAGGTCATCATCTACCTCTATTTCACAAATAATAACTGTCCCTCTGCAAATAGTTAAACCTAAGGTCAAACAATTAAAGATTAATAGACTTAGTAACTGTTGTCAGAGCAACCTAAAAATGGTTCTGAATTTTATCCTCGTAGGTTGTATTATCAAAAAACAAACCCCCCCACCTCCGCAGAGAACCCCTCCAAATGTCCCTCCATGCCCCAGCCCTTCCCTTTTTGCCAACTGGTTGGAGAAAATCTTCCTGGAGTGCCTTACCTTCAGATTCTAGTTTTTCTGCATTGAGCGGGCTGGTTGGTGACCCTGTTGAGGATTTCCTGCCACTGAGCCCTGAGATCATTGCCATAGAGGACAGTCTTCCGATGGCTCTCACAGCATTGCCCGTTTTCTGGAAAACAGACACTGGGGTTGGACTCCGGCGGCGGCCCTGGTTCCAGCTGGGCAGTGGGGCTCAGAGAGAAGAACCAAGCTCCGGGGAAACAGCTGTCCCTGAACCCAGGGCCTCTGCAGTGCCGAGGCTCTGCCGGAGGAGTGAGCCCAGCCTCGCTCTGCTCGGCGCTATCTGTGTGTCAGGAGATGTTCAGAGAATGGAATGGGGCCTGGAACCGATGTGTGAGTTAATGTGACTAAACAAGGTCAACATGAGACAAAAACCCTTTTCATACTGTGCTTCAACTCCCATAAAAGGGATAGTTTATATAAAGCAGCTGCAGGCTGAGACAGCTCCAAAGTCTTACTGCTGACGGGGCCCAGCGGGGCTGTTTCCCATAAAACAATGCTAGTGATAGGATTTTAATTGGTCAAGAGAATAGTTACTACAGATCCCACAGGTCCCTAAGCAAGGGGAAAAAGAACATTCTATTGACCTTGTGCAAGTCATTTAACCTCTCTGGGCTTCAGTTTCCTTTTCTGTATAAGGAGGGGATTGGACAAGACGATCTCCAAGGCCTCATTTAATTCTGTTTATGATTCAGATACTTAAGAGATTTCGAGAAACAGTCTGGCTGGCCTCAGCACAAGTCTATGAATGCACAGTGAAGCGAGGGAGGGGTGCTCTTCCCTGATGTACACCCAGGCATCAAAAAGAAGCAGCGAAGGAATGAAAAGCAACGGTGCTTTGCTGTTCTGAGGACAGAATTTCTGCTGAGAAGGAGGCCACAACTTGGAATGAAAATGTCCTTTGTATTGTGAAAATCCTACCAAGCATTGATTTGAAGTCATGAAATCTCCAATAATAGACAATGTGTATGTTTCTCACCTTTAATTAAAGTTTCTCACCCCTTTTGGTCAATGGAATGACTAAGATAAGAAACAAAGGCTTATCCAACTCTTGGCACCCCTGCACCCACAGCATCTTTTCAGGCACCCAGATGCTGTGCCCCTAGAGAGCAGATGGCACTGGCTGCTGAGTCAGGAAGCATACCATCTGCAAACAGGCAAACAGCAAGCATTCACCTGCTGGACCACAAACTGCCAAATCCATTTCTCTCCTGAATGAACTTCATATATCCAAGCAATTCAGGAAAGCCTCACAATTTTGGACTACCTGGAAAGCCAGTATGCTGCAGTAAGATTATTTTGAAAGTAAAGAATTTCAGGGCACCAAGGATTCATTCAGAAAATTGTGTGTGCATGTGTGTGTGCATGTGTGTGTGTGTGTGTGTGCACGTGTGTGTGTGTGCATGTGTGTGTGTGTGTGTGTGTGTGTGTGTGGTTTAAGCAGAGACCTACTGCTGTTACTATGATAACATAGTAACATGTCATCCTCATTGCAGACTATTTTCATGTACTTTGGACAGACATTCCATCATGCTCTGAACTTTGGCCACCTGCCCTCTCACATACATCACTGTGTGGTGTGAGTATGCTTCTGCCCTCTGTCACCACAGGGAAAGTGGGTCACTCTGAAATGAACCCAGGAAGCCCCAGGTGGAGGTGATGAGTGGGGGGAAGGAGGTGAGGGATGATGGCTGACCAACTTAACTGTGCAGAGGCTCTGTGGTCCAGCAGAGAATGAGACCACTTAGCAATCTGGCATGCTCTTCTGGAGGAGGTTGCTACTGGTGCCATCACTGTTGTGCCAGCTGGAGTGTGGAGAGACCCAGCTCTCCCCATGAGAGCTTACTCTGACCTCAGGAACGGGGAAGAGGTGTAAGAGGCAGGCAGCCCTCCACACAGAGTCAACATCAGACCAGGCTACTTCCTAATGGGACAAATGCTCAGACTCCCCCTTCTCATCTCTGGGTTCCCTTTGTCCAACATGGCTTGGTTTGTCCTGGGTGAGGAGTCACTAAAACCAGAGGGTTCATTCCCAGCAGCGTACAGGTTCGTTCTTGAACCACTGATTACTGTGTGATGTGCAAGTCAATTCCCCTCTCTGGGCCTCATGTCCTTGGACCAGAAGATTCAAATCTCCTGCAGCTCTTGTCTTTGACAGGTCATACTTGAGAATACGTAGTAGGGAACATTCCACTGAGCCCATGGGCTCCCTAATTCCAAATACCTGGATTTTGGCTGAGTAGAACTGTCTTCACTTATGTGGTGTGAAATAATGAAGTCTTTCCTCCTCTATTAACAAAGTGACACATATGAAGTTACCAGAACAAGGCAAATAAAAGTGTTATCACATTTCTAAGGAGGGAGCAAATTCACATTAACAAATAGGCCACACATAGGGGGAAATTTTCATCAGATGGAAAGTTATTATATCATATAATTCCTAAAACAGGAGAAATGTAACAAGTGCTTACTAAGGAAAAATTTTAAATAATCTATATCAGAATTCCATCTTTGTAAACTGATTTATGGAAAAAAATTGGTAGAGAAGTTATGTCAGAACTGAAAAAGACATTATCTCTCTCTCTCTCTATCGATCGATCGATCATCTCTCCATCTATTGAGTGTCCTAGTCTTCCAGCTTCACGCCTCGGAGCTGAGATTGGTTGCTGTTTTACTTGAACAAGACCTTTGGAAATTTTGGAGACATCAAGACAGCAACGTTTCGATTCTCTTAGTTCCATCCTTGCTCTGAGGAAGCCTTCCCCTTGTGTGAGGGCAATGGCCACGGCAGGCAGTCTGTACTGGCCTCCATGGAATGCAGGATAGCCACCCTCCCCTGGAAGAGCCAGTGGGTGACCAACCAGTCCAGTGTGCCCCGGACCAAGGTGCTTTCCAGGATGAGGGTCTTTCAGTGCTAAAGCTGAGATAGTCCCTGGCAAACAGGGCAAGCTGGTCACCCTAGAGCTAGCCAGCTGTCACAGACCCCATATGTACCAGTAGCCCTAAGACTAGGATTTCCTGTGAGAAGTGCACATTATCCAAATGGGATGGTCAAGAGTTCTCTATGCTATTTGGAGCCACAAGCTTTCCTCTCTATGGCCCTTTGATCCACAGTGCTGGTGTCTGTGTGGTTTCTAGAAAATAAAGATGGCTATTCACAGGCCTCTAATTCCTCATCCTTTGTTTCTAGCTTTGCATGCAGCAGCCCTGTTATCCTGCTCAGTTTACCTACCCCCAATGCTACTACTCACCACCATATCTTTTAACAATTCTTTTCATATAAATGAAAGAACATACCCTCTTTCAGAATAACTTCACTCAAAGTCCAATAATGTGATTAGTCATCTATCTACTGCCTAGTGTGTAGAGATTTGTTTCCAGGTTACTTCCTTTCTCCTGGGCCTTTTATGGAAACCACACCAGAATGATAACAAGGAACCTTTTCTTGTGCAGCTGTAGAGAGTTCTGGGCCACCCGGACCGGCCCTGTTCTTCACCCCCACCACAGTCCACTCCATCCTACCCTGCCCCATCATGCAGAACCTTACTGCCCTGAGAGGGAACCCCCTGGTCCAGGGCAGCTAAGGTCCTAGTGCCTGGACTTAAAAATGTGGAGAACATTTTCCCAAGGAAATAACATAACACAAGATGGTCGGATGCAGCTGAACTATTACCAGCGAAATTATGCTTCAGGGACATTACGGGTCAAATGGGATTTTTGTGGTCAACTTTTGTGCAACCTAACCCTGTTACTTTGTGGAAAAATCATTTCTAAATGCTGCCGTCTATATGAAAATAGGACTTTAAGATTCCTTCTCTGAAATTTGCCCTTTCCTTTCTCCTCTCATTTCCAGAAAACCCCATGACTAGTAACAGTGTGAACGAGAAAAAATTTAAGTGATTAAAAATACCAGCACAAATTATGGTTCCCTGACCCATCTGACTGAAAAATTCCATTTGCTTCCTTTCTCATTTCCTTATCTCTCCTCCGTGCTTATCTCTGGGGCTGGGTTCCCAGCAGATGTGTCAAGGCTCCCAGAGAGCCTGAAGTGGGAAGGCTGCCCCGTGACCCCCAGTCATATCCAGGCAGCACCATGAGATTCCCTGGGAGGGCTGCTCCCCAGCCCGGCCGCCCTACCTGCTCCAGAAATACAGCTGTGTTTTGAGATCTACTGGCCATAGAATCATTAATAAAGCCAATCTGTGATATTTTGGACCCTGTTTTGTTTTGGTGTTAATGCTATTTGTTACCTGATTTCACTGGATCCTAATGGCACTAGAGGGTAAGGTAAACCGCACAGGTGCAACTCACCTGGCCCTTGGGGGAGGCCAGGAGATCCACCTAAACCCTCCCGGGGGGGGGGGGGGGGCTAGGTCTTTGTGCCTTTTCCCCTGTCTGTGCTGTTTTCCTCTCTTCTCTGTGCTCCAGCCCATGTTCCATGACCAACTTCAAACCCCTGCCCTGGCAGCACGTCCTCACAGACTCACCCAAGTCCGGGGTGACTGGCTCCATTCTCCTGTCCACACTCACATATATGGAGAGCTATAGAGATAGCTTACAACCCTGGAGTGTGTTATCCTTTTATGTCTATTTGCTTCAGCACCCCCATTTCTTTTTATTTTTATTTTTATTTTTTTTTGCTTTTTGGTATGTGGATAGCTCCCTGACCAGGAATCGAACACAGGCTGCAGCGATGACAGTGCCAGCGCCAAAGCCTTAAGCCACTACACCATCAGGGAACTCCCAAAGCAGCTTGAAACTAAGGCTTATTTATTTATTTATTTATTTATTTATTTATTTATTGGTATGTGGGTAGCTCCCTGGCTGGGAATTGAACCCAGGCCACAGCGTTGACAGCGCTGAAACCTTAAGCCACTGCACCACCAGGGAACTCCCCCCCATTTCTTGAGTATAGAAACCACGTACCCTCCAGTAGTCCAGGAACTTTATAATACTAATAGTGACAACAAAAATAGTATGACAGATGAGGATACGTTCTCTATGGCTTCAGATTATCATTTTATCCATCTGCTAACAATTGGAGGCAATTCTGTGTCACTGTTAAGACTGTGTGCTTTGCAGCCAGGCTCTGGGTTTGAGTCCTGGCTTTCCCATTTACTAGCTATGTGATCTTTGGGGACTTTCCTAATCTTTCTCTGCCTCAGTGTCTGAAATGCCAAGTTAATATAGTTCCTTCCTCCTAAGATTAAAAGACCTAATGCACAGAAAGTGCACTGAATGTTCCCTGACACAGGGCCAGCCCTCCACATGTAGTAGCTACTGGTGTCAGTTTTGAACATTTGTCATGTGCCAGGCACTATGCTAAGGGCCAGAGGAAGAGTCTCTTATGTAGTTCTTGTAACAATACTGTGACATCAGCACCATTATTATCCTCACATTACACACGAGACAACAAAGGCACAGCAAGGTTAAGTCACTTGCACAAGGACATGGAACTAGTAAAATACAATCTCCCTAGAGAGTGGGGACAGACTGTGTCTCTCTGCAGATTATGTGCCCTCCTCCTTTATCACAAAGAAATGCGAGACCATCCATCTACCTGTGAGGCAATCACCTTCTCCAGGGTTGTAAATAGTCCTAAAGGTGACATTGCTCATTCCTAGCCCCATGGACATGAAATGTCAGTCTTGGTCCCAGATTATTTCAGAAACAGATTTAAACATTTCTGGAGTGAGGCCGGGGCAGGTTGGGAATGAGGGTGGCTTGAATAAAGGGCAATACCTGAGTCCAAAGGGCTCCCCTGCCATTACCTGCCACTTCCTTCTTGCCATGTACTTCTTCATCCGGTCCTTGGAGAGCTTCTTGGCCTCCATGTTCTTGGTATCTTTCGTTAGCCATGGGTGCTGAAGGCATTGGGTGCAGTTCAGGCGGTCTCTGAGAAAGGCAAGGGTCAGAGGATGGCTGAGCAGGCATGGATCTCAGAGACTGCTCGGCAGATCAGAAATGGGAGGTCCCCTGCCCTGGTCACACGGGGCAGAGCCCAGGGCTCTCTGCTCTACTCCATCCACCATGATCAGATCACTGTGCTCCTGGCCTTTTTCCTCCCTCTTAGTCTGGGTCACACTGACTAGACCCGGAATAGGTGAGTGTTAAGAAGTCCTAACCACCAAGTAAGCAACTGGTGTGGACCTCACAACCTGCCAGTGCTGGAGGGGAGACCTGTCTGGACATGGCTGGCATCATATTCCAGGTGAGGTATTCTGCTGATCACACGGGGGCTGGAGGCTGAGGAGACCCAATCCTTCGCCTGGCTCCCTGGTGGAGGGGTGAGTGAAACATGAAGCTTAAATTTTTGAGAAGTCCTAAACTCACATGTCTGATGGTGTGGTTGAGTAACAGGTTTTTCCTGTTAAAACTCAAAGAGGTATGTCCTACATACAACCAATGAATTATGACAACCTCAGAATTGTCCCGAAACTCATTTAATCTTTCTGAAACCACTGAGAATCTAGAAAAATTTCCGGGCCATCACCTTAATTGTAATAGGACTAACAAAGCCCAAACAACCAAACGCTAACATTTGTAGAAAAATGAGTATAAGTAAATTTGCTAAGTATAGCAAAATGTAGTGATCTTTAGATAAAGATTATTTTAATTTTCTTATATTCAAATTTTCTATAATTTACATGTATTATATTTATAATAGAATTAATTTATTTTAAAAGAGCTGACAGATGAAGATTTCTGGTTGAAGAGACTTACTGAGTTTATGGGAATCTAATGTTTTGATCTATTTGAAATTAGTTCTTTGGTGAGTCCATTTTACAAGCACAGAGGGGCCAACACAGCTCATTACGTAATTAATTTAAGTCAGATGAGAAAATAAGGTATATACGTAATTCCTCATTTACCAAATCGTTGGTAAATGAAGCTTGGTTGACAAAAGCCATCCTTGGACCAGAGTTACTAGGAAGGAGGTTTGTATCTTCCAGAAGCACCTTCCAAGTGAGGACCCCTCACACCAGAAGGGAATCTAAACCCCTCACAACATCCAGATTCTCTGGAGGCCATGCCAACTTCTGATACAAAGACCGTGACAGTAAAACTCTAAAAGACCTCATTGTCAAGGTATGTGGAGTGTAGCCTCCAGAGCAGTTGGCCTGAGGTGGCTAAAAAGGACTGAGAGGTGGATGGGTAACCGGAAAATCAGACAGAATCATCTAAGAGACCCCCCAGTACTGCTCCTTTAGTAACTGCACTCTCCTGTCCCAAACAGGATTTCTCCCAGAAGGAAGACAGGCAGCCTTAGGGGGAATCTGTGAGTCGGGTGGACAGGGCAAAACCTAGGGCACAAAGTCGCCTGGTGAATGCAGAGCCTTCTGCTTAACCTTGGTGATGGGCTGCCCTCCCCGTCTCCTCCTCTGACGGACCACCTATGTCAGCACCACACCACCCTTCTTGGGCACAGCTACCACTGCCTCTCAATGCCTAACACGACTCCTCGGGGCTCCTGGAGCTGGGCCCTGCCTCATCTGGCCACCTGTTTACAGAGAGGGTGGGGAGCCCAACAGTCTAGCTGCTGCCAGCTGACACCCTGACTACATTCTTCCCCTGGGACAGGCCAGCTCTCCCTGCATATACCTTGCCCCTCTCGCCTTCCTCCTGCAACGGATCTGGTTCCCTTCACCAGGAGAGCCGTCACCAATCTGTCTAACCATTCCCAAGACCCCCTCTAACCTTTCCTCCTCAGCTTTAGCCTCCTCTGCAACTTCAATTCCCACTCTTCTTTCCGTGAAATACTTCCTGAGGGCCTTGTGTATCTGACCTTTCCTCATGGCCGTAGGCCCTCTATGCACCCGAACACACGGGCTGCCCACCGTTCATGACTCTGTCATATATTCATCCACTGACAACCTGGGCAGGCTACAGGCAGCCCCAGAAGGAAGAGGTGGGAACCTCACAGTCTACGCTGTTATGGGGGGACAGAGATGGAGCTGGGAGAGCAGTGGTCTGGGATCACAGCCTAACCTGGGCCTGTGGGAGAAGGTACCTGGCCATACTCAGGCAGGCAGACCTTAAATAATTTAGATATGAAAAACATCAGGCCAGAATAGTCGGGGATATTGTAACCACTCACAAACAGGATACTTCCCGGGCAACCCTGAGGAGGGGCTGAGGTTTGTAGCAGGGCTTCTACAGGCCACAGCTGTACATGGAAGACAAAGGGGGCCACTGTTACTCACATGTCACAGGCCATAACGCTGTTCTCTATTCAGCCGTGAGGCATTTACCTCAAGTAAAGTGTTGTTGCCACTCTCCTGCAACACTTAGCCAAGTGTTGCTTTTCAAGTGGTTTTGGTGCTTCTATGGACGAGTGGAGACCCCTCCTCTCCCCCCACAAACTCACAATGCCCACCCTCCCCTCCTCAGGTAAGGAGGGACCCATGACAGGCAAAGGAAACCTCGGCCTCTGAACACCAGTCCAGGGAGTGGGGAAGCTGAAAAGAGTGAAATCTCAACTCATTACTTCATATCTTTCTTTAGCAAGTTGCTGATAAAATCCTTAGCGTCATCGGTGATCTCATCGAATGCCTCGTCGTCGAAGTCCCAGGTGGCTGAGGTAACGTTGGCTAAGGTTTCGTTGTCATTGTCACCCATGAAGGGGGAAAGTCCACTGACCCTGGGAGATAAGAGCAGGAGAGCAGGTGAATGGGGGGTTTGCAGAGAAGGGGTGTTGCAGGGAGGTCAGGGTGAGACGGTCCCCCCAAGTGAATGCTAACTGTGGTCAAAGGTGAGGGCTGGCAAAGCCCAACGACCCCCAAATGCTCTGTGCCTGCCTCTTCTCCGACCCATGGAAAGAAGAGAGGGTGAGGTTCCCCAGGCTTTTGTGACCCAGCCTCTCCTCAGGGCTCACTGTACTTTTGGGGTGTGGCCTGCCTCTTGACAGCACCTGGCTATAGAAGATAGTATCGAGCAGAGCTCCTCCTCCTGTCTCCTATTCTTCCCCAGAGTCCGAGCTACAACTTCAGTCCCAAGAACCTTCTCCAAGGTCCCCGTGCTCCTGCCCCGTCACCATGGACAGTCACTTGGGATATGGCGCCCATCACTGCACCCATCTGGCCTGCTGCCTTCCATCTCTCATCTGCATACCTGTCAATACCAACGGGGGGCCCAGCACACACGGGTGTTTGGCAGGGATGTGCGGATGAATGGTGGACTCTGAAGCAGCTCTGTGGGTTCAGTGACGCACCTACACTTGAGCTCAGTGTGCCTGAGGCACTTAGGCCAAACCAGAAAGCTTCTCTAAGAGGTACCATGGCGGAGGAAAGAGCACAGCCTGTTTATTCGCTGGGTGACCTTGGACAATTCCCCTAGTCCCTCTGTGCCACAGATTCCTCCTCTGTGAAAGGGAGACGCTACCACTTAACTATAGCGTGATCACCACGTGTATGCTCTTCCTCCTTCACCTTCTCCATCATCACCATCACCACAAGCAAACATCCATCCAACGTGTACTATGTGCCAGGGCACTGGACAAGGCGATGACAGATGAACTCGTGCACACTTAACACCACCCTATAACACAGGTCACTCACTCGTTAGTTTAGCAGGCGAGGAAACTGATGCACAGAGTGGGGTTAAAGAACTTGCCCGAGGACTCACAGCCAGTGGGATTTGAACCCAGGCATCTGTCTCTAAAGCTCATATTGTAACTGCCACTTAATGCAAATATTTCCATGAAGATGAAGTAAATGGTGGTGCACAGACCTGCACGAGGCCTGGTCCACAAGGAGGAGCTGGGTCCCTGAGCACAGATCCTATCTTGTTCTGTACACAGTTCACCCCCACTGCCTCACCAATCTGTGATCTCAGGAATGACTCACTTACCAACCGCTTAAGGCAAATAAAATTCAGAAGGTAAAGTACCTCAAAGCTGAGTAGAACAGCTTAATGGCTTACGAGACTCACCTCTCACCTCTGAGCACTTCCCCTTCACCCCCCGCCCTGCAACCCTGACTTAGGGCTGGCCTCATAGTTCCACAGGGCCCCACCCTTAGACAGGTCCCCCTCTTGTAACGCTCTGCTGTTGTCATCTTAAAATTCTTAATAATGTTTGAACAAGTTACCCCACCTTTTTATTTTGCACTGGATCCCACAAATTGTGTGGCTGGTCCTCCCCTGACCCCACCTGAGCCTCATGAGATGGATCTGGGACCTTCCTGCCATCAACTCCTCTAAGTGAAAGCTCACGAATGTACCTTTCCCCAAATCCTTATGAACCCATCATCCTAAACAATAACACAAACCCTTCTGGAGTTGTTTTGGCACTCAGGAGGCCTCGGCTTACGAAATACGGCCTCACTATGTTTTGTGAAACAAAACCTACTGAAATACTGTGAGGAAAGCTTGCCATGGGAAGAAGCCTCTGGTGAAACCTTTTGCAAAAAGAAGAAAGCTTTTGTAATGTGAATTATCTCACCCTAATCAATACATTTGTGGTTTTAAATAACAGATTTTTGTAGATGGCATGAAAGTGTCTTCAAGCAAGACACTGATTTATGCTTTAAGACTGCCTGAAGATCACCCTTTTGGGTCACATCACAATGAGAGAAGGGTGGGAGTTTGTCAGTCTCGGGATCTGCACTGTTACATGCTACTCCTTTCCTTCTCTTGGCCTCAGTTTCCCCTTTATACACCAAAGGTTCTAGGCTAGGGGGTCCCAACTTTCCCATCTCTGTGATCTTGTGTGACCTGTTAAAAAAAATGACAGGTCCAAAATGGAGTCATTTGTCCCACAACAGCAAACCAAGACTTAAATGTAACTTCAACCTCTTTCAGAAATGTGACCTTTAAACAAACAATATAAAATTTCCAAATTGGCACTACTGAGGTAATCTGCAGTATAATATCCCTGCTGTTACCCGTTCCCAACCCCCCAAAAGAAGATTCCCTGGCCTGAAATAATCCTATCTTTTCTTTTGCTCTGGCTGCTTGGTCCCATCTTCCTTCTGGCTATCTTATACAGCCACTTGGAGCATTTCTCTGTTTACTAGATGGGATGCTGCCTGACTCATGAATCATTCAGAAAAGCCAGTTCAATCTTCACTTTTACTCCATTGAATTTTTGTCCTTTAAGAGACCTAAGCTAACCCCAGCAAGAAGCAGCCTGACTCGTGCTTGTCAGCCACCTGCTCTCTGCTGTCTTTACATTTTCCATTTGAAACAGAGTGGGGAGAATCCTGTGGCATTCCAACCGATTGTAGAAAAAGCAAACAACCCTGCTGTGGAATGCTGACTATCCCCTTCTGTAAACCTCCTTTCCTAATTAGGAACTGTAATCCTGCAAAGATAGGGCTTAATCGCTCTAACGTTTGCAGCCAGGGAGAGCCTCCTGTCCTCTGGCCTCTGGCACTCCTCCTCCCTGGCAGCCCATCCATCTGAAATGCCCCCTGATCCCTGGTTGGCTCCCGGCCTGCCTGAGCTCGCCCAGAATCTTCCCCACGAAAGTGTATGTCTCCCTAGGAGCAACAAAATGGCAGCACGAGAAGGACCCCTGAAAAACTCCTCTGGCGATTACAATGAATAAAACATCTGTAATTCAACTAAGGACTCCCTATGAAATGCACAAACCCAGCTAAGAAATCCGCTCATTGCATCAAAGTACCTGCAGGTGGGCAGAGGGGCAAACAGAGAGAAAAAGGGGACGTGCAGAGATGCAGGCCTGTGTGCAGGACCCTGCTTGGAACTCTCCTGCTGGGGAGGGAGAAGGAAAAGGTCTGTGAGTGAGCATTCCAGACCTCACTTGGTCTGCAGGACAGAGGAAAAGGAGGCCCAGAGGCGGGGAATGAGACACTGCTACCAGACCGCAATTTGGCTCCCAGGAGGTGCAGACTGCGTGCACCAGACGTGGAGCCGGATTTCACTCAGGTTCCCAGAGGAAGGAGAGTGACTGGGCGATGAGGAGCCACAGTACCACCTCGTTCCAGCCAGGAAAGGAAGGAGACAGGGGGCCGTGGGTGCATTTCTTGATCCATAACCAGCCCTGTCTGTGGGACCAATGTTCAAGACAGTAGATCCCAAAACGCAAGACAGAGGCCTCAGGTCAAACCGAATACAGAAATGCAGAAGCCTGCTCTGCCCACCAGGCTGCTCTCAGCGACAGGCGGGGGGGGGGGGGGGGGGGGGACAAAGATACTAGCCGCCCTCCCCCACCGCCCTGCCAGACCTCTGCCCCACACCCCCTCTGGCCATCAGCAGTGAGCTTCAGAAGAAACGACAGCAGTGAGTGTGGCGTTCAGGAGCAGGATATCTACAAATGGAGAGGCAGTCAGAATGAGAAAGTACATCTGAAAAGAAAGGACAGCAGAAACCCCCAGAAGACAAGTTGGAGCCAAACAACCTACCAGAGACAGAGCTCAGTGCCGTGATTATAATGATGCTTAAGCAACTTAATGAAAATTTTAACAAAGAGATAGCAAGCATAAAAACGGACATAGAGACGATAAAAAGGACCAAACAGAGATGATGATTACAACAAAGGAGGCGAAGAATGGAATAGAAGGGATCTCCACACTAGATGAAGCAGGCTGGTCCGATGGTAGTGGGTTATCAGAACTTATAAAACAATAGTGTCACACTAGATGAAGCAGAGGCACAAGTCAGTGAGTTGGACATTCAATCAGAACAACAAGAAATAAAGCTAAGCTAAGACTCCTTTGGGACAACATCAAGCGCAACAATATTCACATCACAGGAGTACCAGAAGGGGAACAGCAAGGGATCAAGAACTTATTTGAAGAAATAATGACTGAAAATTTTCCTAACCTGGAAAAGGAAATCGACATACAAGCCCAGTAAGCAGAGAGAGCCCCAAACAAGATGAACCCAAAAAGGAACACTCTGAGACATCATAATTAAAACAGCAAAAGTTAAAGACAAAGAGATAATATTAAAAGTAGCAGAGAAAGGCAAATAGTAACTTCCAAGGGATTACCTCTACAACTGTTAGCAGATTTCTCAACAGAAACTTTGCAGGCCAGAAGGGACTGGCAGAAAATATTCAACATGATGAAAACCAAGATTGCCAGCAAGGCTAATATTCAAAATTGAAGGACAGATAGAGCTTCCCAGGCAAGAAAAAGCTAAAGGACTGCATCACCCCCAAACCAGTATGACAAAGAATGTTAAAGGGACTTCTTTAAGGAGGTGGGGCAGGGGGAAGCAAAAATTATGAATCATAAAATAGCTATAGCTACATATCTATCAACAGTTATGAGTGGAATGTCAAACTGAGGAAGAGAGGCAAGTTGACTTCACTTATAGGTGAGATCCAAAGAAGAAAACAAACAAATAGAACAGGAACAGATTTGTAGATAGAGAAAACATTTGCCTTGTTGCCAGATGGGAGCAGGATGGGGGAGGGGGTGAAATAAGGGGAAGGGATTGGAAAGTTCAGTAATAATTATGGGGATGTAGGGTATAACATGGGAATATAGTCAATAATGTTGCAATAACCATGGGTGGCATCAGATGGGCACTAGATTTGTTGGAGGATGGGAGGAGGGCTGGAGGGGTAGGTGAAGAAGGGAGAGAAATCAAGAAGTACAAATTCAGTCACAAAATACTCACAGGGATGTAAAGTGCAGCATAGGGCATATGGTCAACAACATTATAATAATATAATATGGGAACCAGATGTATCGGAATGAGGATTTTAAGTTACACAAATGGCTCACCACTATGCTGTACACCTAAAACCAATATAACATTGCATGTCAAATGTAATTGAAAAGGAAAAAAAGAGGATGTCTCTAAAATAAAACTTGGAATATCTGCAAAGCATGACAACAAAGAAACTGTTGGAATTTTAGTAATACCGTTTCTGGGTGGTGGGATTTTGCAGAATTTCTAAAAAACTTTCTTTTCTGGACTTTTATTTATTGCCAGAATTTGCATAAGGATCATGCATCTTTTTTAGAAATGAACCCAATCAACAAACATAATAACCTGAACATTAAAAACACAACCACTCACCTCTCTCCCTAGTCTTGCCTCATTTTTAACTGAAGGGGACTGGTGTGCCACTCCAAAACACAGCATGAGGACTGTTTTGAGATGAGGACAATTAGCTCTCTGCCCCTTCTCCTGTCAAAGAAGCAGCTCCAGATTTGTGTACAACAGGGGTGGGGAGGAAGCAACCTGGCTGGCTCCAACGGTTGTTTTTAGCACCATATGATCTGCTGAGAGCCCTGGCTCTGGAAGTGCACTCCTAGACCTCAGTCCCCACTGGAGAGCCAGCGGGAAAAGTCCCTAAGGGCAGAGAGGCCCATGGCAGTGGGCATTGGTGAGTGTGGGAGCCAGGACACCGGGGAGCCTGCAGGGCTGACCTGCGTCCCTCACACCTGCTCCTCAAACCTCTGCCCAAACACCTTTACACTAGTGCCCCACTCTCCAAAATCACGGTGTCATCACTGCAAAAGCTCTTCCCTGTTTCTGGGTCTTAGCTTTAAAAGTATCCTAGTAAATAACATAGCATATTATCCAAATTAGTATGTTCCCCCACCAAAAGGATTTTCATTTTAAAGTAGAGTGCTCTTATGACCCAGTAATTCTATATCTAGATTATATATTCGACAGAAATGCATAAATATATTCACTAACACACATGTACCAGAATCCTTGCAATACCCCAACTGGAATCTATTCAAAAGCCCATCATTGTGGAACGAATACGTAAATGTTCACACCATGGTCTACTATGCAGCACCAAGAATGAGCAGTCTACAACTATGCACAATACTGTGAGTGGGTCTCACAACCAATGGTCAGCAAAGGAAGCCAGACACTTCTTTCTGTATGATTTCGTTTATATCAAGTTCAAGAATAGGCAAAACAAATGCATGATATTAGCCGTGAGGATTATAGCTCCATGTGGGGGGACAGTAATGGGGAAGGACACCAGGAGGGCCCTGAGGATCCCTGGCAGTGTTCAGTTTATGATCTGGGTACAGGTTATGTGGGTGTGTTCACTGCGAGAATTAACTGAGCAGTCTCGACACTGCTCTGTCCCTGACCACTAGGGAGACCATTGCCCTCATTTGCCCAGGACTATCCTTGCTTTGCATGTTCCCTGTATCCTGGGAAACCTGTCAGTCCGGGTGAACTGGGATGTCTGGTCACCCCCAGGAACTGGAAAGTAGGCAGCCCTGTGGGACTCCTTGGCTCTGGTCACCTGAATGCCAAATGAAGATTGACTGCGCAAGAGCCCATGTGAAAATCCACGGCTACAGGTAGTCACAATCCCACAGGAGCAGGAAAACCAATGGAGACAGAAGGTCAAGTGTCCTTGATGCCTGAGAGGGACCCGGGCCCCAGGACCGCTGGGTGTGAACAGAGGAAGCTGACCCAAGACTATTTCTTAAGATACAGAGGTCTCACCTGGGGCCTGAGATCCAGTGTGAGCACCATCCAACCCGGGGCAGCCCCTTGTTTGCCAAGGAGCCAGGACTGCAGAATCAAATGTGGCTTTGCTTACTCAGAGCTCCCTTTCTGCAGGAGTGGGAGTGGGTAGGGAGAGGCAGGGACAGGCCTGGCCAGGGCCCTTCTCTGCTGTTCCAAGGGGGGGCCGTAGCTGTGGGGGTGACACCGGGCCAGGGAGAGGATGACTGTCTGGGGTACAGAACCCGTGATGCAGATTCAACTGAGGGATGCGGTCCTAACAGGTCACAGTGAGAGGAAAGCTCCTGAGTGTGTGAAAAAGCCACACTGCACAAAAAAGTCATTCCACTTCTGCTAAAGCGTTTGTAACAGGGGTTCCCAAACCTGGCAGAGCGGCAGTCCCCTGGAGCCATTTCTCACACTGCAGGCTGAGGACCTCAGGGGTCTAAGAAAGGATTTTTAGAAGTCCTCCTCAAATTTTCTATGAAAACACTTCACTTTTATAACAAAAAATATTTTTTCTCAAAATGAGTGCATGCACATCTGCACCTCCTGGAGGCCATCCCTTGTGTGACCACCCAAGTTCAGGGGCTGCCTCTGAGGCAATGACTGTCAGGAGTCTGGGGCTTCAGAGGTGAGACCAGCAGGACTCCACCGAGAGGGTATGTTCCAGAGCCTGGCCCTCAGAGTGCGGTCCTTGGACCAGTGCTGTCAGCCACCTGGACCCTCCTGGAAACGTGGGCTCTCAGGTCCCCCGGAGCCTGAAATCTAAGGAGCGACCTAGGTGATTCATGCAGATTCCCATTACTGGCCTCCCCTATTTCTCTCCAGTATTGTTAACAGGAATGACTTCGTATTTTCCACCTAGTTTCCCAATTCCACCGCATGGCTTTCTATTGTCTGTTGGCCTCACTGAAGGGTCTGTCATTGAAAGTGGTTGTTAATTGGTCCATATACTGGACTCAGAGATGATGCTGGCAGTTGAGGTCCCTCTGCTGTGAGGATGGGGTGCTGTCCTCTGAAGACAATGATGACGCCCACAGGCGATGGGCACCTGGTCTCCCTCCCTCCTCTATGGACCCACCTACCCAAGTGAAGGTAAATTACATGGTACCAGCCACATTCCCACCCACCTGCCCAAAGACCCAAGGCTACCCAGCATCAGGGATGGGGAGGGGCTCCAGAACACAGATCCCGGTGTGGGCCAGATGCTCCTGCATGAGTGTGATGTGGGCCACGGGCCTCATGGGAGCATGAGAAGGGCAGCCTAGGGGTTGAGATGGGAGCCAGTGCCCTCCTAACTTTGGGGCATGCTCCCCATCATGAGCCATCCTGGTCCCTTCAACATCAGGGCAGCCCAGGGACCCCCAACCCCATGTACCCAGAGACTCACAGAATGTAGCAGATGACCCCGATGCTCCACATGTCCGTGGCATAGCCAATGGGTTCATAGTTGATCACTTCAGGTGCCACAAACTCCGGGGTGCCAAAGAGGACCTTCAGAGACCCTGCATTCTCTGTAACCAGGATGGAGAGGGATCGATTATCAGAACATCCTGGGAGCCACCATGGTAAGTGAATGCCCTCATCTGCATGCCCAGGAGGGACACAGACAAGGCTCGGCCCTCAGTGGATCTCCTTGGAGAATGGCAGAGACATTGGTCTCCCCAATACACCAACACACCAGTGAAACTGACAAACCACATACACACCCCAAGCGTCTTCAGTGGGATAGGGGTGGGGTGGGGTGGGGGAGGCAAGGCCGGTAAAGCCCCGGCCCTGAATGCTCTTCTGTGTGTCTGTCCCTCCCGTGAATGCCCTGAAGAGGGGCTGTGACTTGTGCTTGATAATAATCTTCACTAGGAGTACCAGCGCGCCCTTACAAGGACTTTCCTACTTAATATTCTCGACAACCCTAAGAGGGAGGCGTGACTCCCATGCTCCTGAGGAGGACAGGGAGGCCCAGAGCAGTGATTTACCCACCTAGTTCGTAATGATGGTCAGGACCTGAACCCAGGTGGCCCGACTCCTGAGACATGTTCCTCCTCTCCACAGCTGGGAAGAGAGTCAGCAGAAACCTTAACCCCAAGGGGGTGTCTCTGGGCCATGAAGGACCCGAGGTGCCCCAAAGTGTGCACATAGGTACCAGCTTTCACATGTACCAGCTCCTGGAGTGCTTGTTGGCATTGGAGTGGAGTGGGGGGGGGGCACACCTTTGGCCTGTGGGCTGCAACTGGTCCTATTTAAGTACAGAGCCCACAACGAATGCTCTAAGACAAAGCCTTTAATGACCCTTGGACATGGAAGCTTTGCACCAGCTCCAACCTGGACATTCCTGCTACAGTTTAACCTCCCCAGTGCTCTGGTCCTTGGTGGACCACGTATTCCCTCACCGAGGAAGCGTGCACATTGTGTTCCTTGGGCTTTGACTCTGCCAGTTCCTCAGGCCATGGCACCCTGTTTGTTTCCATTGTTAGTGGTTGCTGCCCGAAGGCAGGCCCCACCCACTGGCCGTGCCCCCAGGCTGTGCCTTCAGCAGGACAGCAGAGCAGGCCATTCGCCCAGCATCAGGGCACCCCTCTCCAGCTGAGTCACAGCCCGGCAGGACCTTACTCCCTCACCCTCCTCTCTATGAATCACATGGCCTTCACCAGGACTGGGCGTCCTGGGAGGAGATTTACCAGGTGGCGTTAGCTCCCAGCAGGGTGGGAAGAGCAAGGCCAGCTTGGCCGGTCCTCGGGCTCCTGTTGACAGGGCAGTGATTGGGAGCTAGACAAGCAGGGCAGGTGCAGGCGGTGTGTGAGGCAGGCAGCCACCCACCAAAATGGCCTCAGGGCTGGGAAGGAAGGCCCTGACTGCCTTCCCTCACGCCCCCCACCCCACCCCCGCCACCCCAGTGCAGGAATAGTGGGGTGCTTCAGAAGCCTGTATAGGGTCTGCAATCCTTATTCTTACCCGGCACCTCCCCTGGTTCGTGGTGGGACCTGCTGAGCAAAGCTATTGTAAACCTCAGTTTCTTAGTTTATAAATTGGGGCTCACAAAATCTACTGTGAGAATTAAAATGAGAGAAAGCATGTGAAAGTGCTCTAGAAACTGTACAGTATAATGCAAATGTGAAGAAGCACCATCAGCACAGTGAGTTTTGCTGCTGAAGGCACCAGAGTGAAAAATATAAGAGGGAAAAACAATAATAATAAAATAAACCGCTCACACCTACATAGTACTGACTATGCGCAAGGCACTGCTCTTGTCACTCTACCTGCACTAACTCATTTGACCCCCTAACAGCTCTATGAGGTGGGTACTACTATTATGGCATTTTACAGATCATTTGAAATGTAGAGTCACACACAGCTAGTAAGTGGTAGGGGCAAGATTTGAACCTGAGCCGTCTCTGCAGTCTCTGGTTTTAACTCCAATATGATACATCCCCTGTAATACCCAGTGTGTACAGCACAGACCCAGGTGCTGCCACTACACGTGGGTGACATCAGGAGTGGTGGATCAGCCTTACCCAGCCTTCTGGCCAGACCGAAGTCGATGAGCTTGATCCTAGTGCCTGTCTTGTTGACACACATGATGTTCTCAGGCTTGAGGTCCAGGTGGACGATGCCCTGTTTGTGGATGTACTCCACCCCCTCTGAGATCTGCCGCATGTACTTGATGCACTCCCGCTCTGTCAGCTCGAAGTCCTCGTCGATGATGCGCTCGAATAGTTCACCACCTGACACTCTGCAGGAACAGAAGGGTTGGTCAGAGCACAGGATTATGGAGCCTGACCTGGCAGGGAGTCTGGCCCAGGGCAGGCTGGGGCTTGGGGACACTGGCAGGAAAGCCCTGGGTATGGGGGTGCTTGCTGGGTACTTTTTGCAGCTTTCTGAGGCCCAGGCCACTGCCTTGTTACGCTGGTCCCAATCTTCCACTGGGCGGGGAGGGCCCAGGTCTTTGGCTTTCCTGCTTGGGGGACTTGGCCTATGCCCACGAGGCTGTTGGGGGATTCAGGGAAGCATCTAGGCTGGGTAGTTTAAGAGGTGGTAGTGAACTGAGAGATCCATACATGATCTCAGCAAAGGGGTAACTGCCAGGCAGCCTCCTTCCCCCAAGTGACTATAGATGTGTAAAGGAGTATTCTTGTACTCCAGCCGGGTCTTTTAGTATGAGAATCAGCACTTAAAGTACTACTCACAGGAACAGAAAAGTATGTTCAATAATGAGCCTCAGCAAATTCATTGGCTGTAACCCACAATCCTTAGGGTGGTGACTTATTTGCTTCCTCTGGTGAGGCCTATAGTATAGTTTGCTCCTTCCAGCCACAGCTAACTTGTATCACCTGCTCCCCTGCCCAGGCTGAAAGTGTAATACATCCTTCCTTCCTGGATAGACTTTGGATCCTGGCCACAGTGTTTCTGGAGCCCACAGCTGGCATCTTCTGCTAAGGATTGCTGCTGAGGCTACAGCCTTTCGGGGCAAATGCATGACCTTGCTGCCTGAGTGTCACGGATCCTTTCTGTTCCCCTGTCTCAGCCCTCTGACCCACCTTCCCTGGTCACTGCTCGCAAAGTTTAAATCACCTCCTGGGTAACTTATGTAGCATCCAGACATCACTATCATCACATGACAACCACTTTCACTTCTGGACTGGCTAAGCTGGGAAAGAGCTTCTGTGCCAGTGGGCGCTGGGGGGCGCTGAAAGCAACCCTTTAGAGCCTCACCAAAAAGGAGGTCCTTAGGTGGCCAGCAGGTGGCGCCTCATGCTCAAGCCCTCCGTTTCTACAGCTCTCCGCTCAGGCTCCCTACTTAAGTCACAGGTGGTTCTTAACATCTCTGAGCCTCAATTTCCTCATCTTTACAATGCAGATAAAAACAGCACCACCTCACAGGGCTGCTGTGAAGACTAAGTGAGTTAATACATCTAAAGTGCTTAGAAGAGTGCCTGGCCCTTAGTAAGTGCTCAATAATGTTACCGTTTCTTCCTTCTTTTTTTAAAGAACCTGTTGGGACTCTTGTTGAAAATACAGATGCCCAAGCTCCACTCACTCCTGGACATTTTGATTTAGAAAATCTAGGGAGGGATCTAAGAATCCATATTTTTAATAAATACCCCAACTCATTCTTATGGTCAGATAATTTTAGGAAATATTGACTTACTTAATTGCTACCCTGGGAGGCCAGCGGAAATTCATGCCCTCTGAGAAATCACTCCCAATTTTCCCATGTGAAATGAGAAATGGGTTTCCAAAGCCTTGTCTCTGCGTTTTGTATCAAGTCTGCCTTACCTTAAAGTTGTTTGTGAACATGTCTGAGAAATGTCTGGTGCATCTCTAGACCCTTCCTTACACCTGGCAATATCTGGCACAGATGAGGTGCCCCAAAATGTTTGCTTTTAAATTTAATATTCTGAAAAAAAGCAAGCAACCATTATTTGCAGTGTCCCTGGGAACATCTGAGGCAATGAATAGTAGAAATCACAGTCATGGAGATAATTACTGCTGCATTTTTAGAGGTAACCTATTATATATAGGTTCAAAAAAGTTCAAAGCTACTCAGATATATTTAATATATTTTGAAAACTGTTCCTATGGTCCATTTTCTAGGATGGAAGGGGTTATACAAACAGGATTAATCATTCTATAGGTTTCTATTCAAAATGCTCAAGACTAGGATGGAAAGTATTGGCTGGAAAGAAGCCACCACTCACAGAGATGGGATAATGCTAAGGGCCAAGAAGAAATGTATGCTTAGTAACTCAACAGGGAGTGAGTGAATGAATGAATGAATACCTAGTACCCAGGCTACCTAATCCCAGGGGATCACATTTATCACCCAACTGTAGATCTCACCAGCCCTCACTGGCAGCTAGAAGGAATGACAGAGGGAACTTGGTACCAGATTCCCTAACTCCTTGTCTCATGGCAGCAAGCTGGATGCTCTTTGATAAATTTTGCCGATGGTAGTGCAAAGGTGAGATGGGCCTAAACTTCACATCTGCTCCAGTGCTCAGAGTCCCCCACTGCTTGGAATGTCCTGAGCACTCCTAAGGGAGAAGCCCAGACTCCGGGCCAGGAGCCAGAGGGAGCCCCAAGCTCAGAGCAATGCTGCTATAGGGATGGGGCTTGTCCTGTAATCAGAGGTCAGAAAGGCTAAAGACATAAATTCTGGTTTCTCACTGTATCTGAGGCAGCTGGGACTCTAGAATACACGTTCATTTTTATTTATCATCAGGCCTTGTCCTTCTCTTAATCTCAGTTTCTCCATCAAGCAAGAATAGCAAATTGTACTGCTGGGAGCCAGCCTTTGCGCTCTCAGTGGCTAAGTCTGTTTAAACTGGAAGGGAAGTGCAGATCAAGTATGCATCTGCTCTCTCTTTTTTGGTTGCATTTCTATTGGGGGGGCAGGTTCCTTACCCTACATGCAGGTGAATCCTCTGGCATCTGTGCATGGAAGACTTGCTCCTGTCCTTGGGGGAGGCGTGGGATGGAGCGATGAAAGCCAGACCAGCTGAAGCCTTCTTACATTTTCTCTCAACATTTTCCATCTAGCTTGCCAACTCCTCATTCCAAGCTAAGTATGGTATTCTGCCCACTGGTCCTGCTGCCCAGACTTACCCAGGCTGGCCTGCCTTCTACCCCTCCTTGTACCCCCTCATGAACTTGCTCAAGGTTTAACTTCTAAAGATAAGACATTTCTTCACGTGTCCCCACACACTCACAGTGCCTGGACCAAGCAGCCTGTTCTAGAATAAATGTGAAAAGCTGTAGCCCACAGGGCTATTGTGAGGGTGTAACGAGTGGGGCCACAGACATGGCTAAATCTTCTTGGAAGAGGGGAGGTAAGTTTGAATTTGGGGCTGAGATACAGTCTAAGATACAAATGAAGATTTCCCTTGGATCTCTTACAGTTCCATAGAATCTGAGAATTTTAGAACCAAAAGGGAGTCTAATCCAAATACCTGTCCTCACTGGAAGGATTTAATAACTACAAAATCATGCTCAACAGTAACAGAACCGGAGTAGTAGGATTTGTTTCACAACACCTAGTTGGGTGTTAAAATGCTCACAAAATCATTTTGAGTGGAAAAAAGCAAACAAACCAGAGTACAGAAAAAGTCAGTCAATGCATCATACTACTAAGAATAACTCTCAATTACAGAGCACTGTGCCTGCCATACATTATTCCATTTAATCCCCACATTATTCACGAGGTGATTTATAGCCTCCTTTTACAGATAATAAAACTAAGAGTTGGCATAGTTGAGTAACTTACTCAAGGTCACACAACAAGTGAGAGGCAGAATTGAGACTCAGGTGGGGTTTATCGAGCTCAAGTCTGTGCTGTTAACCACTACTGCCTTTCCTACCAAATGTAACCTCAGAGAAACCTATCAACACATATTTGGAGTGAGGGGAGGGGTTCACACCTCAGGCTTGGGGCTGCCTCACTGTCCTCACCTTGCCTGGGAAAGAACACAAAAATGTTGATAGTGTCCTCGCCAAAGGCCTGAAATCCGTGGCGCTGGGGAGGAATAATTCAAGAATGCTGCAGACAATTGCACAGTATCTCAATTTCAAATGCATCTAACCTTTGATCCAGCACTCACACCCTTCTGGGAATTCATCCTACAGATGCACACAGGCATAAGTGAAAGGATGTATGGACAAGGTTACATATACTGCTTGTCTGGAAAAGCAGAGGCCTGGAAATCACCCAACCTCCTATTAAAAGGGGGTTCAAACGTGTGACGTGTGCATGTGATGACGTGCCGTGGAGTGGGAAGAACAAGGAAGCCCATGGGCTACTGATTTAGGACTGTCTCCAAGATAAACTGCTGAATGAAAAGAAGCCAAGTATAGAATTGTGAGTACAAGTTACCTTTGGGTTAAAAGGCAGGGAGATATGAACATGTGTATCATATATGTTTGTATTTTCATGAAGACACTTTGGAAGGATGCAGACAAAACCAATACCATTTGTTCCCAGTGGTGGTGAGTAAGGGACAGAGGTGGGAATGGGAGTTTTCATTGTGTATGTTCTTATAGTTTTTGATGTGATAGTATCATATATTTTAAAGAAATTCAGATTCAAGAAAGGAAAAGAAACTTAAAAAATACAGTTACTGTGGAGGACATCTGGCTTACGGACACCAGCATGTACATTTGCGTGTGTGTGTGTGTGTGTGTGTGTGTGTGCATGTGTATACATGCCAGCAGCTCAGAGATGGGAGAGGTGGAGGAATGGGACTAGAGGAAACAAGGAAAAAGGAAAGCCTTGGCTGGAGGTCATCAGATCCATCCCCCTGCCTGTGCACAACCCAGCACAGAAAGCATTATTCTTTGGTGAGCAGTCAAGAGGGTATAAACAAGCATGAACGGGAGCATGCAGAGCACAGCAAGAGGATGGGAGCAAGGGCTGCACTCCCGCAGTGTGAGCTCCTGGCCCTCAGCCCCCTTCTCTTTTGCAAGCTAGTCAGGAAGTTGCTGTGTCCCTCACCTTCTACTCTGAAGCCACCTCTCGGTCAGAATGGCCCTGAATGAAACCAAGGAGTCTGGGGGTAGCCTTGGTCATTTCCCAGGGATATGAGGGTGGAAAGGGGGCAGGACCTCAAAGATGTGCCAGAAATGAGCAGGGGCTGCAGTGGGCTGGTGGCCAGTGGGGCAGGGCCAGTGCTGTGCACTGACCTGAGGAGTTAGCACTTGGCCATACAGGGTGGTGAGTGTCTTGTATATCACACCTGTGCCTGCAGCAGGGGCGATGGGGTGGGACAGTGGGGGAGACACATGAGGGGGCTCCCTGGCCCACAGTGCCAGGGCTGCAGGCCACTCACATCTCCAGGACCATGACGATGTTGGCCTTTTCTTCGAAGGCATCCACACACTGGACCAGCTTGGGGTGGTGCAGGCAGTTCATGATGCTGATCTCCTGCCGGATATTCTCTTTCTCTTTTGCCGAATATGCCTTGAAGAATTTCCCTGCCCAGATTTTTCCAGTTTTCTTTTCAACAAGTCGAAAGACCTGTCCAAATTTTCCACTGCAAGTGAAAGGAGGAGAGAAAACGCAAATTTAGCCAAGCTTCCTACTAAATGGGGGTTGCCAAACTCTGGCTTAGGGGACAAATAAAGTTTATTGGAACAGAGCCATGCCCATTTATGTGCATATTGTTCATGGCTGCTTTTGTATTTGAATGTGCAGTCTAGTTGCAGCCTAGACTGCAGGCCCACAATACCTAAAAGATCTGTTATTTGGCCCTTTACAGGAAACGTGTGCCAGCCTTTGCTCTAGATCACTGAAGTACATGGCTGATACTGCAAAACTACCCTCTTCTCCAACACTTGTCAGCCTCAGCCTGTGCCTGCCCCTGCCTCCCCCACTGCCCCAAACACTGACCAGGTTTGCTGTTCTTTTAGGACTGTCACCTTCTTGGTGAGGCCTCACCATGGATGACGGACATTTCTCCCCTTCCCTACAGAAGTATCCATGAAGTCGGGCTGAGGAAGTCCTCCCCAAACCCAGAGAGTGTCTGAGTGGCTACCTTCCTTCTACTCCACTCAGCAGCACTGTCCCCTGGAGACAGCTCAGGAGGGCCCCTGCTTACCGCCGTGGGCACTGGGTGTTGTGGTGGTTCTATGACACCGCTCGCACTGATGGTACAGGCTCCTTGCACAGACTGTTATGAAGGTGGTGTCCCTCACTGGGGGTAAAAGCTGAGCTCCCTTCTCTTTTCTTCCACCTCCCATACTCCTCCAGGGATAGAGCGTTAGAATGAGACAGACAGCCTGGGGTGCTGCTGTGCAGGGGCCAGCTTGGCTGTGATGAGGGTTCAGGGTTGGGGTCCACACCCCAGGGAGGATCCAGAGCAAAGAGTGTGGATCATGTTCATAAAATGAGTGGTGACGGCCAGCTGTGCATTTCACTGAAGCACTACAGTTGGACTTGCTGAACAGTGAGCATTGGTCAGGCTTGCCTGCCTTCTGTGGGTCAAATGCAAGGATCCTAAAGACAGTCCGATCCAGACTCAGTCCTCCCGGTTTAGTTCCATGTGGAGAATCGAGGCCAGAAAAGGAAGGACTTGCCCCAGCCTTTCAAAGAGTGGGGCCAGCCTCATGAGCATCTCATAAGAGAGCCCTGGGTAGGTAATGCTTTTGTGCGGTGGTGACAGGGTCCCTCTTGCCTGATTCTGCAGGAATTTCAGGCTGGGGAGTTGGCAGAACCCAGGAAAGAACAGGAAGATGAGGCATGGAATTCAACTGTGTCAACTCCACCACTCTCATGCTAGGGGCCCACAGGACGTTGCCCACTCCACTTACGATCCTAGTCTCTCTTCGATGTCATAGAAGTCAGACACTTTTTGTTCAGTATTGACTGTCACCGTCCGGTAATCGACCTCAGGCTCCTTCTCATCTGCAGGAATGGGATCGGGGTAGGTGTGAGCCAACAGATTGCTCGCTCACCACCCCACCTCTTGAGCCCACCCCAGGATAGGGGGCCTGCACTCACCATCATCTGACACTTCCACTTCATCCTTAGGCTCTGTGGGGAGACAAAGAGGGGCCGCGAGGACACAGGTGATTAGTTCTGAAGGACCATTGAGAGCAAAGCCTGCTGGGGGCCTGTCGAGCCTCAGCCTTCCCAGGCACAAGACCATCAAGCCCAGAGCTCCAGGCTTCACCATGGCATCAGCCAGTCCACACTACAATGGGGCCATGTGCACGCCAGCAGCCTCCTCATCCCATCAGCCCTAGCCTCCACTATCTCCCAACTCCATCCTTTCCTCCCTAACTTCTATCCCCCAGACATACCCTTCCTCACATCTCTTCTAGTCTCTCTGCATTTCAGAACCTACATAAAGTCACTTTCTGCTCTGGCTCAAAAGTTAGCAACTTATGATTGCTACTCAGGTCAAACCCATTTATCCATTTACTGAATGTTTTTACAGAAGTCCAGTCATGTACTAAGTATCTGGGCAGTTATTGTGGGCATACAAAAGAAAATGCACAAAGGCAAAATCTCCCCTTCTTTCTTTGAGTTTATAGCTTAATTGGAGAGACAAGAACACAGATACTTGTAACACCCAAGACAAGTGGTATATAATCAAACACACTCTATCACAGTACACAGTGGAGGAAGGTGACACAAAGTAGGGCAATTACAAAGTCAGAGTAGTTATTTTCGGAAGAAGCAGCCCTTGAGTTGTGACTTAAAGGAAATGATGGAACACCATGAGGAGGTGGGTGATGTCTCACGATGCAAACAACAGGTGCTTGTGAGCTATGGTGAGGAGGGACATAAGCAGCCTTGCTGGTTGCCACATGGATGTGTCAGCAGTGAATAGGGGGACATGAGAAGGCAGGCAGGTGTCTGGCAGCACCCATCCGTGTCGCCTGTGTTTTCCTTTGTCTGGGCATAGGTTTGTCCCCTATAGGGTCACTTTAGCTTCTTGACCTTGGCTCAGTGCCTTTCTCTTTCTGGATCTCCCTCTGTTTCCTCATTTGTAGAAGAAAGGAGTTGTATTTTTAGGTAATTTCTGAGGTCCCTGGCTAGCTCTAGACACCATGCTTTGTAATATACTTTGTGCCCATCAGCTATGATGGGGGCTGTGTTCTGGCTGACAGATGGAGCTAAAGTAGGTTTCCGGAGGAGATAAGACAAAGACTTGGGAAAAGTCAGAGAGGAAGTACAGGAGTTCAAAGGTGGAAATGAGTGTGTGTGCGTGCAATGCATGTGAGTAAGACTTGGGGGAAGGGTATGATTTGCTGACACTCTCAACAGAGCAAGAACTGAAGAAAGGAAGAGAACAACACATAGATGAATTTTTAGGAGGAAGACAAGAGCAGATGGGGTGCAAGGGTTAGCCAGACATGCCAAGCTGGTGGAGGGGGGGGGCGGTTTGTGTGTGAGTATGCAGTCCTTTGTGTGCTTTGCAAATAACACATCTGTGATGGAGGTGTGGGTCAAGGACAAGGTGCATCTGGGAACTACAGACCATGAGCCTCTCTAGGGCAGAGCAAATTACTGAACCCTAAGCAAACAATTTGAAAAAAAGAGACATGGCTCCTTATACGACATAAGGACCCTTTGCTGAAACAGTTTTGAGGGAGTTTGTAAGTGTGGGATGAGGAGCTACAGAGATTGTGATTTGTTTAGTTCTTAAAATGCTGTTGACGAAGTTTAGTTTTAGCAAAGTAAACATGAGTGGGATTGGCAGGAATATTTTGTCACAGAGAGGAAAATGCCATGGGAAAGAAAAGGCAGGGGATAAGAGAGATGGAACTCTTCTTAGTGAAGGATTTTCACAGATGCTGCCAGGACATGAGCCTAACTGATCAAGTCTTCTAAATCACCTGTGTGAGAGTTGAGAGTGACACTGTCAAGTTTACAGATGACCAGAATGTACCCGAGAGTCACACACCTGCAAGGCAGTAATGGAGTCACGTGTTCAGGGAGGATTTAGTCATTTAACCTTTCGGGGGTGACAAGCCCTACGGCCTCTAAGCCTAGTTCATCAACCTACTGCTCTTGCCAACAGAATGCTGTCATGGGGGAAGGGGCACTGATCCAAACAGGTATTACTACTGTGCCCGTGGTAGAGCCTGGGGTCGCCTGCTCCTGGAACTCTGGCTGTTGGCACTGAGAAAGTCACAGTAGAGCTGGAGGAGGTATTCAGGGCCATTGAAAGGAAGAGCTGCCACGTGAAGACGATTGGAAAAGGTTTGGCCTCTCAGATTAGGCAAGAAGTCTAAAGCAGACATGATTTTTAAAAATCACAATTGCCAAGGGTGAGGTTAGGGTTATGGACTTTTATCAACTAATGAATACTGTAAGTTTGAGAAGAACTTAGTGTCATACCTCACATAGGAGGAAGGCTGTAGGCATATGGAACGTGTACCTTAAAAGGTACTGTAAGAACAGTAAGTAGGCTCAATAGATGTTAGTTCAACAATGGTACTTCAAACAGGGCTTCAAATCAATTCAACAATCATTAACTGAGCATCGGTGGACTGTGCCTTAGACACAAGATAACAACAAGAACAACACTGTATTGTTAGGAAGACCCCATCGTCCCAGCCCGTGGTGGCCCTACTGAGACAAGGGTCTGTTTGGCCTGCGGTGGCATCCTTGTCTCTTTGCTCCCATGCCACATATCCTGGTGTGGATCGAGCAGCAAGACAAGAGAGAAAAGAGAAGGCAGTTGTCTCTGGCCTGGCATCACTAGGAGGAACCGCGTGTACTGTCCTCGTGAAGAAGTAGCAGCAGTGCCGTGAGCCATGAGAGGTCATTTCCCAGTAGACCCTGAGGAGGGCATGCAGCTGTAGAAGTGGCCTTCCCAGATCACTGTGACACCAGTTAGAAACTGCAGAGCTGGCCTTCTTGTCCTCCTCACAAACCCCACACCCTCACCTCCCACCACTCTCCTTTGCAATCAGGTGCAGAGTGATTTCCTGACGTGTTGTGGGGACCGAGGTCATTCTCAGAGAATTCCCACCCCTCTTTCAGGCTCACTGGTACACTGCCATTTTACCTCTGTGTGAAACTCGGACCAAGGCTCCGGTCTGGGACAGTTTCTTTTATTCTTGTCCTTCTCGCCCTGCCTCATTCTATTGGGAAGAATGGCCATAGGGGAGGAGGAGGAGAGGAGTTGGGGAAGGACCACAGTTCAGCTGGCCAAGCTCTTCAAGCATAAAAGCTTGTAGTAATGAGAGAGGTGACTACGCCATTTCCATCTCTCCACTAAGGAATGAGCTAAATTGCAGCAGGAGGGACCTCAACAAAACATTTAAAAAATCTTCTATTCATAAAGAACTATGAGATCCAAGAGCTAAGTGAAAGAACTATTTGGACAATGGTTCTGAGATATTTCTTTTTTTTTTTTTTGGCAGGGGGCGGGGTAGTTCCCTGACTGGGAATCAAACCCAGGCCATGGGTTGAGAGCGCCGAAGCCTAGCCACTACACCACCAGAGAGCCCCATGGTTCTGGGATATTTCTGCAGACAGATGAACATCATTGGCCTGGAGTGTGTGGGAGAAAACCAGCTGAGCACTCAAGACCCTCCTCATAACGCATACCACCTGCCTAGTCAGCCCTGGACAAAGAGAGCTGTCACTTTGAGACTGAGGGTGTTATATGCCCATGGGACACTAGAGGGCACCTCAGCACCGGAGAGGGCTTCTAAGGGCCAGCATAGCCTTAGCCCAGGGCAGGGTGAGCAGCACAGCATGAGAGGGCGGTATCCTGCCCTTGGACGTTCTGTGCTCTATATCTCTAACTGTGCTGGGGATTGCAAGGAGGTCCCAACTCTGTGAGAAGCCTTCATGACAGCTGTTTGCTAACAACTACTATACACTCAGGAGCAGGAGCAAGGAAGGACAGAGGGGATTTAAGTGTGAGAGCTGAGTAGTAGGGTCAGAGTGGAGATCCAGACCTGGCTGGGATGAGAGACAGGAGTTGTGCTGAGCCAGGGCCCTGTTCGCTCAGTTTGGGGAAGATGAGGAGAGGAGCTGCTGGGTTAGAGATCCAAAATGGAGAGGTAGCTCTGGCATAAGGGCTAGGGTGCCAGCAGGGCTGGAACTGAGACGTCAGGACAAAACCAAAAACTGAAGTTGCAGAGGCAAAGGCAGGAGGGGCAGTGGTAGCAATGGTGGCAGCAGGGAAGGTGACAGCCACCAGTAGCTAGCTGGGCTTAGTGGAGGGAGGGTTAACTGGCACTGCTTTCTTGGTGGCCATCACATGAGACTTGGCTCCACAGAAATGGCCCATCATAACCCCTTATCCCATCCCTTCCCTACATGCACACACATGTGAGCATGCGCACATGCTACTTCTCTGAGAGCCACTTTGCTGTTCAAGCAGAGAGAGATGACCTCCCCAGGTTATAACTAACAAGCATCTGAGCAGTCCACAGAAGGATTCACTTGGAACCCTGAGACCCCACCCCCACCTTCCCACCACGCTCCATCCTCTGACCCCCAGGCCTAACGCTGGCCAACTCTTCTGCCTCCTGCCCTCTCCTCCCTTGGATAATCTGGGTGGGTCTGTGGGTGGGAGCAGCTTCCTTTTGGAAGCCCTGCACCCCTCTTTTGGACTGCAGGCTATTTCAACATTTGCTTTTGTTTGCTCCCAGTCAGGAGGAGAGTCTGAGGACCACAGAGGGCGTTCAGCTGGTTGCAAGAAAGAGAGGAGAGGACAGCTGCCTAGAAGCTCAAGGTCGCAACCACACCTTCCTGTAGACTCTCCCTACAGCCTGGAAGCCACTGTCCTGGCCTCCTGGGAGCCACACCCTGTCACTCCAGTAGACTCTGTTTTCCTGTGTGGGGTTCATCAGAGATTCTACAGTTAATGGTGGTTTACGCCATGGACCTAGAAGCTTTCCTTTCCAGCTAACGAACATCCTCTCACTGCAATGTTACCCTTTTTCCTGTCAGTCTTCTAAGAGGTGGGAGTCCCCTTCTTGAAGAAAGTCATATGCTAAAAACGTGCAGACTGGAACTTGGTTGCCTCTCCTGGCACTCCCACTATAACCTGCCTGCTCCCCACTCTCTGCTCATTTCAAAAGGAGGGGGCGGGTGAAGGGGCAGCAGACATCTGTGAGTGGCTAGTAGGCCTCATGAAAGCTGCAAAGAGGCCTGGCCGGGGCCATCCTGGGGACCAGGTGGTGTCTCCAGGAAGCACTCTGCAGCCCTCAAGGAGAACCACGGTGTGTATTTCTAGGAATCACTGGGTAAAGGCCCCCAAGTTAGGGCTGCACTGGCAAAACTATAAATCTGCTGTGTTTTCTACGGGCATCCTCCAAACTTTCGGAGCCTTCATTTAATCTGAAGATAAAGTTTTAGTATTTTTTTTACTCCTGAGTTTTCAAACTAAAGAAGGGTGTCAAATTGTGATGACAGCTTCTGTACTTGCGATGCCTCGGTTCCATGGTGGACTGCAGGACCTGGCCTCACCCAGCTTCTTAGCCTTCAGGCCCCCACAGTCTTCCCTCTACCTCACACGTTTAAGCTCTCCTCTTTCTAAGAACTCCTTCCCTTGGCGTAACTTCACAAAACTGCTGAAATCAGAACTTCCATATTCTCCCGGACTCTCTGCTCTCTAACCTCCAAGTCACAAGGCAGCCTGACCTCCTCTATCAGTTTAACCAAAGCAGCACAGGCTTTGGGTAAGGCAGCTTTGAGTTCAAGCTTCAGCTCACTATTTAGAAGCTCTGTGACCTTGGGCAAGTAGCTTTGCCCCTCTAAACCTCATTTCCCCACCTGTAAAATAGGGTAATGACAATATCTACTTTATGGAGTTAGATGCATGAAATGATGCATGTAAAGTGCTTAACATATTGTTAGCATATAGCAAGTACTTAATATATGTTAACCACCATGACTCATAGTAATAAATCTCTAAATGGCTCTTGAATTTGTGTTCGGTTACCCAAGCCAGGAACTGGGACTCATCTTAAACTCTTCTAATGTTTTTTCCCTCAATTCTACAAAAAGTCATCAAGAATGGTTAGTTCTACCCGCTGAGACTTTAGCTCATGCCCTTACTTACACTCGCCACAGAGGCCCAACTGGTGTCTCACCGCCTCTAATCTCATTCCCCTCCTCCACTCCAGGGCTTCTCAAACTTTTATATGCATAGAGTTCCATGGCGGGTGGGGAGAAGTGGGAGTGATGATGTTAGACTGAAGGTTCAGAAGGGACTAGGGGAGTAGGGAGTTGAGAGTCAGCATTTCTAACAAACTTCCAGGATTCCAAGACAGCTCACTGGTCCAGACCACACATGAGTAGTAAAGCTCTACTCTTCCTCTAATTCTCTTTCTGAAAAACTAGACTGGGTGATCACTTTGTAGTGTCTACAGATGTTGAATTATAATGCCGTACACCGGAAATTAATATAGTAAAAGAATTTTTAAAAACCATGTAATCCAAAAAAAAAGGTGACATTCCAAAAGTCTTAGGAGTCTATTACTGGAGTCTGTATTCTACTTCCAAAAAATATTAGATTGCATTAAGAAAAAACAGATCTAATCATATCAATCCCTTGCTGGAATGTCTTTCATGAACTTCACCATTTTACCTAAACTGCCCTTTCATCTGTTCTGCCTCACACAGCATATGCCCTGGCCACACACAAGCATCTCAAAATGCCATGCATTTCCATCGCTCTGTACCTTTGTGCATGCTCTTTCCTCTGTGAGGAATACCTCTCTTTATCTTTCCTGCCTCTTGGAAACCCATTCATTTTTACAAGACTCAGCATAAGTGTCCCTATTCCAGGAAGACTTCCTCAATCTCCATGGCAAAGTTACTCAAGCTTTCTGCTGTGTCTCTTTTGCAATTTGTTTATACTGCTAGAATAGGATGTAGCCCTTTTCTCTAGTGCTAGCTCTCTACATAGCCATCCCCCTAGTTAGATTTTAACCTCCATGTCTTGTATGTCTTTGTGCCCCAAGAACCTGACACTGAGTAGACACTCAAATCTGAGTGCAAGAGAAGGAGAGAGGAGGGTGGAGGAGGGATGTAGAAACTTTAGGTCTACCTGAACTACCTTGTAGGACTCTGCTCCTGATGAACACACCACCACCCCCTGGTGGCAGTGTACCAAAATTGCTGGCTCAATGCTATTTGAAAAGCCAAAATGTACTTCTTTTAAAGCATGGATCCTCAGCATCACAACCTTGGAAATTAAGATCCTAAAAGACTCCACCAGTCATCATCCATGTCTTCCCAATTCCTTTGTACCATTCTCAGTACAGGTTGCTATACACACACAGTAAGCCATGCACATTTATTTCAAGCCAGCAATGACATGAAGGCAACTTACCTTCAGGTTTCTCTCCTACCGCTGTAAGTTCAGACTCCTGGCTCGGCTCACTGGTTCCATACACGTTGATCGCACGCACCCGAAACTTATATTCTCGGTCAGACAGCAGGTCTTGAACATTAAATGAGGTGCTGCGGCATGTGGCTAGCTCCTTCCACGTCTTGTCCACTGAATCCCAAATCTCGATACTGTAGGATTGCACAGCGCTGCCCCCATCGTACGAGGAGCCATACCAGGACAGGGTGAGGGAAGAGCTCCGGATATCAGAGGCACAAGGCGTGCCGGCTGGGGGGTCTGGCTTGTCTGGGGATAGAGAAGCACAATATTACTCAACTCTTCAGAATTGCAGGGAAGAAAGTTTTGGAATTAGCACAGTTGTGGGGGAGGAGCCTAGAGAACCCAAGCTGACATCCTGGTCCTGGCTCTGGTTCCCTCATCTACATAGTCACACCTATGTGCAAACCCACTTATACCGAAAGTCCCACAAATACCTATTAGCTCGGAGAAAACTCTTTTTTGGCTAGTTTTCCAGTCTACAAGTCATGACTTCCTGTACTTTGCCCAAGTCATAAACATATTTCTCAGAGTAAACAGATCTAGGAAGCTGCCCAGAAGGCGTGGACTGCTTCCCATCAAAAATGTTTTGAAAGAGAGTTCAGTGTGTGTGTGTGTGTGTGTGTGTGTGTGTGTGTGTGTCCTTCAGGCCCTAGGCCAGCGACCTGTGACATAACTAGAAGTCAGGCTCCACTTTCTCTGGGACTTGGGAAATGCCGTCTCCCCTGAGAGGCAATATAGCACCATGAGCTCTGAAATCAGACAGATCTGGGTTTGAACACAGCCCTGACCCCGTTCACTATTTGTTACTGTGCCTCTGTGCCCTCCTCTGTAAAATGTAGATTATAATATACTTGGATCACAAGGTAGTTATGAGAAGTTCTTAGAAAAGGGACTGGTTTGAGTAGCTAATTACTATCATCATTATTGTAGGAGTTTATTTACGATTTTTTTCTACATAAATAAGTTTCTCCTACCCTACCTCTTTTGTCCTCTTAGGGCTGGTAAAAAACAAGGTAAAGAATTTCAAAAGCAAACCACAGTAGCAAATCACAACTATCCCCAATTAAGGGCCAGAAAATGAGCTGAGGACACAAGAAATGGCCCGGCTGGCTGGCTGCCTTGCCATTCAGAACAGTAACGCCAAGAACCAGGAACACTGCCAAATTCAAGGCAAATAAATCATGGCGGCCAATGCTTTAATGAGGTTCTTTAGTTTTGCTGATTTTTGTCAGTTGGTCATCTGAACAACATTCTCCTATTTTTCCGATTTAGGCTCTGCAAGTGGTTAGGTTATAGATATCGGGGTTCAGGAGCCCTTCATCCCTGGGCCCCGGCCCCCACGCAGTTTAAAGTGCAGAGCTCCTCCCACTAGGAATGGAAACCATGCTTTTATGCTATGTGAATTTATAAGCTATGTGAACTCTAGTGAATTCCTTAACTTCCAAGTCTCGTTTGTCTTTTTCATTCGGAAAAATGGTGCTAATATGTATCTACCTTTTAGGGGTTTTGCATCAAGTAAGTAAACTCAGATAAAGTACTTGACTTCTATTCTCCCATGCCTCAGCAAGGCAGAAAGGCCAAAGGAAGTTCCTGTAAATGACCTTGTGCATGTGGGAAAGAGAAAACTTTCTGCGTGTGTGTATACGTATGTGTGTGTCGGGGGCGGGGGGACTCAAAAAATCTGGCATTATCTTCTGGAGGGCAGGCCCCTTGTAGTACATACAGGCTTTCCATGCGAGGTGAGTGTTCTAGAAACCCATCTCCATTGGTGTACCAGCCCGTGTTGTTGTGAGAGGCTGCATTTGGCTTCAGCGAATTTTTTTTGAAGACTCTTTCAATGTGTTTGCCCATTTCATGATGGGTGATTTACATGAACAACGTGCAGCATGACAACGCTCCTGCCCACACCGCGTTGAGTGTCCAGCAGCTTTTGACCAAAAAATGAAATGACCTCTGTGCCCCACCCTCTCTATTCACTCAATCTCACCCTGAGAGACTCTTTTTGTTTCTCCAGATGAAAAAGTCCTCAAAGGGAAATGTTTTGCCAATGTGGAAGAGGTGAAACAAAAAATGGCAGATCACTTAAAGGCATCAAAATCGACGAGTTTAGTGTTTTGAGCAATGGAAAAAGCATCTTGATAGGTGTGTTGCATAAATGGAGAGTACTTTGAAGGAGACTGAAGTTTAAACATGTAAGAATACACAAGTGTTTATAAATAAATTCTGAGGTGTTTTTAGGTTCCCCCTCGTGTGTGTGTGTGTGTGTGTAAACATATACATACACATAAACATAAACATATTCATTCCCTCCCCTTCCCCCAAGTCTTTCTGGTTCTCCAATCCAGCCAAGAAAGCACTGCCCAGAAGCCATCCATCCCATGCAAACCACGCCTGGACCTCGCCCCAGAGTAATTCTGGGATTGTGACAGTCATATTCTGCAGTCACTCTGGGGGCCTCCTGTGATGGAACCACTTTCACTGGTTGTTTAATATTCTCTTAGAAAAACGGTTTGTTCTGAAAGATATATTGGTCTTTATAGAAATATTTTTGGTGTTGGCTAAGAGGTTTATTACTCTAAACTCTCTTAGAGGCAAGTGGTTCTAGTCCTCTCAGACCCAGCTAAGGAAGTAAAGAAGCCTAAAGAGGGATGAAAGCCAGGTTTGCTGCTGCCTGCAGAGAAAACTGCCTGGAAACCATCTGATTGGACACGTGTGGAATCATGTGGGTTTATATAATGAATGCAGTACATGCCACTGACTGACTTTCTTCCTTTCTGCTTTGGTCAAGAAAAGAAAAATTTGAGAAATGGGTATTGCAAAAGAGGTACTATTTGTACCCTACCTTGTTCCAGAGGTCTTCTGGCTGAGAGAGAGAACTGACATAATGACCTATGTCACTCCCTGCAGTACAAGAGAGGATGCAAATTTTGGAGAGGGGGGCTATAATTCCAAGTGAAACTTCAGTGTTTTCAAGGAATTCAAATTAAGGGGTTCAGAAAAGACCCAAGTCTGAAGTGGTATGGGATTGGAAGCCCCCAGCGCCCCCCCCCCCACGCTTGTTAGGGCCATGGGCTGTGTCTGACGCTTTGTGTTCTCTCCCACCTGCAGACCCCCAGGCAGAGGCAGGACTAGCCAGGGATGAAGACACTCAGAATAGGGGTGCCTCTGGGCTTGCGGGCATGCTAAAGACAGCCACGCTTGGTCTGAGTGGGAGCCCCGGGACATGGCCTGGTAAAGGCGAGGTTGGCTCAGTGTCCAGATCCCCCGAGGACCACACTTCCAGGGAATTCTTCCATGCCTCCCTGGAGACCTAACAGAAAAGCATCTGCTGAGTCCCAGGGAAGGATCTCTGATGGCACCAGCTCCAGGATTTTCTGTTCAGCAAGTGTTCACATTGCTGAGAAAATGGAGGACCTTATGGCTAATGCTTCTCACTAAAGTAACCTCCCTGGTAGTCTCAGCATGCCTGTGAGTTTGAAGATGACTGGTTTCTGTGGCTAACCCCACCAGAACCTCCCTCCACTGGCGTCTTTTACAGAAGGGCAGGGGCTGCAAGGGCCCCCAGAGTCACAGCCCCTGGATAATCTTGGGCCTCGCAGGCAAAGGCACTTTCCTAACTAAGAATACCCAGCTAGCCAGTGGCAGAGCCAAAGAGATTCCAAAGAGTCTTCAGATCTTGCACCAGGAGCTGTTTATTTTCCAGGCTATCAGGTAGAATGACATGAAGGACGCATCTTGCCTAAATCCAAGCTGAGCATTACGAAGGAAAATCTCCTGCCCTTAAACATCGTGCAAGTCCCAGGCTCAGATCATATTTGGGGATTACTGGGTATTTGGGGTTCTCACTATGTTGTTTTTCTCCTTTAGAGATATGCAAAGTGACCTGTTTTTCTCATACTGGACAAATGACAGAAGGAATTCACCTGGGTCAGGCTGCTCTCTCCCACCTGAGCAGCCCCCCAGCCTCTCTGACACTGTGGCTGGAGGTGCAGGCATAAGCCTTCTGAGCATCGCAAGCCCCTGGCTGTCTTCTAACATATAATAATCACAAGCCTTTCAAATAGCTAAACATCACTCATTTAAACTAACTGAGGGGAAAAGCTAACTTTTATCATCCTTTAAAAATAGGAGTCATAGACTATCTGAAGAGAAAGTGGCACTTTAAAGAACATACACAAAAAGTTTATTGCTAACAAGTAGAAGCTGTGTTAAATCAGCCTTATTTAGCTGGCCTGTAAATGGATGCTTCCAAAGTGCTTGAAAACCATCCAGAGTAGGCCAAACAATTTCTATTTCATCTCGTTTACATTTTACATCTAGGTAATCAACCCTGATCAGATAATACACAGATGTCCTTAGAGACACGCAGGTAAATCTGGGCTTAATGGAGGTTTACTTTGGATGAGTTCTAAATCCACGGGCTCTGAATGAATGTGGCTTTACTGTTTCCACAACGCCAGTCCTCATTTTATTGAGCAATTCTATTCTTAGCTCTATGAGGGGGAGGCAGACAGAGAGCCCATTCCCCCCCATTCCATTCCCCTCCCAGGACGGCATTTAACATGCTGCTCCTGCCAGCTGGCGGGCAGCCACGCCAATGGCCCTGTCAGTACTGGCCAAGGAGAATAAGAAACTAAACCATAAAAGGCCAGAACTGCAGCTCGTGCTGTGGTGATGGGGGAGGGGAGTGTGTGGCCCGAGTGGGGGCAGGGGGCACTAATCATAGAAAAGCAGTTTAAAGGAGTTGACCCCAAAGTTCCCCAGGCAGGAGCAGAACAGAGCAAACACCAAGGAAAAGTGGAAACCAATGCTTGCTGATGGGTGAGGGCATGGGGCCAGGTCTGAATGTAAAGGCAGACTGGGTCACTAGCACCAATCCCCCAACCCCCCAAATGTTCCTGACTCCATGGGGGAAACTACTGAAATAAGCATCCAGAGTCATCAAGGAGAGAAAGAGTGAGAAAAGGGTCCCTTCTGCCTTTTACAGATAAGAAACCTATTCCCTGACCTCCTGGTACACTGACTTTCCAGACTTAAAACTCCTGACCTAAGGAAGCAAGAGAGAGATGAGATCAATAACTACCAGATCAAAGGCTCTCATGTGCAGTGTATGGAGGCCCACAGATGTACAAGGGCATGGCCTACTACCCATCAGTCTGCTCTGCAATTCCATTGTTCCTTTTCTGTGGGTGGTAGGCAAGGAGCTGGGCATGATTGACAATGGGAGACTAGTTGGATATTTCAGGAGAGAGTTGACTGGAATGGAGAGGAAAAGGTGAACTTGAGAATCAGCCTAGAGACAGACTCAATTCTGTATTGGGTCTTAGCAGATAACAAAAAAGGAGCAGATTTAGGATTAGGAGGTCTTGGCGACCTCAGAAGGGCGGTCCCAGTAGACTACTGGGGTGTGAAGAGGAGGCTGCCAGGAGCCAAAGGCTGCCAGGGAGTGAGGAAACAGAACTAGTGTAAAGAACATCCCCCTTGAGAGGGTTTGACCATGAAGAGAGACCAGGAGAGAGGTGGGAGGGTGGCTAGAGCAAAGCAAGATGCTGCAGGAGTTATGCATGCCCGTGTATTTGGCTAAGATGGGAGAGCCCTGACAGCACTTATGGGAGAAGAGAAGGAGTTGAAGAGAAGAGAGGAGTGGGTGGTGAAGTCCCCAAGAGCCTAGGATCCAGAGTGCAGGAGAAGGAAGCAGCCTCGGAAAGAGAAAGGTGGGTCACACCTGGAGCCTGGAGGGTGGACTCAGCCTGGGGACAGATATGAAGACACCTGTAGATGTGAGGTCATGAAGTTGGGCAAGGTCATGCCTAATGCCTCCCAACTCTCAGAGAAGTAAGGGGCCAAGGCCTGCAGGGTGCATAACTATCACAGAGTGGGGGAGAGGGCACTGACCAGCACGGACACCTTGGCCGAGCCTGGACTTTGGCAGAGTCCAGATTAAGTGTGGGGGTTGATGTGATCTTCCTGAAATGCACCCCCCCCCCCAAATCAGCTGTAGGAGCAGTGAAGTCAGAAGGAAGCAACGATTCAAGTAAGGATTTGCAAGGGGACCGAGTTGTGGATTAGGTAATGGATCAGAAGGGGAGAGGGAGTTACAGGTGCTAGCAGGAGAGGGCCTGCAGGAGTGGAGCTTAGGGTCCCCAAAGGGTACAAAGAGAAGCCAGGAGGGGATTCACAGGAAGAGAAAAGCACTGTGGGGGTGTGTGCAGAGTCTGGCATTCTCAATGAGCATGAAGCAGAGCAACAGTGTGAAAGCAGGAAGAAGGAAATGAAGTGGGAGACTGGGAGACTGTGGGGCAGAGATGATGGGTGCTAATGGAGTAGGCCCCTGGGAGATGAAGTCCTGAAGTCTCTCATCCTGCCTGAAGACTCTCAATCTTTCCTATCCTCTGACTTGCAGGCTGCCCACTCCGACTCACCGACCACAGTGAGGTTGACCTGGGCCTGCCTGCTGCCCAGCTTGCTCTCCACCAGCAGTGTGTAGCAGCCGCAGTGCTCCTGTCGTGCGGCCAGGATAGTGAGCTTGCTGCCGCTCTCGCTGTTCTCCACCTTGATGTGCTCGCTCTCCTGGATCTGCAGGCAGACAGGGGGCAGCTGCTGGAGACGCAGGCTGGGAAAGGGAGGGGGCGCCAACCCTCACACCCCACGCCCTAAGGGATGCAGCTGCACAAGGGGGCTGGTTTGATCTGAACTCTGGGGTTCCCCCTAAGGTCCTTCCTCTCCTGCATCCAAAGCCAAGCCTCCCTGAGGGGACCAGAACTTGTGCAGGCAGGAAGGTGCTGAACAGGGTCTGGAAAATGAGCTCCGCAGTTGCTGCCGTAGACCGAAGTTCAGAAGCATCCCAGCCCCCACCCACCACCACCCTGCGATGGGGTAGGAGAACACATCTGAGTAAAGTCACTTATGAAGCCCACCCTGGAGGGTTCTGACCTCTCCTGTGATTTTGAAACCATAGCCACTGGCCTCATGTGGCTATTTAAAATTTAATTAATTAAGTGGAAACAACCCAAACATCCATCCACTAATAAATGGATAAATAAGATGTGGTATATCCAGGCAATGGAATATTACTTGGCCATAAAAAATGAAGGACTGATTCATGCCTCCACATGGTTGAGCCCTGAAAACATAATACTAAGTAAAAACAAGCCAGACACAAAGAAAACATGTTATATGATTCCATTAATGTGGACTGCCCAGAAAAGGCAAATCCACAGAGACAGAAAGTGGGTTAGTGGCTGCCAGGGTCCGGGGGTGGGGGCAGAAGGACTGTTAATGAGTCTGGGGATTCTTTTGGGGGCAATGACCACGTTCTTGAATTAGATCATAATTATTGTTGCACAACCTTGTGAATGTACTAAAAATCACTTTAAAAGGGTGAACTGAAAAGGGTGAATTTTTTTGGTATGTGAATTATATCTCAACAAAGCTATTATAACAATTTTTAATTACTTAAAATTTAAAATTCAGTTCTTCAGTTACACTCAACACACTTCAAGTGCTCAACAGCCACACAGGGTTAGTGGCCACATATTGAATAACAGACACAGAACATTTCCATCACTACGTGAAGTTCTGTTAAACAGACAGGACTTGGCTAAATGTCTCTGAAAAAGGATGAGACTTCACCTGACTTTAGGCAACACTGGCCCAGACCTAGCCTAGGGCACACAACGCTTTAGGATGTTAAAGGACAGCTTATCTTCTTCATCTTTTGGGACCAACACTCCTTTCCTTCCAGTTACTAGCCTTTCAGGTCTTGGCCTTAGGACGACTTGAATGGTTTGGAAATAGAGCGAACAGAGGGCTCAGAAGGAATCCACCTTCTGCAGAGTTCCTGAGCCAGTGCCAGCGCACTGTTCTGGGCTCTCTGCTGATCACAGACATGGGCACACATGACCAATATGGGATCCCCGAGTTACTTTAAAAGCTGGTTGTTCAGAAATTTGAGCATTTCCCCATAGGACCGTTGTTATAAATGGTAGCTTGATTTCTGGGCCAGTATGCCAAAATTCTATTTAGAGAGCAATGTATTGATCCAAATGCTCAGATCCACTTTTATCCCTTCAGCACATGGTTAAGTTTAATTTGTTATATAAACCAGGTTCAGGGGGCTGGCACAACAAATCACAGAGAGCCCACCGTCTGAGAGGTCATTTCGGTTATTGGTTCCATTTTCCTGAGTCTGAGTAGAATTACAGACTGAGATATCAAAAGTGGGTGGGGGCCATGGGTGGTTTCTGGTTTTTCCCTCATACTTTTCTGTATTATACAGATGACCTATAATGTAGGTATTATTAGCAGATTCAGAAGAAAAGCTTGTTAACTCGGCATGGATGGTGGGTGACCAGTGGGTGAGGGGTCTTGCCCATTTCTAAGCTCCTGCGAGGAAGCGTGGTGCTGTCTCCGTTACAGCATTTCTCAGCCCTTTCGGCCCAGGGGCTGTGTGGGCTGCTCTTGGGCCACCCCCTCTGTCACTGACCTGCTTTCGGAACTTCATCCAGGTGCAGGTGATGGGCTGGGTGCCTGCCACTTTACCAAACAGCTCCACAGACTCTCCTGCGCGCACCTTTTGGTCCTCAGGAAACTGGATGATCTGAGGGGGCATGGCTAGGAGAGCACAAGGGGCAGAACGTAAGTGAGGAGGAGGGAGCCTCAGACATTCTGATCGCATTTGACGCTGCTGTCCACAGTGGTCTGCTGCTCCTCTCTTGCCTTCTGGAAACTTCGGGGTAAAACAGGGGGCAGTGATCACCGCTCCAAAACATCTGAGATGAAAGACCTGCTAGGCTTGCTCATTCCTTTATTCTGATCTCCTCAGAACTGAACCATGCAATTTACACGGCACGAGTCTCCATTTGTTGGTTGCTCTGGAAATTGCATGTTACCCTAATTTTCTGAATCTACATCCTAACTCCTTTGTTAATTAAATGGCACCTTGCCTTCTAACCTGGTGGTGACCCAGGATGACAGGCTCAAGGTGGTTCACGTCCTCAAAAGTCTCTCAGTGGAAAACACAAGGTTCCAAATGACAAGGACATATAGGAGCAGAGCATTAAAACAGCACAAAGAGAATCGTCTCCTTATAAGGGGCAGACCGGAGGGCACAGGGTGAGGCGGAATTTCACAGGAGGGGTGGGAGAGTGCTAGTATGGTGTGATGCTATCCCTACTGGGGAAGCAGAAGACAAGTTGTGGAAGGGGCTGGGGGACCAAGTTGTGCGGAAGCAGGAAAATTCGGCCTGAACAGTGCAGAGCCTGAACGTGGGAAGGAACCACACACCCAGGGGTCAGTCTCGCAGGGCAAAGGAGAAATCCCTCCTGGCAGACAACGCCCCTCCCCCCAAATGTTGCTGTGACCAATTACCTGCCTTTGGAGGTGTCTTGGGGGCAGGTTTTTTTTTCACAGTTGCATCACCTGAAACAAAGAAGTTTACAGGTTATTTTCTGTCAGTTTTGGCTTTTTCTTCCCCACAAAGCTCCTGGATGCTAAGAGGATGCAGTGTTGCCCACTGGCCCCTCATCTAGACAGAGCCCTCACTTGACTATGTCTTTCTGGAGACCTTGAAGTCTCACATAGACAATCTCACGAACCAATGAATATCCGTTCTCAGGGGGCCTCTGGAGGGTGCCCCTGAAAGCTCCACTGAGATAAAACTCTCAGAAATGCATGTCTCCATTATCCATTTCAATAATCCCAAACTCACTGATGGTTCTCTCACCCTAACTTTCAGGAAGCTCAGAAAGGAAATTAAGTCAGATAAAGCAATTAAAATTAGCCATTGGTGTGGATCCAAGGCTTTCAGGCTTCCTTTGGGTCACAGGCTGTGGACTGGAGGCTTTAGTTTTTTTTAATATTTGTTGAATGATCAATGAATGAATGCATGAAGAACTGAATGAACCAACGAACCGTCTCCTCCATTCCTACCCCTGCTTTTTTTAAACAACTCAAATAAGAAAAATGACGCAACTAGACCAGTTTTGCCTCATGAACCTATTCATTTGGCTAAATAACAATGTGGTGAATAGGTAAAAATATCCTCAGCTATTTTCATGGCTTCTTTTCATATCTCAGGTCTTTGTTCAAAAGCAATCTAATCTATTTCTCCAAGTAACATAGAAATCTACACGTTAAAAAAAAAAAAAAAAGAAAGAAACCTGAATGTGAATGGTTGTAGGGGCTTTAATTTGTAATTGCCAAAAACTAGAAGCACTTTAAATACCTCCAACTGGAGAGTGGTTGAACGGTGGCCCCTTTGTACAATGAAATACCATTCATCAATAAAAAGGGACAAAGTACTGACACACAACATGGGTGGACCTCACTAGCAATTCATTTCTTCAGCTGAGAGAAGCCAGACTTAAACAGTATGTATGTTATAATTCTCTTTCTATGCATTTTAGAAAAGGCAAAACTATTGGGTCAGAGAATAGACTATTACCTGTCAGAGGTGGGTGGGAGGAGGGGCTGACCATGAAGGGGCACAGGGACATGTTTTGAGGTGATGGAACCAAATTTTGATTGTGGTGGTAGTTACATGACTATATGCACTGGTCAAGGTGAATTTTCCTGTATGTAAATTATACCTTAGCACAAAAAAGTGAGGAAAAGTCACTTGACCAAGGAGATCTTCCCTAACCACTCTGTATCACATAGTAACCCTCCACCCCCAGCACTCCTTATCACATGTACCCCACTTTATTATTTTCCCCTCATGGCACTTACCGTCATATAACAATGACTTACTTGCTTATTTGCTCTTTGCTCTTTGCCTCCCCCGAAAGTGTAAGCTTTTTAGGGGCAGGGATGTTTTTGGTTCTGTTCACCTGGTGTGCCTGATACACAGTAGGCACTCAATAACTACTCATTGAATGAACAAGTAGGGTTATGTTAACAATTATCTATTCACAAAATGTCACCTCTGCTGATTAAAGAGAGGCTGTGCCACGTCCTGGCTAGGACATGGAGTTGCTCTGTGACCACAGGCAAGGGAGCTAACTGTGGGGATTGCCAGCTGTGCATCTGTAAAAGGGCAGGAGTGCTGCTGGGTGGCCCCAGAGCACTGTGTAAGGAGCCGATCTCTGACAGCAGCACTCTCAGAGCATAGGGCTGCTGAAGCCCAGGCTGAGGCCTGCTGCCACCAAGTTCACCCTGGCTCATCACCATTAGCGGTCCATTTGTCCACCTCACTCACCAAGGGCCGACAATGTGCCAGGCAAATGCCTATTAGCCTGGGTACTGAGGAGAAAACCAAACTAATGTGAGAAATCAGGGCTTGTCTGCAAGGGCTTTAATGTCAAGGCATATGGTCCACAGGAAAGGCTTCTTTTTCTTTTGCCACAAAAGATGTTTATAGGACAACTGGGACAATTTAAATAAGTCCAGTAAATTATATAATAGTACTGTATCAATGTTAATTTTATGTTTTGATTCCCAAACTGGTTTAATAAGAGATTGTCCTTGTTTTTAGGAAATATACACTAAAGTATTTAGGTGCAGAGGATAACATATGAGCAACTTACTTTCAAGCTGATCATAATGCATAGTGTGTGTATGTCTGCGTGTCTGTGTGTCTGTGTGTGTGTGTGTCTGCATGTGTATGTCTCTGTGTGTGTGTCTGTGTGTCTGTGCATCTGTGTGTCTGTGTGTGTGTCTGTGTCTGTGTGTGTGTCTGTGTGTGTGTGTGTCTGTGTATGTCTCTGTGTGTGCGTGTGTCTGTGTGTCTGCACGTGTCTCTGTGTGTGTGGAAGGTGCGCGTGTACGCACATATGCACAGAGGGAGGGAGAGATGAAAAAGAGGAGAGGGAGAGAGAAGACACAAAGCAAACACAGCAGAAAGTTGATATTTGAAGAATATGAGTGAAGGGTATAAAAAAATTATTTACACTACTTTTGCAACTTTCCTTCAAATCTTAAATTATTTCAAAACTTAAATAGAAAGTAAAAATAATTGTATCCAGCCAACATGACATGGTTGTTCAAATGAAGGAGAAGGTGTGTACACTGTCAGTTGAGGAAATGGTTAGGAGGGGCTAAGAGGTGGGACACAGGATGGACCTGGGGCTAGAGAAGATCTGAACTAGAGAAGGGCAAAGAGCCTGCCCCATGGCTCAGGGAGTGGCTCAGAGGTGAGAATCAGAGCGATGTTTGATGGAGGTTGGCCAGAGCACAGGGCTGGGATTAGAGAGCCGCGGGGTGAAGACAGTATGACAATTTAAGAAAATTAAAAATTCAGCTCCTTGGTGTTTAATGGCACATGTGGTTGGTGGCCATCACATTGTGTTGACAGAGGACATTGCTATCATCACAGAAAGTTCTACTAGAGAGTGCTGGTTTAGAATGCCGAGTCTGAGAGTTAGGTCTTTGCCCTAAATGAACAGGGAGGTCTCACACAAACAGCAAGAAGTCCACCTGCCTTAGAGGAAATCTGGAGTTCTCTCCAATTCCTGGGGGACAAAGATACCCAATAAGGGGGCTAGTGCCATATTTTTGGAAGCAACTGATCATCCAGGTCCAGCTTTGGTAAAGGCAGTGGGAAAGAAAATACTAATAAGAGACCAGAGGAAAAACTGAAAAAAAAAAATTAGGAGCTGAACAAGAGGAAAATACAAAGGTTCCTTAGAGAATTTTTCTGTGGATTGATGGGGAAATTTATACTGATGGAATATTGGGAGTAAAAGATGAGTTTGGCTTGGTCCAAGTGAATGTGGTGAATGGAAGAATTTAATCAGTATGCAGGCAAAAGCCCAGGATCAGAATTCTAGAGAGGTTGGTGGAGATTGGGACTTAAAGGCTTCAGGATCAAACATGCAATTTATATGGAAGCAGTGAGGATGGGTCAGTTCTTTGAGGGAGAAATGCAATGAAGGATGAAAAGGGGCCAGGGTCTGATCCCAGGTGATGCCTACAGTGAGGAGCTGGGCTGAAGAACAGTGGCTGTGGAAGGACTCTGAGAAGCAGAAGGACGACAGTCACTGTGACCACCAGTGGGATAGAACAGGCCCTGGGGGGACAGGGGGAGCAGGCTTTAGGCAAGACTAGTACCAAGAGATGGGTGGTGTTGGAGAGGGCAGGTGCAGTGGGACTGTGGGGTCAGAAGTCATTCCAGAGGACATGCTCAAGGAAACAGGAAGGAGTCAACTAATACATCAGGAATGCTGGAGGTTAAAGAGACAAGGAGAAATGGGTGACAGAAGAGGAATATCAAGCTAAAGTTTCTTCCAAGGTGAGAAGTCAGGGAACAGCTCTGAAAGCAGAAGGCTAGGAGAGAGCGAGCCCAGAGATGCTAGATGGGCAGAGTAGGGAAAGCCAAATCCCTTGGGTGCAGACACCGGATGAGATATAAAACACCCATGAATGGCTGAGCCTCTTCATCTAGGGCTCTGGGGAAGGGAGAGGGAACCACTGGAAGAGAGAGGACCTCAAGGAACAAGAAAGGCTTCTACCAGAGCCAGGCTCTGACCTCCTGCAGAGAGGGAAAGCCACCTGGTCCGAGGAACGGTGGGGGAACTGTGCTTATGGGCTTAGTTACACGTGCCCTTCCAATTCACATGGTGAGGCCCTAACCCACAGTACCTCAGAATAGTACTGTATTTGGAGACAGGGCCTCTAAAGAAGTAATTAAGTTAAAATGAGGCTGTTAGGTGGGTCCTAATCCAATGTGACCGGTATCACAGAAGAGGAAATCTGTGCACACAGAGACACCCCAGGGATGACATGCCCAGAGGAAGGGCCATGGGAGGGACACAGCGAGAAGCCAGCCCCATCTGCGAGCCCAGCGGAGAGGTTTCAGGAGATATCAAACCTTCTGACACTTTGAACTTGGACTTCTAGCCTCCAGAATGTTGAGACAATACATCTCTGACGTTTAAGCCTCCCAGTCTGCAGTGCTTTGTTAGGACAGTCCTAGCAAACGAACGCAGTTCGGGGACAGAAAGTAGATTGACAGCTCCTGGTGGTGGGCCAGGAGTTGATAAGGAAGGGGCAATGGCACTGCATGAAATCAGATGACACTGAAGTCCTTCCCTATCCTATTCTGTGGCCCTGGGTAAAAGGGAGTAGAGCCTGAACGAATGTCTACGCACATCTTTCTGTGTTACAGTCAAATGGGACTGAAGGCCAAAGTTTTATGTTTGTTTACTCTGTACATTTGGAGCTTCTGCTCTGTGAATTGGTTAGCATTTGAAACTGGTTTTGTTCCTATTAGGAAAAACAATTTTAAATGTTAACCGTGTTCTATATCCTATTATATACATATTTTATACCACCATCTGCTGCAATCCATTCATTGTGTTCTGGGCTTAGAAGAACATAATTAATGGATTGGAAAGCAGAGTCACCTGATTCTAAAACCTGGTTTCTCGCAGACAGCTGGACTCAGCAAGCCATTTCTGACCCATGCATATGTCACCCTTTTTCTCATTTGGTTCTTACCCCAACTACACAAGCAGGGTATTTCACACTGTTTCCATTTAATGAAGAAGAGCTGGATGTCTGTAAAAGCCAGGTGGCTTGCTGGGTTCATCTGACCACATGTGGCTGAGCAGAAATAGGACCTGAGCCTCCTGAGGCCCCGGTGCATGGCTGCTTCCTTCCTGCCACCTCAGCTCCAGCTGGCATTCTGCTCCAGCCCCTCATCCGGGTCTTTGGAACCTTCCTCCATCTCTTTGCAGAAATGCAGTGGGCATAGGCTCTGGAGCTGAACTTGGGTTCAAATACTGCCTGGTCACTCCCTAGGCTTGCGGCTTAAAGCACATGACTTCACTTCAGAGCTTCAGTTTCCTCCTTCAAAAAGTGTGAGAATAAAGGAAATTTGTTGTAAACAACTCAGCTACACTGTAAAGAAACGAAAGCGCAAGTACCCGCCCCACCTCCCCTTCACCCTCTTCCCCACACAGACCCCTGGAGGACTTCTCTGTACTTGCCTTCACCTACTTAGTACGCCACACTCTCTGTCAGTTCAGCGTTATACCTGTGAATACATGAGATCGCTCATGTTCCAAGAGGTAACATTCTTGCTGGTCCACATGCCCAAAGTTCCAGTACTTCTTGGGCCACTAACTGGTTTCCACTCACCGGGATTCACCCTTCTTATTATCCTATTATTCCTGTCTGCTCTTAGTCTCTCGTCCCCTTCTCCAGCACCCCAAACTTACTGTACTAGCTCTTGTCAGAGAGGAACATCACAGAACGAAAATAAAATCCAACTGTCTTTGCAAATCCCATGACAGCCTCCGGCCACAGGGTCAGGTGAAGAGGGCAGAGCATCCTCCCTGTCCTTGCCATAGGGTCCCTCCCTCTGAGGGGGACCTCAGGCACTTCTCCCAGCCAGCCAGCCCCAGGCAGCGCACCCCTCCCAGCACAGCACTGTGCCCCCAAGCTGCTCTTAGAGTTCCGATTTTTACACCCTCTGTCTGCTGCCCTCATCTTTCGTGGAGCCTAGATTTCTCTCCTGAGCCCGGCTATGCCTCCCACTGCCTGACCATCATCTCCCCTGACACACACTGCAAGCCCAACACGTCCAAAACCAAATCCAGGATCTTCTCCTCCCAACGCTGCTTGTCCCCATTTCTCCCAAGCCCCCCTCCCTGCTCACTGCCAGTCACTAATGCCTGTCAATTCCATCAGCTAAATACCTCCTTGGCCTGCCACTTTCCACATCCCCACTGTCACCATTCTAGTCCTAATGGTCCCTCCTCCTGGGTCCCCACCCTAACACATCCATCACTGTGGCCAAAGTGGTCTTTCGCAAGTGCAGATCTGATGTCATCCCACTGTTTCAACCTTTCTAGTAGCTGCCCATGGCCACTTAGGATCAAGTCCAACTCGCCTCACAAGGGCCTTTGAGATCAATCTCTGCCTTTCATGCCCAGCCTTCTTTCTCTGTGGGAAGACCCTCACCCACGCCCTCGATGCTCAGTATCAGCGGTTCTCAAACTCCAGTATGCATTATAAGTACTTGGGAAACTGCTAAAAGCACAGCTTCCTGGCCTTCCAGGGATGTGGATACTGCCTGTCCCTGTACCACCTTCTGGAGAGCACGGCTCTACACTCTACCCTGAATGCATTTACCTTTCTGCAGTACCAGGTCTTGCCATCAGCTGCTGGATGACTGCTGCCCCTTCTCTAGGCAGATCTCAGCTCACACATCATGGCTGTAGGCTGAGTTTCATGCCCCACTCAGGTGGCTCCATCTCAGCATCTACCACAAGGCACTGCAATGGCAGAAACCTGCCCCAGCACGTGTATGCAACAACAAACTCCCTGAGGACAGGAACAGGCCCATCTCGCTCACCTTCTGTGCCTCTGGTGCCTACCTAGCATAGTACTTGGCACATGCTTGAAAAATAGCTATTAAAGGCATGAATGGGATCCCTGAGAATCTCTGTTAGCCTGGGAAATCCCAAAACCACTCCACCCCAATCCTGGACTCTGATGCTGAGACACAAGTCCTGGGGCTTGAATCATTGTGTGACTTTCCACCAAAAGGAGCCTCCTGGCTCTGTCACCAATTACAGGAAAACTGCCAGGTGCTAATAAGCCTTCCACTAGAGACTGGAGACAGAGGCTGGAAGAAGTGAAACTGCCTAATAAAAATGTCATGGATCAAAGCCTTGAATTTGGAAAACCAAATTCCAAACTCTGGGAGACCTGAGGCAGAGCTGGGGAGCCCAGCCCAGAACTCTCTGTGTAAACTAATGCATCTTTTGCTTCTGCCCCAGCGTGCCCAAGCCTGAACCTAGTCCTGGCTGCATGAACCTTCCTTCTACCCTAGAAGGGAGAAGGTCAGCATCCCATGGAAGTTTCCAGACTGCCCAATCTGAGTACCTCTCTCCTGTGAATCAACAGGGGAGAAAGACCAAGCACCTGGGAGATACTTGCAGAGCCTGAAGGTGAGTCTCACAGAGTCGAGCGTCTGAGATAATGGAAAGCAAAGGCAAACCAGGGAGGTAGCATGAACAGCCTCAGGTAAAGGGAGGTCCTTGGATCTCTGCCTCTCTGGGGACATAGCTGTTTTTAGGTAGTTAACTAAAAATAGACATCAAAACCTTCACAATTCCCAAAATCAGCATTAACTTTGTGCCAAAGGCTCCTGAAGGGGACTTGGGCTGAGTGAAGTGTGGAAGGAGCACCTACCCTACAGGCTATGTCAGAGCAGATGTCACTGAGGACCTGGGGTTGGAAGGCTGAATCCTGCTGCCCTGTGCTGGGGTAGGCTCAGGGCTCCAGGTAACTTGACAACCCTAAGAAGTAACATCTCTGGATAAATTTCCTGCATACATTCCCTCATAGCAAAGAAGATTCCCTGTCCCATAAGAAGATTCCAGAGGAAGATTATTCCTCTTATTACTGAAAATACCCATCCACAAGCCCTCAGGACAAAGGAAGGTTATAAAAGAGGCAGCCCAGCAGGACCAGGACAGCAGTACCAGGGCTGCCTGCCCAGTCTGCTCCAAGCCCTCTCTGGGGAGGATCCATCCTGCCATTTCACTGGCCTGTAGGAGACACTAGGAGAGCTGGAAGGAGCTGGAGCCGCAGCCAGGGGTGGGTCACAGGGTTACATGCGTGGCAGGGTAGAGGGCAGTGTTAGCATCACTCCTCATAGACCAAAACTCCGATTGGGAATAACTGGGAGTTGGTGCCACTTTTCAAAGACACTCATGGAAATACCCCAACTTCTCTCCTAGGGTCTCATATCTCTCACTGCCAAGCAAGTAGTGATGCCTCTCCAGCATTCCCTCCTAGCCCGTAGAGTCCTGTCAGGATTTAACACTCCCCATGACCTGGAGAGAATATTTAAAAGAAAGATTTCATCCTGGGGAAACCTTTCCAGAAACCTGAACATCCAAAGACACCTTCACGTTGACCTGACTTTTGGTTTTAGAGAGAGACGTATATGAGATGCCAAAGCAAAGATATCTAAAAGCATCATAATCTGGGATGGTCCAGCATGGTGGCTAAAGCTCAAGTGACCAACGTCAGAGGTGAAGCTCAGGCCAAGGCCAGGCACGGAATACAAAGGGGTGTTGCACCTATATCTTCCCCAATCCCATAATCATGGGGGAGGCAGGGACCCTTGAAGCATGGAAACTCATGAATCGATTTAGCAAATCAAATACTTATGATATTCCTGCTGTAGGTCAGACTCTAAAGTTTTAGGGATGGACAGGCCCTGGTTCCCCTCCTCAAGTTATAAAAGAGCCCTATGGATGCCCATCTGTCTCTTTTCTATAAGGCCATCAGCCCTACAGACTTGGGAATCCGAGTCTGTTATTACCCTGGCATGGCCTCATCTGTATTTCCTAAAACTGTTTCTTAAGCGTCACTGATGCCTCCTTTACATAAAATTCCATTCGGAGTCCCTCCAGCTGGAACACCCTAAACCTGGGCCTTGTGCTTATGGCCTGCCCCCAGTCAGGATGCTTCTGCTGCTGTGTAACACAACCCATGCTGGCTGTAGCTCCGACCCTGTACACACCCGATGACCTGGGGACGGAAGGGAGTTAGCTGACCGCACCAGAACTGCGTCACTTAATAAAAAGGATTTCACTGAATGGCCTGATGTCAGAGCTGGAAAGACCAGGGGTCAGTCGGAGAGAGTCCCCATTTGACAAGGGAAGGAGGCCAAGGTCCAGAGGGACAAAGGGCTTTGACCAAGGCCCCATGTTCAATTAGTGGTAGGACCAAGTCTTTTGTCCCCTGCTCTCTAATCCAGGGTTGGGCCAGCAAATGGGCCTCTGTAGGCCCACAAAGGGTGCTGCTGCCTCCCCCCCTGACCCCAGCTCAGGGCAGGAGTCTTAACGCTTGTCCCCTGGCCTGTGCACTTCTCTCCTGTTCTTTCTCCAAAGGCAGGAGACGGCCCGCTCTGGGCTGGAGGACTGGGTGAAGGGTTCCAGGAGTGCTGACGTTAAACACCCGTCAAGAGGGGGAAAGCAGCCGTGAAGGATTGGGACAACTGACAAAAATTGAATATAGACCGTGGATTAGATAGCAGTATTGGTTCAATGTTAAATTTCTTGATTTCAATAACTGCATTGTGGTTATGCTCCTAGGAGATATACACATGAGGTATTTAGAGGTCAAGGGTGTGATGTTTCTAATTCATTCACAAATGGTATATATCATATATCTATATGATGAATGGTGAATATACATATGTGAACGTATATACATTGTATACATATCTATATGACCTATAGTGAATATATACCTCTACAAATAAAGCATGAATGGTGACTATATATGAATATATACATATAGAAGGATAAAACAATGGAACAGACTGCAAATAATCTAAGTAAAGGGTGTACAAACGTTTCTTGCATTATTCTTGCAACTTTTCTGGAAATTTGAAATTATATCAAAATAAAGTTATTTTAAAAATTCTCATTGAGAGGTATGCAGCAAACACCTTGGCAGGTCTCAGGTCCAGGCCAGCCTGGCAGTGGTCACCCTCCTTCTGCCCCCTTCTGATGGCAGTCAGACCTCTGTCCTCCACGTGGGCTGACAGGAGCACTGCCCAAGCTTGTGTGGACAGCGCCAAGCACAACTCAGACTACGGCAAGGCACACAGGCCGTCTGCAGAGGAACGCAGAGCAGGTTGGGCCTCACCATTCTGCATCTTACTAGCTGTGAGACCCTGGGCAGGAAAATTTTGTGTTCTAAGGCTCAGTTTTGCTCATCTATAAAATCGGAACAACTATTTGTAGCTCAGAAGGATGAGACTTAACTGAAATGACCTATATTGAGCACCTAAGATGACGCCTGCGGCACAGGTGCTCAATAAATGTTTCTTGTGTATGATGAGCAGTGACCCTCACAATGTTCATTCCAGCATCCATGCAGTTTCTCCCTCACAACGTTGCTATTACTCTTTGACCAAACCATATTCTTCTCTTCCTTTATCACCTGGCCCCGAGTCTCCCTGACCCCGAAATCTTCCCACACTACCCTCTCCTCACTCCTGTACTTGTGAGTTGGGTATCTGGCAGGTTAACTTGAGTCAGTTTTCTCTCACCCTGCCCCTGGGGTTGGACAGACTGATGAGGCTCTTCCCTCATGCTCCTCAACGCTCTGCAGCGGCAGTGCCCTCAGGGGCTCTCAGGCCATGGTGTGAATGAGGGCTGCCCATTCTCACACCTAACAGCTCACTTACGGCCCAATCATGGGAGCTGCAGAGGGGAGGACGCACAGAGAGGACCTGGCCACAATCTGTTTGACAAGAAGGCCACTCTGCCCTCCCTCGGTCACTGGCAGGAAAGATGGATTTCCTGGTTAGATTAGGTACTTCCCAGTCCTTGACAAAAATGAATACACAGGCACAGCCAGACCGCTCAGGGACATGAGTCTCTGGGCTTTCTCATGGAATCAGAGACATCTGGGACTGGGGAAGTCACTGCTAAAAGAAAAGAAAGCAAGTTGCAGAGGTATACAGATTGCATGATATATTTGCATATGTAAATGAATAGAAAAAAGTAATTGTGGATATATTTGAGGAAGTAGAACTGGGGGTACCTAAAAGAGGACTTTCACATTGCACTTGGTATATTTCTACATTGCTTAAAATGTTTAAACAAGAATGCATGCATATTTAACTCATGTAATTAATACAGTGAATAATACAAATTGTCCCTTAAAACAAGAAATTAACTGGGTACAGACTTAAAAGACATCCCCTTCATTTCCTGTCTCTGGGTCGCTGCCTTCTCAGGCACCTCTAGAAGGTAACAGGTTGAGGTGATGGTGGACTTGGGTGGATGGGCAGGCAGAGGAATTCAAAGTGGCCATTACTCTACATGAAGACACACACTTCCATTCCTTTGCAGGTAAGATGTCTGTAATTCCGACATGAAGGCTCTCTACCCAGAGTGCAGTGCCTGCTGGAGTTAACCCACCGTGAACAGAGGTGCAGCACTTCCTGCCCGTTCTGCTGCCCCCATAAGCAGCACTGCCCACTGAGCCCCCTTCCCGCTCCCTCGGGGGCAGTGGGACCTGAGGCTCTCAGTCTTCACACTGCAGAGCAAGCCTCTTGCCCCCTCCCTGGAGTGGAGAAGGGGGCCAGTGACTGAGATACTCTTAGGACCTGGGAATGAGGGGTCCTGAGGGGGTTCCACAATTAGCAGAGGCTATAGAGGAGACCCCTTCTTCACAGGACTAACAGTGCAGGGGCCCTGGGCTTCCCTCTGGAAGAAGTGGTTTCCAGCCAGACCCACCGCACGCTGGCATGGCCCATTGGAATGGCCCGGGAGCTTAAACAAATACTGGAGCCTGGGCCCTGCCCCCAGTGGTTCTGATGTCATTAGTCTGGGGTGCAGCCCAGGCAGCCTGTGTTTTAGAAAGCTCCCCAGGTGAATCTAATATTCAGGCCGGGTAGAGAGCCCTGCCCTAGAACTGGATGTGACAACTCGATTGGGGTTTTCCACAGCCCTCTCTTCTCCAGGAAAAAGAGCCCGGGGCCCTGCTCTGCTCCCAGCCTCCAGCTTGTTTTTCTCTCTTCCCAGCTCTCTCTGACCCTGCCTCACCTCCCTCAGGACCTCACTGGGTGTGCCAGAGCTGAGAACAGGAGGTTGTTGACCTCCCAGCTCAAACTCCATGCACTCCTGCTTCTGCCCCAGGACAGGTGAACGACCTGTCAGACCCCTTAGTCACAAGCACGCGGTGCTCTGCTAAGACCCCGCATCTCTTCTGCTCACACTCCCCGAAACTAATAGAATGTGGGCCTAAGAAACACTTTGGCAAGATAAAATCATCAATCCATTCCTACTGGATTTTTCTTAGAACTCCTTATGCACTTCCAACAACTTCTTAAGGGTCCACTCTGGATAATCCAAGCCCCCCACCCCCACCCTGCAGTGGCTACGTATCCGTGAGAAATTCCTCCTCCGATGCGGCTGCCCTGACATACTGCAGGCTGAGCATCCCCGATGGCCTGGCTGGCACACACGAGGAGCCCAGGCTCATCATTAGAACGGGAAAATAAGCCACAGAACACTTTGTTGTAATAGAAAAAGAGAAGTAGCCTTTGACTGAATCACGGTCAGTCACTTTCCTCAATTAGTATGGGGAATTAGCAGCATGTCTTATTTTGTTTTGTTGTTCTTTAAAACACAGAAAGTGTGTTTTGGGGTTGTTCAAGGAACTCCACACCCTCTGTTCAAACTGGGGGATTCAAAGCACAGTTCTAACAAAATGAGACCAATAATTAATCAGTGGGGAAAGTCAGGGCTGTTGCATTATGACTTTTATGGACTCTCGGGACTTTTGCCTTCATTGGCCCCTTCCTCCATTACAGGAACCCCCTCCCCCCCCCAAATATAAATATACACATATGTACACATATTTATATTTTATAACTGCATTAGTATAAACATGACTATATTAATATTGAATTAAAACATTTTCTTTGACCTAAAGTTTAGTTTTTCCTTCTAATTTTGTAAGATATTAGGATATTTTTGTGGGCCCATAACAGCACTGTGGGCCGAGGCTGTTAGTGGGCCCTGGGGGACACCGAGATCCACCACGGAGGAGGTAGCTGTTTAGTTACAGGAGAAGCTCCTTTCCCTGTGCTATTTATAGCACAGTTGCGCCTTCATTCTCAGAGCCTCTGGTGAGGGCCTTCTGTGCACAAGGCGTCACCCTATAAGGGACGCAGGAGTAGGCCCAGGTGCGGCCCTCGGGGGACTTACAATGGAGGTGCAGGGTGAGATTAGACACATCATGTGACACTGGGAAGAAGACAGTCAAGGGAAGCAGGGAGGTGCTAAGTGCTATAAGAGCTCACAGACCTGCACTTTTAGCTGGAGCAAAGCTGAGCTCAGGGATAAGGTGGCTATTCCATGGGGACCTGTCCCATGAGAGGAGTGTCCTGTGGGAGGCATCAGAGCCAAGGCATGAAGGAAGGAATGCAGGGGTGTCGAGTGCACGCTAAGAAACTCAGTTTGGCTTGAGTATCACATAGGAGTAAAGGAGTGGGGGGCAGCATGGTGTGAGGGGTTCACTTGTATGGGCCTGAGAGACTCTGGGGGACACTGGGCACTCCAACCAGGCGTGACAAGATCAGAGCCCATTTTGAAAGGCCTATCTGGCAGGGAAGACTCACCTGGGAACAATGAGGAGACGCTCTCACAGGGGTCTAACGAGAAGCAGAAAGGGCGTGAGGTTGAGGGTGGACGTGTGTGTGCACCACCACTCCGGCTGGGCAGGGTGGGAGAGATGGGAGGGGCTGAGAAAAGGCCACGGGCTGGATCTCCAGTAGTTCACGGGGCACTCGGGGAGGGAAGGGGCTGGGCTTCTAACAGTGCTGGCAAGGATGCAACTGCTGGCCTTCAGTCCTGGAGTTGCCCAGAAAAGCTAAACAAGGACTTACTCTCTGTTCCTAGCACGGGAGGAAGAGAGCTCTTGGGTCTCCGGGCTTTCATCTCCGGGGCCTTGGCATTCTCACTGGCTGGAGCATCTGCAGCAAAACGGGTGACAATAAGCATTAGTTGGCAGCGGTCCAAGGAAATGAGCAGTCGGCATCTCAATAAAGATCCCACCTTAACCAAAATGATAGCCCCCTCCAGCCGCCCCCTCCCCTGTTGTACTCGGAGGGCCCTCGGGTGCCGGTGGCCCAGGCCTTCCTCCACAAGAGTACCAAAGAAGGAGCTTTGCTTCACTGGGCCATATAGATCAGGTGGAAAGAGCACAGCCACTCTGGCAGGACGGACGCACAGGCTACCCTGGGCACCAGTCAAGGCCTTGCCCGCGGCAGCAGGCTGCCAGAAATCACATCACCCAGGGCAGGGGACCGTCGGTGTCCCTCTGCTCTTCTCTCCCCATCCTTTCCCTTCACTGGGTCTTGACTCTGGGGCTAAATGTTCTGGATTTCTAGAAGGCTGCTCTGTGTGAAGAGGTCTCTGGTACGGAAGAAGGAGGGGACAAGGTGCCTGCCCTTGGCTCTCAGTGTGGAGGGGGCTTGTAGCCTCTGATTTCTTGAACTTCCTTCTACAGGTGGGCACTGACAGTCAGACCTCCAAACCAGAGGAAAGCCTCGGAGCAGGGGGATGGTAATGCCTCCCCCGCTCTGAGCCTTGGGCCTGTTGAGGGGCTTCTGCATTTCCCCCCTAAGTAGACCCAGTGAAACCCTCCGCCAGGAGGCCATGGCAGAGCCGAAATACCACACGGGTGAGTGCACAATTCCTCAGGCCCCTCCCCCACAGGAATGCACGCTGTGGATGATGCCAGGGAAACCCTCCCTCCTCAGGGCATCAGGGTAACACTGCCCTGGGCTGCGCTGGGCCGAAAAGGCCTTCACTGGGCTCCAAGGAGACGGGACTTAAGGAAGATGAGGGGAAACCACCCCGGGGCTCAGATAAGAAGCAGGGACAAGCAGCAGCTGGCTGAACAGCTATCACTAAGCCCCAGCATTTTCCCCACAAGGAACTCTCTTCAGGGGCTGCACTGGCAGGGAGCCTCCTTCTCTGAGCCCCTTCCTGTCCATCCTTTTCCTGCTCCTGAATAGAGGAAGCTCAGGGGGAGGAGGGGGTGGGACTTTCCAGCAGAGACTTCAGCCACATTCCTGTGGCTTGGCTCGGGAGGAAGGGCCATCTTGCTGTCCCCGCCTCTTGGATGGGGCAGTCTTGGCTGCTAACACAAGCTCTCCCTTAGGGGCTTTGCGGGGTGGGCATGGAGAGTACAGAACTAGAGGCTAGAGATGTACATGTCCCTGGTCCGTGGATTCTTGATGCTCCCATATGGATGCACTGCTTCTTCTAGATGGCATGTGGTTTCTTTCCTGCTCCAGAATGGGGATCTGCCCATAAAAATTCCCGCCCACCAGCCAGGTTTCCTTCCCAAGCTAAAGTTTGCCCACTCCCTCTTAGCTGGGTGATCCAGGGGTGGAGGCCAGGGGCAGGCACTGTCCAGGGTCACTGGCACACAGGTCTCCAGGGCTCTGGCCCAAAGCAGTACATGTGTAATTACAGGAATGATTAAGCGTAGGCCTTAAGTAGAACTTCTAGCAGAAATAACGGGAAAAATTCTTTCCAGTAGTACTTGATAACCCGGACCCCTCTCCTACCTCCATTCCCCACTGCGTGTTATCCCTCTGTCACCTTCTGTGACTGCAAAGTAGCCCCAGATGATGAGTCAGGGGTCCCTGGTAGCTGACACTACCTGTGTCCTCAGTGGGTGGTCCACACACTGGGTTCCATGTGGACAGGGAAAGAGGAAGAGAAAGTGCCATGGGGTAGGGGATGATTTCATTTTGTCATGTTGGGTTTTTCCCAGGAATAGTGGTCATTCTCAGCGACAGAAAAATCCTCAGTACAGTACCACCTTTGTCAGCCTCTGCGGTTCTCAACCTTGGCTGCACATTACAAGTACCTATACCTAAGTATCACACTCCCCAGGTCCCGGTTTATTTGGTCTGGGTCAGCGCCTGGGTGTCAATGTTATCCAGAAGCCCCACAGATGATTCTAAAGGTCACCAGATTCAAAACTCAGAGCCACTCTCTGTGTGTGTGTGCGTGTGTGCGTGTGTGTGTGTGCGTGTGTGTATGTGTGTGTGTGTGTGTGTGTGTGTCTATGTATAAAAGTGGGGCTGGGGCACAGGGACTATTCCTAGAGACAGGAAACCTGTCAGTGCTTCCCTTGATTTTGGGGAACAGGGTGCCATAACCAGGGGCACAGGGTAAGTCTACAGTTCCCTTTCTGGTGCTCTCACAACTCCCCTTATTTCAAGACCAGCACTTCTGACATGCATCAATGACAAGTTAAAGAAAGGCATACCCAGAAATTTGTTTCCCCTCTTTTAAAGGAAGAGAAGGTGAGGGCAGAGGATGTATAGATGGTTCTGTTTCTTGGCCTCAACACTCTCTTAGTACTGTCTTTCTCCTGGTGAGTTCTGGGACATCCAAGGAGGGAGATAAAGAAGAATCAGCTTTTTCCTTTTTTAACTGATGGGTAATCTGAGGTATAAGCAAGTAAAGCATAAGAAGCCCAGTTTTCTTGGGTTCCTGAAAGAAGGGAGACAGGGCCTGAGATTCCTCCTCTGGGGGTTGTGTTGGGCATTGCTTCTAAGCATCCCTACAGTAGGACTGAGATGGGAGGGTTCTAGTTTGGGCTTTGTCATCAGCAATCTTGGAATTGTGGGCAAATTATTTCAACTGCTTGGGGTCTCTATTTCTACATCTGTACAAGGGGAATGCCAGTTAATCTCTATCTTGATGAGGTTCACAGGAAAGGACGCATGCAATAGTGGTCTAGAGAGCAGAAAAATGATCATTTACTGTGAATTCGTTCCTCCTGTTCACACTTCCTCACCTCCTTCCGAATCTGCTTTTAAATTTTCCCCCTTTCACAAGCCCACCCTGCACGTTGCCTGCCCCTGCGTCTGTTCTGGGCTCTTGGGTGCTGGCTTTACAATGACACGAGTGCTCCTACCTGTCCTGTGCTTTGAGCCTTGCTTTTAGAAGTTCTGTGCACCTTATCTTTCCATCTGGCCATGAGGAAAGGGGCTCAATTTCCCTTTCAAACCAGGCACACCCCCACTTAGAGCCCTCTCTTCCCTCGGCAGCACTCCCCTCCATGCCCCAAGGGGACTGTGCATGCACAAGCCGCTAGACCTCCGTGAGAACCACAGCAAGGAGTGGGCTGAAGGACCATGTGCTTAATCAGAACCAGCTTTGTGCTCACACGGCTGCCTAGGGGATAAAAATAATAGTAATAAAAGTTGAAGAGCAGCTTGTATTTTCTGTCTATTTTAATCAGTTGGTGATGAAACTGAACTCCATTTCTAGATCTGGGCCCCAGGGCTGGAGTCCTTTGCTGGTATGGTTGTGCCCCAAAGAAGCATGGGGGAGGAAGATGGCAGTGGGGGTGTGTGTGGGGGGGCTCCACAGAGAGAGGAAAATGTGTCTATATATGGACAAGGCCTCACCCCTTCCTGGACTCAGCCTGCCAGGGTAGCCTTTTCTCTTTTGTCCCCTGAGCTCTAACCCTAGGTAGGGCAAATGGGATGTAGATAGGCTTTAGGGAGGGGGCCCAAGATTTCAGATGCACCAGGAGGGGGCAGGATAGAGGGGCAGGACGCTCTCTGTCCTAGAGCAATTAGCATGCAGGCATAATCAGGAGAGAGAGAGAGTCCAGTTAGCAAATTGCTCCTTTCTGTCTATGCTGCTTGGTGACCATAAGTCCTTGGGCAAGTTCCTGAATTTTTCTGAGCCTGACCTCTTCATCAGGAAAACGGGAATAATGACACCCAGACAGAGGCGTGAATGGACGTAAAGTCATAGCTGGCATTTACTGGATCCTTAGTCTGCACCTGGCACAATGAGAACTGATTTATATGCTTGTTTCAGGTTGAACCATACCATTTGCCAGTATTCAAGTGGTTCTGAGCTACTAAAAAACCAATTCTGCTTAGTTCAACTTAATACAGGGGCCTGGGGTGATATAAAGGACAAATGTGAAAGTGGGAGGAGGCTTATGAATAAGGCAGGGCTGAGGCCAACAGAAGAATGATGGGTCAAAATCAGTCCAGCAACAACCAGAAAGTGGCCATGGTGGCAGCTGGACTGCAGTGGTTAGGAGCCAGGTCTTGGGTTTCAATTCCCATTCAGCTAGTTATTAGCTGCATGCCCTTCAGCAAATGGCCAGGCTCTGCGTGCCTCCGATCAGGTGTTTTTATTATCACTCCACTAAGTCTTCCCACCCCACCCCGCCCGTCATGGGTACCAGTTGACTCAGCATTGCCAAGTCCAATGGCCAATGCTCAGCTTATCTTACTCTCCTTGGCAGCTGCCTTTGATGCACTGACCTCCATCATTCCTTTCTTATAGAAAAGACGGCCATTTGGCTTCTGAAACAATCTCTCTCCTGGATTTCTCCCTGTCTCACTGGGAACATTCCTTCTCAGTCTCCTTCACAGACCTCTGTACTGCCCTCCTTCTCAGTCTGGGACTCTGCCTCCTTCCCTCCACCCATAGCCACTCCTTAGGAACCTCATTCAATCTCAGGGTATTAAATGGCCTCATATGTGCATGGTTCCCCATATCCTGCTTCCAACTTTGGTCTCCCTCCTCAATTCAGATTCATCTAAATGCCTGCCTATGTGACATGCCCCCCTGGATGTGTAATGGACATCTTAACTTCACAGGTGAGGAACTCTTGCTTGTTCCCTCACCCCTTGCATTCTGATCTCAATAGGTGGCACTACCACTGATTTTGCTTAGTTCAACTTAATACACTTAATGCTTTCCCTCGGAAAACAAAGAGTCACCGTGACTTCCCTTTCACTCCATTTCCAAATCATCAGCAAATCCTATGAGCCCTACCATCAAAATAGACTCTGAATCTGACCATGTCCGACCTCTGTCACAGCTGCCATCCTCTGTCCTAAGCTGCCATCATCTCCTGCCCGGGACATTGCAGTGACTTCCCAGCATGTCTCCCTTTGGGTCTGGTCACTACATGGCCACCTGACTGGTCCTTTACAATGCCCAGTTGTCCCATCATATTTAGAATAAAATCCAGTTTCCTTGTTGCAATCTCTATGGCCTGGAGACCTGGGGGCCAGTCTTCCTCACCCCATTTCCCACCACGCTGCCCCTGGTCCGGGCTCTGCCACCCTGAGTCCTTACTTTTTCTGGGAATGACTCAGGCATCGTCACAGTTCAGGGCTTTGTTCTCGCTGTTACCTCTTCCTTCTGAGTTCTGGGACTCCGTCCCTCACTTCCTCCCTGTTCAAATGTCACTTCCTCAGAGAAGCCCCACAACCACCCTTTCCCTTCTCTCCCCTGTTAACCCTCTGAGTTTTTCAAACATGGTGACACTGCCTGAGATGTTGTGCCTTTCTGGTCATCCATATTACTATCTCTCCCTCACTAGAATGTAAAGTCCCTGAGAGCAGGAACTTCCATTATGTCCAATGCTTTTAAGCTCCTGGAGTGGTGTCCGGCACAGTGTGGGCACTAATACATTTGTTAAATGAATGGTGGTGTAGGCGCCCATTGCAATGTCACCTCCCACCACACACATGATAACCCTCCATGGTCACGAAGCCCCTGATCTCACTGGCAGCTGAGGCCAGACGTCCTCAGCTAGGGTGGCTGGTGACCTTAACCAGAAGGGCTAGACAAGTCAGTGAGGGCATTGAGGTGTCTTCTAACTCCTGTCTTGAAATTTGGCCCACAAAGGGCTTTGTTTCCTCACCTCTCACCTGGTCAGAATAAGAGGGAAGGGTCACTCAGGCCAGATGTGCAATGGCCCAGGAGGAGGGGCCATTACTAAGGAAGACCTGGGTCTCTTGGAGAAAGGACACAGCTGTGCTATTCACTAGACAAGAGGCCACACCAGCTCGTGGAAAGGTGAAGCCTCCAGAACCAGACACAGTCAGATTCGAGTCCTGCAGAGGAACTCACGCTGTAACTCCCTGTGCAAAGTGGCTCAAAGGGTGTGGGCCTCAGGATCTGAGACACCCAGAAACGCTACATCTCCTGCATACTGACTTTGTGACCTGGGAAGCCTGTTGACTCTGCTGAGCTTTGGTTTTCTCACTGAGAAAGACACTGCCCAACTCATGAATAAACTGAAAACGCACAAGTCTCTGGCCAGGGCAGGCCATAAAGGTCAGTGTTTTTTCTTCTGGGGTGAATTTTCTGGCAAGTCCTTACCTACTCTAGGCTTCAGTTTCCTTCTGTGGTATGAGCTGACACTTGCCTTCTGCCGCACTTGGAAGGAGGGGCAGTACAACCGTAATCAAGAAAGTTCCGAGAGCACCCATTTTCTTAATCAAGAAAGTTCCAAGAGCACCCGTTTTCTTAATCAAGAAAGTTCCAAGAGCACCCGTTTTCTTAGGGAAGACACTCAAACAGCATGATTAAAATAGCTACCTGTGCTGCATCATAAAGGCTACCTCCCTTTGTCTTCACTGTAAAAGCACAATAGTAGTGTGGTTAATACAGAACAGCCACTGTGACAAGGTCATTTTTACAAGGCCTTGAAGTATAATCACTATATTGGGCACGGATGGATAGTCTTAACGAAGTTTGGTGCAGGCTGTAGGGGTGACAGTGAGTGCTCTCAGGGGGCAGGGCCCTGCTGAGTGATAGGGGGAAGACTGATGTCAGCATCAGCTGTGTTCCCCACCCCCAGAGGAGAGGGACCTCACTGTCCCTTGGGAGGAATATAGGACTAATCCTATTGAGAGATCAGACAGGCAGGCGCAGATGGAGAGACATGCAAGACCCCACAGTGATTGGGCTTGAAAAATTCAGTCATGGCTGCCTGCTATGGCAAGTAGTTCTTCATTGGATTTTAACTCAGGGCTCATTTTGAGAATCTGATTTCAAACTATAGATCTTCTCTTTAGAAAAATGCTCTAATCCACAAAGACAACACTTTGCCTATACTATTAAAGGGTGAATGAACCCAATGGGATCTCTAAGTTGGGTGCTATTGCCTTGGGGAGCCGAGAGAGCTGAGAAGATGAGGAGATGAACCAAGGACAAGAAACCCATTCGGCTTAGGAGAGCGCAGGAGGGGAAAAGGTGCTGAAAGGTAGCAGGGTAGCAGTTAAGGAGACTACAGTCTTTTTTACTTGCCCAGGGCTGGCTCCTGATGAATAAACAAAGGTCAATGGGGCAAGAAGCTCATCTGCATGCAGGACACTAACATAGGATCTGGCAGAAGTAACACCCTTTTCAAAGTAGTTATATTAATCTAGTTATAATATTGTGATGTTACAGAATTACTTGCTTATGATTTTGGTATAGATTACCAGCTCATAAAAAAGGGGTGTAATTTGTGCCAGACCCTGTGTATCTCCAAGTATGGCAACAGGGGAAAGAGGAGGTGTCAAGGGGGTGGCCCTTTTTCTCTTTGACAATAAATCAAACCAAAACAAAACCCAACTGTGAGTCAGTCCTGTTCTAAACCGATCACCCTCAGATCCCTCTTCTAGCTCTTCTCTTAAGACCCAATCTGCAGCCTGAGGCCAAACCCTGCCTAGGCCTCTTAGTAGGAACTAGAGATAAATAAAGATCATCAAGATTAGTGAAGAGAGTAAAAGAATGAACCAGAAGGAGACCAATTTATGGGCAAAAAAGCCCCATAAGTTGCAGAATGGATTCTCCAAAACTTTTTTAAAAAGGAAAGAATCCCCAAATATATTCTGTAGAGCAGCCATGTCCAGCCTATGGCCCAGGACAGCTTTAAATGTGACCCAACACAAATTCTTAAAACATAATGAGATTTTTTGGTAACCTTTTATTATTTTTAGCTCATCAGCTATCATTAGTGTTAGTATATATTTTATGTGTGGCCCAAGATCATTCTTTTTCCATTGTGGCCCAGGGAAGCCAAAAGGTTGGACACCGCTGTTGTAGGGGAAGAGGAAATTTTATTTTGAAAACAAATTCTGGTTTTAAAAATAAACCATTTGCTGTTTCTCAAAAAGGTGCTGACATTTTGCAGATAAGGAGAATTAACTGCTGTCTTGACTTCAGCTAGCAGTGTAAACAGGAGTCAAAGAAGCTAGGGATTCCAAAAGCAGATAGTCTCATTAGTAGGCTGGACTGCATTATAGGTCCCACATCAGTGGTGGGGCTGTTAGAAACAAGTCTCTGAAGTTAAGGTCCCAGAAACACTATTTTTTTTAACTGTAGTACCTGTACAGAAAGAAGCAGAATCTACCCAGGTGGGTGATACCCCAGGTCACATACAGGAGTAACCACTAGCCACAGCTCCCATCCAGAGTCTCAAAACATGTGTTTCAAGCCCCTCCCTGAACTGAACATACACTTTAACCCAGGCATGTCCAACCTGAGGCCCTGGACGGCTTTGAATATAGTCCAACACAAATTCTTAAAACAAGGTATTTTTTTGTGGCCTTTAGGTCATCAGCTATCATTAGTGTTAGTGTATTTTATGTGTGGTCCAAGACAATTCTTCTTCCAATGTGGCCCAGCGGGGCCAAAAGTTTGGGCACTGCTGCTTCAACCCATCAAATCTATCCCCTTAGACTCAGAGCCTCTGTGGCAAATACATTCACAGAATTCCAGGGAGACACAAAACATTTCATAATTTCAGTTTTACTGTTAGTTGTTGAGAATTTAATTTGTGGTGCCATCATGTGTATTTTTTAAAAAGATTTTTCTTTTTAAGACTTTCTTTTCTTCTCTCCCATTCATTATGCATCACAGACATCAGTTTTGTGATCAGGAAATTAGATGATAAAATACAGAATGGGGACAACGGTTGTACATCTCATGGAATGGCAGTGAAATATGTTAGGATTTTAGAACTCAAGTGATCATGCTCAGCAGTCAGATCAACAAAGGTGGTCCTCAAGATGCCTTCTTTTAACTAATGTCACTAATGATTACTAACCAGGCATTTCAAAAAGTCATTTTCCCCAAACTACCTTTTTAGACAGTTCCAAAAATATAAAGAAAGGCCCTGGATTGAGTCCAAGATGGAATTCTGGCCTTGGTTTGGCCTAAATGGGCCAGGAAACCTCATGCAGGACACTTTCCCTCTCTGAATGGCCTCAGTTTTCTAATCTGTAAAATGAGGGTGGTAGCCTAAACCATCACCAGATTTGTTCCACATCCAAGTCTCTAATTCTAAGCTGCACACAGAGGGGAGAAAGAAAAGTCACCCCTACACTGCCTGCATTTCTTTAGGGCAAATCCCAACTCCACACAGCCCTGTCCTGCCCCTTCCTTGCACAGAAACCCCACTCAGACTCAGCAGGCGTTTCTATGAGGACACGTCTCTTCCTGTTCCTCTGCTGTACTATGAATACTTTTCCTTCTTGCAGAGGCAGGCCTGTCCTCTCTACAGGGGGACACAGCCCCAACTCACCTCCTCGACGAAGTCTTCCCGCATGGACCCCACTCCCGACTCCTCACGGGCCTGTCCTGCCAGCACTGATACTTGTTTGTTGTGACTTGTAAAATACTGTGTAGTCATTTTCCTGTGGGTGTGTCTTTTCTCCTGCCCTGTGCCTGGCTTCCCTGTTCAGCAAGGTTCTGCGGGTTGGGACTGGGACTGGGGAGGGGAGACGAGGTAGGCAGCTCCTCCCAGCCAGGGGCGGGAGTATGAGACCACACAGGGCCATCAGGAAGGGCTTCTACGTTTCTTCCCCTCATTTTCTTTTTTTCTTTTTCCCAAAATATAGCTTGACACCCATATACAGATTGCCTTGGGTAGGCATGGTAGCTTTGAGTGCAGTTCTGCTCAGGCATGTTGGGAGAGGGAGGGTGTCTGAGAAGTGAGACTGTGTGGTGGTGATGGGTGGGCATGACCTACCGTCCACAGTGACTTGGCAGGAACACTCCGCCTGGCCGGCACCATTCTTGGCCACACACTTGTATAAGCCTCTGTCTTCTGGCAGTGCCTTCTCGATGGAGACGGAGCAGAGTGGGCCTGGGGAGGAAGAGGAAGAATTGTTGAGTGGACCAGGTACAGGTCCTTTACCTGTGCTGGGACCTGAAGCCCAGCAGATGAGTGTGAGTTACATGGGCAGCCTCTGGGAGGCCCTGTGGCAACAGACCCCTCTCTGAAGCCAGGGTATTTTCTGCTAATAACCCTGGTCCAAAATAACTGACCCCTATATATACTCCCTCCTGGTACCCCCTGGCTCCCCCTTCCATTTCCAGAGAGTTCTTTTATAAGGACATAAAAAAGAAAGTACAGGAGAAGGGATAGAAATCGTCTCTGCCATTGGCTACAATAGGAATAGATGGACACAGGCCATGCACAGGTGTACAGACCTGTGCTAGGAACAGTGGCAGCTTACAGCAGTGATTCTGGGAATATATCTCAGCCAAGGGAGTTCTGAACAAAGAGGTGGGTCCAGTAGGGTCCCTGGCCCATGGGAAGTTCTGATGGGAGAAGGAGACTGTAGTCTGCGACTCTGGAGCTGGCTTTTTAGGAATGGCATCTGAACTGAGAATTGTGGCCAATGACGTGCACTGGGCTGGGAGAGGGGCACATTGGGGCTGCCTCCCCTCAGTGTTGTGTCTTTTGGTCATTCTCACTGGGTCTTACCCCTGCCCCAGCACACGTCTCTGGCCTGGCTGGGAGAAGGGGGAAGTCAGGCTGAGCATACACAGAATCTGGGGTCTGGTCCCTGCCCATCCTGGGTCTCTCATCTCTTCTCTGGGGGATCCCCTTGTGGGGTTTCCCTGGGAGTGTGGGAGAGGCCAGCTGAGGATTGGGTCTGCTGGGCCAGGTAGGAAGGCAGCAGTCAGTACCCTAGTTCCTGTCTTCAGATGCACAAACAAACCAACAGCATGATGTCCTGCCTAAAAGCTGCCCCCGTTGTCAGGACAACAGTCATCACACAAGGAGGGGGACAGAGCCAGAGCCATGTGCATTGTGCTGCCTGGAGCCACTGGCTTCTGCCACCTCCCTTCACTCCCTCCCCCCACCCTCACCCCCACCATTGGCCTTAGGTGGGCAGAGCTGTGTGCATCTCAGCTATGTGTGGGATGGCATGGCTAGATGGGAGGCCGAAGGGCACCACTCCCAAAAGTACCCTCACCCTGATTAGACAGATGCATGGACTTGACCAACAAATACAAGGATATTCAGAGACAGGAAGGGTGATGTCGGTTCTGCCCAGAGAACACCACTGAGGCTGAAAGAGAAAGCAGAGGAATAATACCATATTTTGCTGTGTATAATGTACACCCACATTTTGGGCCTAAACTTTCAGGGAAAATTATCTTTCATTTTAATTTTTTAATTCAAACTTTCATTTGTTTATAATTAGATGCTTGGTTTTTTTTTTTTTTTTTTGTATTATAAAGAAATTTTAGCATTTACTTTTTAACATATATGGTACAAGAAATTTTATGTAACAAATAACTACAAAACACAAGAAGAGATACAAGGTACAAGAAATTTTATGTATAAAATATTTTTATATAAAAAAAACCTGATTATCATATTCAATGGTATTATTTTGCATATGGATATTGCTATTGATTTCTAGAGTTATACTTTTAACTCATAAGCATAAATAAAAGAATTAAAAACATTTATATAGATATGGAATTAGTACTACCCATGTATAATGCGCATCCTTATTTTTCCCTCACAAACTTGGGCAGAAAAGCATGCATTATACACAACAGAAGACAGTAGTTCCTTTTACTTCTTGGCACCTGGGCAAGTCTTAAACAGGGAAACCTTACTCCTACTGAGGTAGGATGGCTGGTCTGCAACCCCCACCCTCTTACATAGACTCTGCCTCTCAGGAAAGGCCTTGCTATGTTCTCCCACAGGGGAGGGCAATAGGTCGGGATCTCTTTCACTTCAGGAGCCACAAGTTGCAGAGACTGCAACAGAAGGGAATTAGGTTGGAGTTTTAGGAAGCCCATCATGAGGGTGCGAACCTTGAGGCACAGGAATGGAGAAATGAGGGTAACTGTTTTCTAGAGGGAGAAATTTCCATTAATCTGCAAGGGCACGGGGAGGCTGGGATGACCTGTGCCCCAAAATTCAAGGCTTAGAGGAAACAGACCCCGTCTTGCAATTTCCCCTCAGTCTAAGGCTCCCAATGCACATCGTTTGAATCCTTGATTGCCTTTCAGTTCCAGCGCCCACAGCTGCCTTCGGCTTCAAACCAAAATGGCACAAACTGCAAAGAGAGTAGTGAGACCACAGGACAAATGCAGCTGTCAGACCACAGCCCTCGTCCCCTCACCAGGAAAAGCATGAGAGCAGGCAGCTCTTCCAAGCTGCTCAGAGCCTGGACCCCTGGCCATGTGCGTGGGCTGGGGGAGGGCCCCCAGGCAGGCTTGGAGCCTCAGCTAGCCCAGACTGAAGACTCTGGTATTTCCTGTGGGACAGCTTATTCCTGACCTCCTGAAGAATAAATGTTTCCCAGCGTTTTTTTTTTTTTTTTTTTTTTTTGAGAAGCCTCAGCCTGGTGGGGAATTTTGAGAGGAAGGTGAGGGGGATGGGAGCGGTCACCACAGAACCAGGAGTCTGATGACTAGCTCAGCTAGAACTATTCATGGGAGAGCCCCTCATTGGCCACAGAGTCTGAAGACCCTCCATGGTGCTTTATTTCTGAGTGTGTTGGGGGAGGGGAGGACCAGGGTGCACACAGTGGCGGGGAGTGGTCTGAGGCTAAGGCTGTGTGCCCTGAGGCTGCCCTCAGTCAGCAGGGCCTCCTGACCTGGTTCCCCTGGCATGTCTGCACTTGAAACTCAGCTCCAGGTCACCTCCTCAGGGATGGTACCTTCCAGTTCACTCCTAAGCACCCCCAGACATAGACAGACCTCTTCAAAGCCCTGAGTTTATCTAAATCAAAACATGTCTCTCAAGGCTGTTGCTGAAACCTATGCCCATCTCCCACACTAGCTCCAAGAAGGCAGTGACTGTATCTATTATGAATGTTTTTCCTGAGTTTGGAATGCAGTCACAGTAAAAAAAATATTTGACATTCTGAGAATGACGAAGGCATGTTTCTGTAGCAGGTGATCTGGTAAAAACTGGGCAAAAGAAAGTCATGAACACTTAATCAAATATAACCTACCTTGAAAAAAATAATATACAGGGATCCCTCATTTCATTGGGCTTTACTTCACTGTTTCGCTTAACTGTGCATCACAGATGTTGCATTTTGTACAAACTGAAGGCAAGCCCTTTCACCAGCAAAAGGATTACGACTTGCTTCATTGTAATACTTGCTTTACTGTGGTGATTTAGGTCAGACCCGTATTATCTCCAAGGTATGCCTATAGTTTCTAAAATGGGAAAAAATTCCTAACTCAGAATTCTTTGAGTGCGTTGTGCCTACAGTGAAAGGGGCTAGAATGGTGCCTCACATATAGTGGGTGCTATTTAAATTCTTGTGTTTTGTAGGATGAACTTATACACGTATAGAGGTTTTGAAAAAGCTTTTGCAAGATCCCACACTGAAAAAGCAATTAAAAAGGAATCATCAGTTAACAAGAGCTGCAAAATGAATCCTTAGTGGAGTGGGAGAAGTGTCTGCCGGGAGAGAAGCCTGGGGACAGGAAACAAGGCATAAAGATGGAAGACCCTTCCAGGGACAGCACAGGGCCCACTTGGCTCACTGGCCTCCCACGCCTGGGCCAAGGCCTGGGGAGCTCTGCTGCAGGTCCAGGAAAGGGTTAGTGTGGCCAACCTGCAGGCCTGGAGGGCAGGCCCAGCATTGTAAGTGATCACCATGCACCTGCAGCTCTGGGGGACACAGGAAGAGGAAGGACTCCATACATGTTCCTGCAAGAATTAATGGATACCCCAACTGACTCGGCTGCCATCACACCACTTCTGCTCTCCCTGGTACTAAATGGGGTGGACGTAATTCTGTCTTGGGGTCGGGGTACAAGCCCTACCCAAGCTATAGGTTCAGAGAAGCCCCCCTTGAAACCTATACACAGAACATCCACTAGCAGTTGGTACACAGACATACATGTTGATGTGGAGTGGAGAAGCACAAGAGTCTCCCGTGGACAAAGGCCAGTGACAATAGTCTGGGAAGACTTCCTGGAGGAAGTGTATTTTGATCTTAGAAGAGACACAGCTCGGGGTTCAGTGCAGTGGAACAAGAAGGGGTCCAAATCAGGAGGTGGATGTGGAGAGGACGCTGTGGTGTGTGAAGGGCAGGAAGACTCACATAGCTACTCTCCTTCCACCTTCCCTGATAAACCACCTCAAGCCACAGCTCCCTCATTCCTCCTGATGGCTTCACTGGGACCCCAGTCACCCAGACACAGAAGTTCAGTGGTCGTCCACTCCTTCCTCTTCTTTACCCCTCTGCTCCTACCCTTCCCAGTCAGGCAACGGGTCCTGTTCATTCTGTCCTTCCTTCTCGATCTAGTTATTTCCTGTCTGTGTCCATGGCTGCCTTGTTAGTCCAGGCCTCACTACCTCTCTCCCCAACCTTTTCAGTAGGTTCCTTACTTGTTTTGAACAATAACCTTCCCGACCCTTAACCCCAGCTTTGTATACACTGATTCGCATTCCAAACCTATACATGACTCCCTATTGCCTTGGAATAGAGTTTCTTAGCATGACATAGCGTGGAGCAGGCCGTGCCTTCCTCTACAGCCCAGACTGTGCTGTGAGCCGGCCTGCTTTGCTGTTGCTGATCCCAGGCCTGGGAAGCCCATTCCTTCCTTCTTCCAGGCTGGGGGCCTGGCCTGCCTTCAAGGTTCTGACCAAGGCCCAGTTCTTTCACCAGCAGCTTTCCCTGAGGCCCCAGCACTCAGCTCCCTCTCCTCCTGCTCCCAGCAGCTCATCGTGGACACTTGACTAGAACAGTTTAATCACTGTAAGTGTGTGTGTCCTCTCTTTCTATTGAGAGCAGAGCCACTTACACCTCTCCAAGGACCCTACTCCCTGCATGGGGGCCTGCTAAAGTGGTCACCGATAATACATTAAGCTGGGCTTTCTCCTGGGCTTGTGTTCAGCCTGGGATCTTGAAAACTTGGAGAGTGGAGCTCTGAAGAAGGGATGAGGACAGAAAGTGGGGCTGGTATTTTGAGACAAGTCACACTTCCCACCGTGGCAAGATGGACAGGCCTGTTTCAGGGTGTGCTTCCTCCTTTGCAGTGAAAATGCCAGAAATCTGGCCAGCCCAGGGGGCGCCACCATTCTTACAGCCTCTTGACAACTGTTGACAGTGTTGAGGAGTAGCCCTTAGCATTTTCCCTTGATAAACAAAGCTCTTGGTGAGCTGACAGGTCATGAAAGGTTTCTCGGCTGCACCAAAATGCTGCCATGCTAACAAGAATTAACTTCGAGGTAACACAGCATGGTGGTCTGGGCATCAGAACTCAACTGCTTGCATTCGAACCCCAGCTTTGTAACTAACTAGTTGTGCAACCTGGGGCAAGGTACTTAACTTCTCTGTTAGAAGGGGAGTATAGTAGATGGGAGGATTAAATGAGTGAAAGGTGTGAGATGCCTAGGACAGTGTGTGCTACACAGTGTTCAACACATGCCAGCTCTTCTTATTTTTCAAAGGCGAATTATAAATACTTAGAATATGTTTTAAAGTTGGATTTGGGGCTGTCTCCATAATCCCCTCCCACCTCCCTCACAGTGTCTCTCTGTCCTCTCCTTGCACTGGCCTTCTTTTAATCACTTCTGCTTCCTCTACTTTGGACCAAAACTGTCCCTTTGAGATGGGTGGTAGTGTCTAGTGGCCCAGGTGCGTTTCTGAGACCAGGGGTGAGGTCTGCTTACATTGCCTAGTTAAGTAGACTGTTGATAAGTGGCTGTTGGTGGCTCTGCAGCTGCCATGCAAGCCCCAGAGCAACTGTATGGCTTTGGGCATTGTCCTCGGGTAAACATCTGTCTCCCTGAGGTTGGTGCTGCCATGGACCACACATTGTGCAGGCCTGTGTGACTACACATGTCCTACCCCCTATCCTGACCAAAGAGATTGCCACAGGGTAACCTGGGAAATGCTCTTAGTTAAGGTTTTGGATTAGTCTTACCAAAGATTTCCCAACTGGGAGGGGCCCACAGGGGCTACAGGGAAGGACACCTAACCCTGCCATGATAATCTCCATGCCCACCTGTGTATGGGCTACGGGCAGCGTGGACTAGCAAAGGCAGGGTGGATATGACTTGTGGAGGACCCTGCCAATCTGGCAATATCCTTGTGAAAAAGTGCCACACATTAGTAGAAAATAAAACACTTTTCTCTCTCCTGGCCAGTTTCTCCTTTACTCCTTCAGCATTTAGAGTCAAAGTGCTCAGCGGTTCCAGATTTGCTGTCTGAGATGCAGAGTGAAGGGAGAAGCTTCACCATGAGCGGAGGGGGCTACTGCTGTCTTCAAGTGCTTCATTCTGGTCTTTAAGAGGAAGCAAGCAAGCAGGATGCAGGGTGAGGGAGGGAGTGGAGAGGGTGCACTTGGAGGATGGCATGGAGAGCAGCATGTTGGGGAGAGAGCTCCTGATGTTTCAGCTGATCTGGATTTAACAGGACCTGTCCTTTCATGCCTCTGTTGTGGCTATTCTCTACCCCTCAAGGTAAAATGCTACTTGCCTGGGGAGCTTTGTACCCTGCCCTGCTCAGAGCCACCAGTGTCGGCCTCGAGCTCAAGCTGGCCTCTGTTCTACAGCTGGCCACCACAGAGGGGTGTGGGGAGTCTGCTGGTCCTGGGGCTCCCATCCAGGCTTGGGATTTACACAAATGTTTCAAACCAAATCGAGGATCTAGGAAGAATATCCCTCTTACCTCCATAGCTTCTCTAGGTATAAACTGGCCCATCAGAGTACTCCAGACCCTGAAAGGCCCCAGATGGCAAGATTTAGAGTACCCCCCCTTCTCCCCATCACACAAGAATGTGAAATAGCAGCAAACAAAAGTCTCATCCAAATTAGGAAGCGAGTGGCTCTGTCCGCCAGTGAGTGTGTGCCGTAGGGGCTATTTGAAGTTTGGGGCTCCCCCATAGGTCCCTTCAAACCCACAATATTTTCAAGACGTAAGTTGTTGTTGACCCTGAAACACAGTTCTGTGCCATCTGTCCTCGCACACCCTTCCTCAACCCCAAAATGCTGTTGCAAAGGGAGGTGTTAGCTCAGAGCCCCTGTGCCCCCCAATCCAAGCCTGTGAACAAAGCCTTCTCCAAGCCAAAGCTGTGGGGCATTAGCGCCATTCCCCAGGTGCTCTGAGGAGCCCACCTCTGGGGGTGCTCTGAGAGGGCTCTGCTGGACAGATGCCAAGACTGGGCATGTACCACAGGACTAGATGCCCTTCCTCACCCCCAAGTAATGGAGAGTGTGTCCAAGGGTCCTCAGGGGGGCACAGAGGCTCTGGGCTGCAAGTGGCAATCAGTGAGACCCAGGCTGAATGAACTACCAGTGACCCTCATACAAAGGTCCCTTCCTCCCCAGCCCCCGCCCTCATTACCTTCTTGGGAGAGGATGATGAACTTGGTGGTCTTGAGTGTCTTTCCATTCAGCGTCCAGGTGATGGTAGCCGGGGGGTCAGAGGACACCTGGCACTGGAGCAGCAGCTTCTCACCCTCTGACACATGGACATCTCGTAGCTTCTCCTTGAAAGTTGGGGCTGTCCCTTGGCTCTCTGGTCTTTTCTCATTATCTGTGGCCCCTGAATGCCCCCTCTTACAGTTCACATCATTCTTCACCTCCTTCTTGAGTTCTTCTTTCCCAGCAGGTTTTGGGGTCTCGGATGGCTTGGCATTGCCCACAGGTTTTGAGGTCTCGGCAAGCTTGGTGTTGCCTACAGGTTTTAGGGTCTCAGCTGGTTTGGCGTTGTCCAAGGGTTCTGGGGTCTCAGCTGGCTTGGCGTTGCCCAAAGGTTCTGGGGTCTTGGCTGGCTTGGCATTGCCCCAGGGTTCTGGGGTCTCGGCCAGTTTGGCATTGCCCAAGGGTTTTGGGGTCTCGGCTGGCTTGGCATTGCCCATGGGTTTCAGGGAGCCTGAAGGCTGGGCATTGCCCACAGCCTTGGGACTTTCTGCTGCCCTGGCATTCAAGGCCTCGGCACTGTTGCTACCATTCTCTGCTGGTAATTTTTTCTTGCTGCCTAGCACTGAGCGAAAATCCGGGATGGCAGGTTTTGGAGGTGGTACCTTCTCAGGCACTGGGGTCTTGGGAGTCCCCTTCTTGGCCAAGACAGAGCGGAAGTCAACCTGCTGGGGGCTATGCACCTTCCTCTCTTCCTCGGACACTGTCTTTGGCTTCACTTGCCGTTGCAGGTTGGCACGGAAATCCATCTGCTCAGCTGGGATCTCCTTCAGGTCTTCTTCTGACACGGTCTTGGTACTCACTCTCTTTCCCAGGAGGTCACGGAAGTCCAGCTGCTCCACCTCCTGCTGGCGAATGGCCTCCTCCGTGTGCTGCCGTGTTTCCACGCGTCTCTTCAGCACCCCCCGCACGCCCTCACCGTCGTCTTCCTCTGGCCAACCCTGCCCTCTTGCTGGCCAGCCGGTCCTCAGGGTCCCATAGCAGTCACTACCACTACCATCAGCACCAACTCCTCGGTGGCAGAGGCCCTCACAGCTGGCAGACTCCCTTCCCCTGCAACCAGTGAAGGAAGAAAGGAAAGTAGCAGGAGGAAAAGGGGCTGGGTAAGAAAGAAACGTCAGGGGAGAGCAAATCCCTGAGAGAGGGAGGGCAGAGGGGAGGGGGAAGGGGCAGTGGGGGCTGGCCAGGCTGTGTTTATAGAAGGGAGCATTGGTGAGAGGCGCTTGCTTGCTTAGTTGGTTTGTTACATTGGTAATGACTTCAGTAGCCTTATAAGGGTGTGTGCAAAAAAATAAAAAAAATTCACCCCCTCCCTCCCTCATTCCCCTTCCAATTGCTCCCTCTTGGCTCAGGCAGCCTCAGCTGGAGGATACAAACAATCTGGGGCTGCTGGGCTGGGCCTGCAGGGGCCAGGAGGACGGTGGGTGGGTGGTGGCATGGAGCCTGGCTAGGCAACTCCTGGGGGCACTCACCATAGTGGGGCTCGGGCAGGGCTGCTCTGTAGCATCAGCGACACCTGGCAACTGCATTCGCCAACCCGGTTCCTAAAGAATTCAAGGGCTCGGTATAGATCAAAAGCTCTCTGGGCTGAGGGCCTGCTCAGCCCTAGGGCTAAGACAAGGGAAGGGTGAGCAGGAACTTGGCCATAGGCTGGCTGGGCTCTGGGAAAGAGAGGGACACGGGCTTAGCTGTGGCCTCAACACATTCACCCTAGACCCAGATTTAGGGAAAGGATCTCCCCTCCCCCTTGGCTCATCCTTCATTTCCCCCGCTCTTGTTTAAAAAGGAAAAAGAGAGACAGAGACACACACACACACACACACAGAGACACAGAGAGAGAGAGAGAGAAAGGAAGGAAAGAAGGAAGGAAAGAAGGGAGGGAGGGAGGGAGGGAGGGAGGGAGGAAGAAAGAATCTTTTTGGTAACAGGTAAGACAGGCATCCAGAGTAGGAATACTTCTTTGCAAGATATCACATAAATAATACAATCAGCCAATCACTCAATCAATAAGAGTAAAAACTGCTGGAGCTGCTTCATCTAGAGTCTAGACTGCGGCCATGGTCAGCCTGCCCAGTAACCTTGAGTCTGACGCCATGCTCACTTAATACACAGTCAGTTACTTCCCTGTCCTCACAGTGTGCCCCCATCTGCTCCTTCCGCTTTGCCTGCTCATGAATATGAAAACACCCTCTAATCCTACACTAAAGCCCTCAGATCAGAACTTTTTGGATTGAAAACCTAACAGGTGTCTCCCTAATGGGTGGCCCTTTCTTGTCATGATTCCAAATTCTTCAACCTCCCCAGGCTGGTGTGGGACCAGCTGAGGCCCCCTCTGCTCAGCAGAGGGGCTGAATTGGGTGCTACAGGGGACTAATAGCAGCTCAGCCCTTGGGCCCCACAAGGCTGCCATCTGCTGGCGTTTCTGAGCTCTGACCGGCCACGAGGTTCTGCTCAGACAGCGGGAGTGGGTGGGGGCAGGCCTCAGAGCCAAAGGCAAGTCTTTATGATAATAACCGCCCGTTTTATACCACACCCTCCAGCGTTCATGGTTTTCACATCTGTTCTTTCTTGTCCCCAACCATCTCAGTGAGGTACAGAGCACAATCATGCCTATTTTAAAGGTAAGGAAAGCTGGCTCAGCAGTTCACACAGGGCAATGCTGGGACTCCCACTCACTCCCCTACACCAGGCCAGCTTACTGTACGGTGCTGATCCATGCCTCACCTCCTACCACAGATGGGCCAAGCTCTGTAACAGGGTCTTTGCATAATCCATCTCATTTAATCCTATGATTAAGTGAGGATCAGCACTGGTTTTATAGGTAAGAAAAATGAGGCTTATAAATGTTAACTTGCCTAAAGCCACAGAGCTAACTAGCGGGGAAAGGAGTTGGGACCCCGTTCTACCTGAATCCAAGACCTGTGACCTTCCCACCCAGCCCTGCAGTGCTCATCAGTACCAATCTATGCTGAGGTGTGTGTGTGTGTGTGTGTGTGTGTGTGTGTGTGTGTATGTCTGTACATGTAGTACAACCACATATGGATTCACATGGCAGGCCCATGTTAAGGAACATGTGCCCACATATAAATCACCCCACATGGACAGATATCTGAGCATGGAGCTCTGCTGATGTCTGTGGGTAGCTGCCTCTCTTGGTCTGGTCTCCCTTCTAGTGGAGGGCCAGCTCTGGGTCAGACACTGGCAGCTCATGGAGTGGCAGATGGCTCCCGGGGCTGCTGGAAGTTGCTGCTCACTCCTGGGCACTTGAAGCAAGAAGAGGTTGATCTGTGCTGCTCCCCATCCCTCCTCTTATCTGTTGAATCCCCCACTGGCCACCTTCCTCAATGATCAGGTTTTCAAGGGGCAGAAATTCAAGATTCAGGGAGCCTCATGTCTGGAGACTTTGAGGGCCCAGACTGCTCCTTTGCTCAACAAACAGCAATTAGGTGCCTCCTTAGTGCCGGCCCTGGGAAGACCTTCAGAGCATCCCGAGCACCTAACAGAAGGCTTATGGGGTTGGGGTCAACTTGTAGAATAATCATGAGAGGTCATCTGGGGGTGCAGCCCAGCCCCTGGCACCCCACTTCTGCCAGGATGCTGGCCAGTATTAGGCCATTCTTTTCCCACTTTTCTTTCAGGCACAGGGTTGGTGTGGAGCAGAAGGAGAGGGTGCCTAAGGGCCACATTTTCCCAGTAGCCCTTTTCAACATCTCCTTAGCTGAGTTTCCTCCTGTCACAAGTAGAATGCAGGCCAGATGCAAAAATCAGGAGCAGACACTGACCAGATGGCCCTGCTTTACCCAAGCCAAATTCCTCAGGGGCTTTAAATGGTGGGGTGCCCTATCTCGGGAGCCTGAGGAAGCTCTATCTCCTCATGGGAGAAGCAGGTAAGGGCTTCTGTTGTTTTCCATTACCTGCCCTCAAGGATGGGAGGAGCGCAGGTGGCCTGCTGCCCAACTCACCCCCAGGCCTCACCCCAAGGCACCTGGGTAGTCTGAGGAGCAGACAGAGGTGAGAACTTGGGATCCCATGGCTGGACCACTAAGTGCATCATCTGTTGGGGTGGTCTGGGCATCACTATTTCTGTAGCCATAAACTTAAATCTCTGCAGAGCCATTAAGGCAAATCATGGTTCATTTGAAGCCTACGAAGGTCTGAGAGGCCTGCTGGCTGGAATCCACACACCAGGCAGAACACCCTTTGGGGCTATCTTTGATATCCGCACATCCTCAGCTACAAAGTCAGGCCTGGGCTCCGTGCCCAGCCCCAGTGTTGCCCCAGAGGATATAGGGCTACCACCCTGAAAGCTGCTCCTTTTAGACTCACAGAATCCTTTCTGCCCCCACCTCTCAATCCTTGAATAAGAAGCCGACTCCTTGGGTGCAAAGCCTTGGATGTGGTCCCACTCTGAATCGCCCACCTCTGGAATGAATTTTATATGCAAACTTACTTTGAAGAACTAATTTCTTGGCAAGTATCAATGTTTCAAATATTTCAGCTGAGCTGACTTTCTGACATTTGCCCTTTTAGTTCAGAGAAGGGAAGTGGAGGTAGAACACCCCCTCTCCCCTGTACCTACCCCACAACTTTAGCCGGGACAGAGAGGACCCTCGCCCTCCCACCATCCATTCTTCCTTCTTAAAAGGCATTCTGGCCTGGGTCTAGGTCTGACTTCTGTCAGGATGAGAAAACCTCAAGGGGAGCAAGTCCTGGCAGGCCTGGCATACGTTTCCCAGGAGAACTTTCCATTGACTTGCTCCTTCTCAGCTGGGGACAAAGTCAAGGCCAGGGCACCAGCCTCCCAAAGGAATGAAGAGGCTGGACCTTGGAGAGGGAAAAGGGGAAAGGGCAGCATGGCGGGGTGGTGGTAGGGGGAACTCTAGTGCAATTTCCCAGGTTCCCTGAGTTCCCAATGCACTTGGGAGAGATAGGAATGGATGAGCATCTGACTTAAAGACAGAGATCAGGGTTCCAATCTGGTCTCTGCTACTGGCCTTTGGGTGGCCACAAGCAAGCTTGTGACCCTGAGACCTCGGTTTCCCCCATTATTAAATGAGAAAGCAACTAGATAACTTCTGAAGTCCCTTCCAGCTGGGACAGTCTAAGTTTTATGACTGTCCCCAGCTGGGCCCAGACAGTCTGCCTGCCGACCTCCCACTGCAACCTTCTGTGCTAGCCTGGCCAACTTTCCACAGCCTGGGCTTTGTTATTCCCTACTCTTTCTTACTCAGCCTATGCAGCAGGTCCTCAACAGTCACGCCTTTACTCAGTTGCTAAGCCTCAGCTTGTTTTCCTCAAAATGCCACAAAAAGCTCATCTCATTTAGGATGTCTGATTTGATGGACATACTGTCTCAAAGCACTGCTCCTTCCATATAGACATGCTCTATTCTCTCCTATGATCAGCTTCCATTATTTGTAATGGTTTAAGAGAAGAGTATACCATCTCATTTAGAGGCAGATTTGCCTTCCTGAAAATAACTGCTTCAGCCATAAGGCGAAGGTCGTTGGTGTGTTCTGAGCATACTGCTGAAGGTAGCATGACCAGCCAGCCCATAACCATCTTATCGGCTGACCACAGATGTGTTATTAGCTCAGCTGAGATTCACTGAGCCCTGCCCATCCAATTCAGCATAACTTCCTAGAAGATCCATAGACTCCTAAGAAATAATAGTAGCTCTTATTTTTAAGTCACTAAGTATTGGGGTGGTTTGTTATGCAGTAAAAGCTAACTGATAATGGATATAAAGCACATGCCCAGAAAGGACCCAAATGGATGGGGCACATACTAGGTTTTGCAATTATTATAGGAACAATGCTCCATCATGGTAGTAGCCTTGGCATGTAGCTACAGAGCCTTGAACATGATGGGCTCAGTATAGGGAAGTGATTTATCCAGGAGAGCAAGACCCTTGCAGAGCAGCCAGGTGCCTGAGCCAGGGCAGGTCCAACCATCCTTGGGATGTGGCACAACCTCCTACCTGCAGGGTCCAGGTGCAGACAAGAGCTCTCCTTCAATGCTTACACCAACCCTAGGGGATGGCGTTCTGTCTCCATCAGCCCAGGGCTGGCATAGAATATTAAGAGTTAGAGCATTTTAAAAATAGAAGAACATTTCTGGATCACATTCATTTAACAAATAGTTACCACACGCTGACTATGGGCCAGACAAGTTCTAGGCCAGGGCTGGGCAAGATGTAGATTGCAGTCCACCAGTGGACGTCAAGCAATTTTGGGGTAACTGCCTGAATAATAAAATAAATAGCTAGTGAACTGTGACACTCAGAGAAGTAGCCATTGCCCTGAAAAATGTGCCCAGGGAGTTCTATAATAGGCACTGGGAACACAGCGGTGTGCCTTCCTGGAGCTCATCATCCTGTGTAACCTAGAAAGGCCTTGAAAGAGAGGGAAAACAATGGGGATAATTAACCTCCCTGTAGTGGTTTTAAAATGTCTACAAATTCTTTGATACTCGTCTCTCCAAAGGTGAAACTTAATTCTCTTTCCCTTGAGTAGGAACTATACTTAGTGACTCACTTCTAACCAGTAGAATGTTGCAGAAGTGTGTGATTTTTGAGAGTAGGTCACGAAGGCCATGGCAGATTCCAGCTCATTCTCTCTCTTGAATCACTAGCTCTGGGGAAGACAGCGGCCATGTCAGGAAGGCACTCACTCAAGCAGCCCTGTGGGGAGCTCCACATAGCACAGAGCTGAGGCCTCCTGCCTGAAGCCCTGTGACTGAGCTCTTGGAAGTGAACCCTCCGGCCTCAATTAAGCCTTCAGAGATTGCAGCCCCTGCCTACATCTTCACTGCAACCTCATGTAAAACCCTGGGCCCATAATCACCTCTAGCTAAACTGTTTTGAATTCCTGAGCCACAGAAACTGTGAGATAATAATTGTTGTTTTCAGATGCTAAGTGTTGGGGTACTCTGTTACACAGCAAGAGATAACTAATAATTCCCTCTATCCTCCTGCTTTTCCAATTTTAATCCAGTCTTCCCTCTGTTATATTCTCTAAGCACCAAATAATGGCGGGGGGGGGGGACAAAAGCAAAGATGCAGTAAGACAGAGGACTCTGGGGAACTGAGCCCCAAAGGGAAGGTTCTCAATGAATGCCTGCCGTATTGAAGTGGAAGAAACAGAAGCTTGTCAACAGCACAAAGCCTGCACTTCCTTCACGGTGAAGCCCAGTCCCACATTATTTTGTGCTTCCTGTGGCTTCCCAGTCCCAGGTGGCAACTTGGACCGGAGGTAGGGCTTTGGGAGTGGGACATACAGACTCACCTGAGCAGGATCTCATACTGGCCGGCGTGCCAGGGCTGCACATTCTTTAGAACCAGGGTGAACACATCCTCATTCTGTAGCACCTCGAAGTGGCTGGTGTCACTGGAGAGGGCTTTGCCATCTCGGAGCCAGTGTACAGTCGGGAAGGGGTCACCAGCTATGGCACAGGAGATGAGGACACTCTGACCCAAGGAGGCTGTCACTGAGCGAGGCTTGCTGATGAACCAGGGCTGGGTGCCATCCTGAGGCTCTGGGAGTTGGCAAAGGTTTGAGTTAGAGAGGAAAGCCTTTTAGCAGAGTGTGCACTCAGCTCTCCTTGGTGGTGAAGGTCTAAAGACAGTGTGTTACTCAACAAGCAGCTTGTCCAGAGATCACTTTTGGGTATATGCATACAGCACACCTTTTCTATGGCAAATCTGTCTTCGTTACAATCTCAGAGGACAACATTAACATGAATTTGTATATCCAAAGCCAGGGGATGTAGCCCAGAAGGTACAGGAGCACTGGGCTGGGCACTAATGATCCACATCAGATGTGATGATTGAGAGTTGTCACTTTATGTGCACTTACCTTGTCCATCCTCTCTAAAGGCAAGGACCCATGACTCACATCAAAAGCTATCTGCCAAACTGTAAACATGTATCATGAGCTTTTTCTCCTAGCACTCTGTGCAGCTGTCTCTAGAGAGGGCAGGGACTTCAGAAGGCAGGGGAGGACACCCCCACTCAGCCAGAGCCTGAGAGGCAGAGTTAGGAGCTGGCCCCGGGGCTGGGATCCCTGGTGGGAACAAAGTAGGCTCACATACATGGAGTCCTTGCCTCCAAATCACTTTTGGAGAGACCATGGCAGCACCTCCTCCCCGCCCGTCTCTGCCAGCGGTCGGCCTCACCTTGCACCGTGAGCATGGCCTGGGTGCGGACCTCTCCAGCGCTGTTCCAGGCTTCACAGGTGTAAGTGCCTGTGTCCTCCGGGAACACCTCCTGGATGCAAAGGCTGTGCCGAGTGCCTGTCTGTTCAAAGTGGAAGTCCTCTGACTCCTGGATCTCATTCCCGTTGTGGAGCCAGATGACCTCAGGGGGTGGGTTCCCTGGATGGGGAGAAAGGGCAGGGGATGGGTTAGGGAGGTGCTTCCCTGGGCCATGGGGCAACTCAGCACATAGTACTGTGACACTGTACTAAGTACTTTACTAAACTCTCTATGCCTCAGTTTCCCCATCCAGAAAATTTTCTAACCACATCTACCTCATAGGGTTATGGGGGGGATTAATTCATCCAGCCCACTAGAACAGCAGATTAGAACAGTATCTGGTACAAAGTACTCAATGCATGTTCATTGTAATTATTAATATTTAACAGCAGATTTGGGGCAACTAGAAAGAACCCAGAAGTGAAAAAATACAATTTCAGAGAGGAAAAAGAAAACCCAGGAAGAATGGTTTTTAAGATTAGAGTTCAAGCTGCCTGATGATACTGAGTGGTCACAGGATCTGGGGTTGGGAGTGCATGAGATTCCTGCTCCGCGCTGCCTCACACGGGCATGCATGCGTGTCCAGGCAAGGCGATGTGACCTCCCGGTAATGCTCTTGTCCACTGTCACCAGCAGGGAAGCTCAGCTGCATTTCATTTTGCTACCAAACCAGTATCGTCCGAGGGTGACGATGGGCATCAGGGCATACAGGATTTCTAAACACAGCTCATGGTGGTGAGCTAGCATTTTCAGTTTTGACTAGTCGACTTCCCTGGGTAGTTTCTAGCAATTTGTTGGGGCGTAAAACAACAGCTGCCTGTGAGGGTTTTCTCTGCGGTAAAAGCTGAGCCGTTCCGCTCTGCTTCCAGAGGAGCAAGGCTTCAGGGCGGCTGCAGATGGAGCCTGAGGGGTGTCAGGTTCTGGAGAGGCTCCAGGAGAGGAGACCACATGTGTCTCCCATGAGTGAGCCAGCACACGTCTGGAGGCCCGGTGCATAGCGCCTCCAATTTTTGTCCACTTGGGGAATGTGGACAGAGGAGGGGACTCAGCCCTCAGCCTGGGACTGTCACGGGAATGCCTCCACCCTGGAGGAGCAGGGAGTTCACCCAAGGATCCCTAAAACCGTGAGAGAGACCATGGGTTCTTTCACAGCCCATCTTTATTGCTCCTGCAGCTCAAGAGGAACTAAAAACCCAGGGCGGGCAACCTCCAGGCTGTCAGAGGGACTGATCAGTGGCCAGCAGCCATTTCTGTAATGAATGGGAAATCTGACTCCCCAGGCTTCTCTGCTGGCCTTCAGCAAGGATTGTGACATCTCACTTTGGGCTGTGTGCCAATCACCTGCTCTGGTCACCCTGCCTCTGTTTGAGAAGGACCTCTGCTCCATCTCCTCACCTTAAAATTTGAATAGAGCAACTGAGAACATCTAAACGCTAGGAGTTCTCACATCACCTGGTTTTGTAGCAATGTTTGAAATCCCCCAGCTACATGGGCCATACAATTTTCACATTAATTCCTCACCCCTCTAGCCATGGCCATCTCCTTTCCCGAATCAGTTAACCTTGGATTCAGAAAGTCCCACTCAGAGAAAAGCAGGAAAGAGGGACCACGAGGCTCCACTTCTTTGGGTCCACTGACTGACAGTCTCTTGCTGATCTTCTGGTGGGTCAATGATTTGAGAAGGATGCCGGGGAGCAACACCCATCCTGCAACCATGCCCACTTTCACATACACCCTGGGAGAGTGGTGCAGAGACAGACCTGACACCTGGACTGTCATGGTGACCTGGCTTCCATCCATGACTCTGAGATCAGAGAGGCCCTGCAGGAAGTGGGGTGCGGCGGGCTTGCCAGGAGCCGAGGGCAGAAGGTACTCACTCTTCCTGTCGCTTTTCTTTTCTGTGTGGCAGACAACAGAATGGTGAACATTCATTCACTCGACAAACACAGGCTAAATGACCCCTTGGCACACCAGACACTGACCTCTAATAGATGAGGGTCAAATCTCACAAAAATTACATTGAATAAAAGGAGCCAGATGAAAAGAAAGTATATACTGGATGAGTCCGTTTATATAAAATCCTAGGAAATGCAAAATACAGTGACAGAAAGCAGATGAGTGGTTGTTTGGGGCAGAAGCTGGAGGCATGGATTGTGAAGGAGCACAAGGAAGCACATAGCATGATGGAGATGTCTGTTTTTAAAAATTGTGGTGAAGGTTGCATGGGTGAAGTTTCAAACTAAACACCATAAATACATGCAGTTCACTGTACATCAGTATTACCTCAAAACAAACAAACAAACAAAAACCAGGGGGAAAGATCTCTCTCTAAGAAAGGGAGGGAGCATACCAGCTAGTCAATGACATAGACTAGAATAATTCTCTGGATTCAGGTGATCCACTCACCCCCATTCAGTTCTCTGGGGAGATGGGTTAACCAACGGGTTGATCTTGGGACCCTCCCTAAGCTGGGCTTTGAGCGGCCTCCTGTGAGCCTCAGGGGAAGGGGCAGGACAGGGGCTGATCTGGTGTCTATTTCCCACACAGGACAGCCCTAGTGTAGGACAAGTTCACAGCTGCCCAGTCTCTGATCTTGCCCTTTGTCCTGCCAGCCAGGTGGCTCTGACCTTCAATAATTTTTATTTTTAGCTTTTCTGCTTTTGTCTTTTAAGTGGGGGTAAGGGTATGGATGGAGAAGGCTACAATATCTCTAACTTAAACTCTTAAGTTTTGGGGGGAAATAACTTTGCGATCTTGGGTTCTTATTAGCACAGGGTTACAAATACCAGGTCTTCTCCAAAAAGCACGTAGCCATGGGGATACATTTCCAGGGTGCTTTACATACCCGAGAAAGGCCCAACTCCAAATTTGCCACTGAATTTTTATTTTTATCTGTTGGCACTGAAAACAAAATGTGGCCTGCTGTAGAGCTCTCACAGTGCAGCCTCTGGGAATGAGGGTGGGAAAGGCTGGGAAGGCCTGGGAGGCTGGTAGGTGTAGTGTCAAGGGCATAGAGCTGGAGTGTAAGTGCAGTCAAGACAGGGTAACCCCCGGTCCATGACCAGAGGACGGGCTCTCCACCCCCAGCACTGCTGCCTTTGACAGAGGGGCAGCCAGGCAGCCTTGGCTTTGGCAAAAGGCCCTGAGAGTGTACTGCAGGGCTCACTATTGAAAATGCAAAGATCTCGTTTCTCTGACTGGGCTGCAGTGGCCAGGAAAGCAGGCCGCCTCAGGAGAGTTGAGGAATTTCCGGTCTTATACAGACTGGGAAGGCTTGAGGACAAAATGTTTTTGCCTGTCCAGAGTCCCCCTGCTGTCTTAGCCAGAGTCCCTGGCTATACTGAGCTCCATGCGTACATGCTCTTATTCGTAGGTGCTGAGGGGACATAGAAAACCCCAGCTCCTTCTACAGCAAGGCAGCCTCGACTCCTCTTTGGCCCCCACCCTTTCTGGGGTCTCCCTACTGCCCAGTGTCCCGGCCTGGAGCTCTGGCAAAGCCACGTCACCCTATGGGTCTCGGCCAGTGGAGCGTAAAAGCATACCTGTGCCTCCTTCTCCTGAGAGGTGGCCTGGATCCTGCTGCCCGTCCCCCACCCCACCACATGCCAGCCCACTGGTTCACCGGGAACCACTGGAAGTCTAGGATCTGGGGCTGGGTTATGTCCTCAGGCAAGTCACTGCTTCTCTCTGAAGTTCACTTCCTCATCTATACATAAGGGTAATAATAGTATCATCACAGTGGGAGTTTTAGAAATCCTCTGTATGACTATTCACCATCGAGGATAACACTTAGTGAGGCTGGCCTGGGAGCTGACTCGTACCTATCCACTTGGGCTCAGTTACTTAGTGGGTTTATCAGCAGCAGCAGCAGAACAAAGGAAGACTGGGCCCTCACCCAAAAACTACAGGCTCATTTTTATGTGACCTGAGTTAAATACTGTCAGGAACATAAAAGCGTTGCTTAAAAATATCATGGGACACATCTAAAGTAAATTGAGAACAAACTTACTGCGCTCCCTCCAGGAGAGAGAGCAGAGGGACGAACCTGGGGAAACCAGCCTGGGGGCAGGCGTTTTGTTCCTGTGTCACCCATGGCAACTGACCCTGTTCTTTCTTCCCCAAGGCCCCACAGCAAGAAGAGGGACATGATGGAGTAACTGTGCAGGATGAACCTGTTCTCAGACCTGCAGTTTGGAGTCACATGGGACTACGGTGATTGTGAATCTAGACTGTGAATGGCTAAGTCAGCCCCAGCATTCAACCGCCCCTAATTCTTCTCGGGGTGAGAAAGACAACCAGCACCCCCTACACTCTGTGCTGGGATTAAAGAGCCAGTGAGGGCCTCAGTTTTAGGGCAAGCAGCTTCCATTAGGAGGCCTGAGAAAAGCAGCCCTAGGTAGGCTGACCAGACATCTCATTTTAAAAGGGACAGACAACAATAGTACTGCCCTGTTTCAAAAGGTATGTCTGGTCAGCCTGCTGACACCTTGAGCTTAGCCCAGTGACACTCGGTTGACCATACGTACTGTTTGAAATGAGACAGTACCGTTGTTTTCTGTCCCATTTAAAATGGGACATCTGGTCAGCCTAGCCCCAGTAGAACCCTGAAACCCCAGCCCAACCCCACCATCCACTTTCCTGACTGAGAGGCCAGAGTGTGCTCCAGGGAAGTGACTTGCCAAAGTCACAGAAGCTGTCCCAGGCAGACCTACAGCTCATACCCGCGCCTTCTGACAATAAGGCCAACAGGATGTTCTGGAGGCTGTCTCTCCTAAGGGAGCCAGTCTTTTCCGTGGTGCCTATGGTGAACACTCCATGAGGACAAACATATTATCTGCTGACCCACATTCTAGATCCCTGACAAGGGAGACATGCTAAAGCAGAGCACAGGCAAGTCAGGTAAAAAAGGGCAATATGTGTTCCATTAGTTGTAAAGACAAAGTATCCTGGCTTGTCTGTAGCCTACAGACCATGCATCAGTTTATGCTCTGTCTTGTGTGGACTTGGATAAAATAAGAGCAGATGGACACTGGTGCTTTGAACTCAGCTCTAGCTGTGTGAGCTGAAGCCACGTTCCCCAACTAAGCCTCAGTGTGCTCTCCTCTAAACTGCTGATTATTCATATATCAGCAATTATTGATAATAATATTGATGAGTGGACTGTGTCTTTATCATCAATACCATGCATGCTAAATACTGCCAGGTTTTTAGATGGTTAAAATAAATAATATATGTAAAACCCCTGGAACAATATCTGGCACATAATAAGTATAAAAATAAATGTTTTGTGCCTTTCCTAACCCAAGTGACCTTTTTGGTTGGGCAAACATAATCTGACAATAACTACAATGAGAAGTCCCCTCCAAACCAGGAGATTCACGTTTAATCAGGCAGAGATCTGACAAGGCTTTGATACCCGCCACTGAGATAACATTGTGACAATTCCTTATAAAGTACAGCACTTTGAGATTCTAAAGAATGTTCATGACTCTCTTCAGTGTTATTCTCGGCTTCCTCTGAAGTGGGGGAGACTGTATTGCCATTTTGCAGCAGAGGGAGCTGAGGCTCAGAGAAGAAAGCTGGTCTGTCCTAAGGTACTGGGGCTGACATGACCAACAGGGTCTTGATCAGGGCCCTCTCGCTCCACTGTCCTGAGAACCAAGGCCAGGCACTTAGATTTCACAGGCAGCTTTCTGCCATTGTGTTCATGCCCAGACTTGCTGATTAACCTAGAGATGTGCTCTTGTGGAGCTGTGCATTGGGGGGCTCATCTGTCACCATCCTGATTTGAGGCAAGGGGAAAAGGGCCAGGGTCTGAGATGAGGTCCTCAGCAGCAATGGTGCCTCAGGGAACCTGGGCCTTCTTCAGCTAGAAAGGGCAGGCACTGGCTGTGGCATGCAAACAGCAACGGTGGGGTCCCTGGGACTCAGTGACAGACTTGCTGCCCAGCTCAAATGGGGCCAGACTAAATATACCCCAGGTTTTTCCCACAGCTGTTCTTTCAGCTGCTCTGCAGAGACCAAGCCTGGAGAAGGCCTTTACTCTGGAATCCAGAAGGGCTAAGCCTCCTGGATTTACTAGCCCAGGATTTAAAGTGAACAGACCTATTGCTTTGGTACTTGGTCAATTGGCCAATGACTCACCATTTACTCACCAATTTACTCCGTCATTAAACTGAGTAACTAGCTGTGGGTACACTGTTCCATTGTGAGAGAAGGGAAAAGGACCAGGCCTGCTCTACAGTGTGGAAGAACTACCATTAAGAATACTTGCAAGCAGTTTATTGACAAGTAAAAAGGATGCCATATAGACTAAAGCTGTGAACAGGACTTGAGAGAGGGAAACAGTAGGAGAAAGGGAAGGATAGAGAAAGGAGAAAAGAGAAAGAGAAGAAGAGAGAAATGTGGGAGAGAGATGGAGGGGGAAAGGAAGCAGAGGGAGATGGACGTGGCTTTCTCACCCCACTGACCCTCCAAGTTCATCCTCCTTGGCCATTTTTGGTCTGTTTTGGCTCATCAGAAGCTGTTTTTGAAGACATTTCCTAGTCATGAACCAAAACATTAAATTCTTGCTCTGGTGATGCGAAAGCATCAGGTAAATGATGATTCAGGGCTCCGGAGTAGCAGAGGAGAGAGCACCCAGGCGGAAGCAGCTGGGAGCCGAGCTGATGCACCTTCGCCGGGTGAGCTCACTTCCCCTACGAGTGTCAGTTTTCTTCACCCACGAAGTACAGTTAACTCAAAAGTGCAAAGAGGAGTTGTTATGGGGATTAAATAAAACAAACCAGCTTCATAACCAATCAGATTTTCTATCAAAACAACGCTCTTCATTGAAAACACTCATTGATCGACTAAAGTTTTAGTTTATACTCACATGAATTGATATTAACCAATATTTTTATTTTGAAAAGCTTTCATTTGGAGAAAGAGTCAAACACCTACCCAACAGGTGCAATTTGCCTTTCTTATTAATTCTTACATAATAACCTGTGTGACCCATTCCCCAAACCTGGAGATGTGAATGAGGCCTTCAGCTTCTCGGGCTTGAAATTAAGAACCCCCTCCAGCCTGTGTCGCAGTGTCCGGCTGTGACCTTGGCATCTCCTCTCTACCACAATAATTCTCCTGTTCTTTCCTTCTGAGTCCTTCCTTCCCATTCTACGGGTTTAGCAGGAAAATCAATTCTGAATTTTTCTTTAGAACTTTTACTAGCCAACCTGCTGCTCTCCAAAGTGCCATGTTTCGGGGTCTGAATTTGCATTATGTGCACCTGCTTACATGGGAGGAGACGTTTTCCTTGAAAATAGCCCTCTACAGCCTGCCAACGCATTTAAAACTTGTTTCAGACTGAAACAAAAATTGTGAAATGTTACACTTAAAGTGTTTAAACAGATGTCACAGAAACAGAAAACAAAGACAGAATGTTGGTACAAAACACCCTCCCATCTAAGAAGCTGCCCAGGGCTCTCCCCTATGAAGCACCTCTGCCTACTGCTGTCACAGCCATTTACAAAGTCCTATCTCTTGTCTGTCAGCAACTCAAGAGCATCCTGTGTTCATCATGGGTGGTCACTACATGCGCACGGACCTGCAATGGCTCTCCTCTACTTCCTAACATCCCCTCTCCTAACACTTATCAAGCAAGAAGATACATGGACCTCTTGGAAAGTTAGGGGAAGGGAAAATGATTGCCTTTATCTCGGATCTACTAAAGATCTTCCTTAAGGTTGAACCTGAACTATTTTGCTTAGTCATTATAATGCAAAATACCACTCCAACAGTAAATTTGCTTCACTCCAAACACTATTATACTATGGAAGTTCAGTAAATCACCAACTGAGGGAAGTTCTGGAAGCACAGTCCTCCCTTCCTTCTTTATTTGGGGCTCAGAATCTAACATGGTCTAGTGATTGAAGACTAGCCTTCTTCTTCCCCTAAATTCTCAGACTGTTGGCTCCAGAGGACTCATCAAAGGAAAGTTACCAGGGTGTCTGTGCAAGGTGCAAATCCCTAAGGAGGTACCTGACCTCTCTTTCAACAAAAGTCCTAAACAAATAAACCTACTTAAAGAGTCAGTAGAACATCTACATCAGTGGCACACAAAGAGATTCTTCCCCCATAACTTTGCTGTCTTTTGGCTTTTCTTTCCCCACTGACTTCTCTAGAACCTAAGAAACAAATGGGAAGAGAAGTGTGCAAGGAAAAGAATGAAAGGAATCAATGATGTATGACAGCCCCAAAAAGATCTCTGACCAGTAATGATAGGGTTGCCAGATGGGAAGCTGGGATCATTGCAACCACGGCCTTCTGACTGCCTTAGAAGTTACCATCAAACTCTAAACATCAAGGTATAGCATCCAAACCACCCAATGTTCCCTCCCACTGAGTGCCTGGAAACCACATTCTTCACCTCACTGTCACAGCAAGGATCACATTTTACCATTAGGAACTCAAAGCTATAATTTTGGATGGCAATCTTGACCAAGGACTCCAGGCAAGTAAATGGTAGATATGACCTACAAGGCGCTGCCGGAGTAGACAGTTATAAATGTCTAATTAGTAAAGTGAAGTTAGAGTTCTATGATACAGACACAAATGTACAAATATGTACTTGGAAGCCCTCCTGTGACAAGAATACCATATTCTGTTGTATTCAACCTATATAAAACTAAAATACTGGTTTTAAAATAATTTAACATTTAATTGTTTGCTTTCTTAGAATTTAAAAGACTTTTGGACAGATATTTTGGGTAGACTAAGGTTCTTAAGAAGAAAAAAAAGAAGACAAGTTAAAACCAATGTTTATCCTTGACCTTCAATAAATTTCTCTTTAGCTAACATGTTAAAAAGTTTTCAGTGTTTTTAAACTCATGGTGGGCAGAGTCCCTACCTGACACCAACTGGATAGGTTATATAGCATCCCAAATACCTGAGCATAATTTAGGAGTGAGGAGGTGGCAGCCAGTGTCTTCCAATTATGGAGACTGCCAGTGCTTCAAGCTGCCCATAGAGTGCCTGTCATTAATCTGAAAAATGGGGCTCCTACTGATACTTTCATTGTGAATGGCTGACTTTGCTAGTATCCAATGTTCATTAGGAACTCTGCATCAAAACAAATATTCTAATAAATATGCTTATTAGGTTTCATTTTTTCTAAAGACTTTAAAAAAATACTTATCCACATTTTATGTCTTTAAGGGCCTTTAAGAAGCCTAATAGACCTTCAGTTAAATAAACATACCATTAGGCTGAAAGACTATGTCAAAACGGGTGCAATTAGCAGGTTAATAAATCTAGTTGCTTAAGAATTTTAGCCTTGACAAAGATACTCCAGAAGGAGATAAACTAAAATATTCCAGCCTAAGGAAGCCCCCCACCAATGACTCAGTCCAAATACACTGAAATATGTATTCTCATTCAGATCTTTCAGGCCCTGTAGGAATTTGGATTTACTGTCCTTTGGGCTCCATCCCAGGTCAGGAGGGAAGGCTTTCATTCCCTAGCTAAGTAGTGGGGGCTTTTTTCCTTGAGTAGGGGGAAGGGAAGAAGGGCTATGTGGCAGGTAACTCCTGAGAGCTAGTGTGTGGTTTTCCTGTACACTCCAATGAGCATGGAGCTCCCAGATAAGTGAGGAGGTGGGAGGGGGAATGCTCCTTGCACTGCTGGGGAGACTCACCAACATCAGTTCGCTGCCTCACTCATTCACAGAACACATGCTCACATGGCAGGCCCTGTTCTACCTGCAGGGAGCTTACAGTCTGGCGAGGATGATAATTAAACAAGCAATTAGAATAAAATTGCACAGAATATAATATTTTCTCCCTATCCCTCCAGGCCCTGCATAATGTACCCCTACCTCTACCTCTGAAGTCATCCTTTACCACTTGGTCACCCACTCACTTTGCTCCAGCCACACTGGCCATCTTACTGTTTCTGGAATATGCTGACCTTTTTCCTGACTCAGGACATTTGCACTTGCTGTACCACCTGCATGGAGCACTTGTTTTCCAGTTCATTGAAGTCTGTGCTCCAAAGTCACTTCCTTATAGAGGCTTCCTTCATCACCCAACTAAAAAGGGGCCCCTTTCATGCTCCTCTATTCTCATGCTCTTAATAGCACTCATTAGTGTTTGATTGAACCAGGTGTTGATGACTGCCTGTCTCCCCATCAGAATGTAAATGCCATGAAGCCAGAGCTTGTCCGTCTGATGCACTGCAGGCTCCCCAGAACAATGCACAAAGTAGATGCTCAACAAAGATTTGTTACTAAATAAGCACATGACAGGGAAGATACAACTGATAAGAGAACTCATCCTAGGGTGATCAGGGAAGGCTTCCCAGAGGAAGTGACACTTGTGGGAGGGAATTAGACAGATTTTGTGGGGAGGGAGTGCAGAGGAGAGGAGGCAGAGAAAGCAGAGGAAAGTGGCTGCAGAGATCATGTCAGAGTGCTGGGCCAGCAACTTCTGGATGATTGCAAAACCTTGGCAAAAGGCTAAGGAGGTGACAAAGAGTCCCCACATCTGGTCTTTAGCAAAGTATCTGCTGAACCCTCCCACTAAGCTTGCTTCCAGCAGAGCTGCCCTCAGAAACAGCTCTGCCCTGGACCCCAGACAAAGGAGGCGGATGCTTTGCTGAATGGCGCCCTCTTGTGGCCAGAGACCTACAATGGGGTGCCCGAGACCTTGGCTTTAGAGTCCGGTCCAACACCTCCCTTCTCTGATCCTTTGGTTCTCTATTCCTTTTCCCAAAACAGACAGACAGATAACTACCCACTGTGACAAAGTTGGTCCTTTGGTAAGATGGCTCCTTAGACTTGGTATTTTAAACTTTTATCTTGTTTAAAGGTTGGGACTCCACTGGACTATCATCGTAACAGCACACATTGACTGAGCACATCCTATGTTCTGGGGGCATTATGAGTACTCACTCATGGAACCCTCATAGTACTGGAGATGTCCCCATTTCACGGAAGAGGAGGGTGAGGCCTGGAGAGCTGCACTGCAGCCTGGGTCACGTGGCTGGTGAATGGAGGAGCAGGATCACACCCAGGCTGTCTGCCCTGCGTCTGTGCTCCAACTGTGGCCTTGGAGCCACACTAAGGGCAACAGAACGGCTGGGCCTGGGCAGCTAAGGGAGAGGCTGGAATAGCGGCGGGCACCGCAGGGAAGAGAAGCCTCTGTTGCAGTCACCCACTACCCCCCTAAAAGGGCCCCAGGGGACCTGCAGCCAAAGAAGCTGCCAATAAAGTAAGAAAAACTCCACCGTTTGTGGAGTGAGGATGGGGCAGGATGTGGACTCGAGCCAGGGGTGTTGCTGTGCTGGGCTCTGCCAGCCCCGACCCGGTGCAGACAGCCCCAGCACAGCTGCCCGAGCATGGGGCTGCGTCTCTTAGCCTCCTTCACCATTTATGGTATCTGAGCCTCTGTCTGGCCTTCACAGGCAGTAAATCCCCACACCGGGAAGGGGTTCTCACTCATGCAGGGCTGCTGGGGACTGTTTCTGCTTTAAAACATACTTGGATGGGTGACTGGGCAGGCCCCACTCCTCCCACAGACCTGAGGCCCGAAGGATGGCCTCAAAGACTTCCTGATTCTTCATCTGGGGACCCCCTCCCCACCTCTAGTGGGACTATTAGCACAGCTGGGTCTCTCTAATCCAAGCTTAACACACGCAGCCTGGGACAGGCCCTGATTAGCTGGGCTATTGGCTGAGGCTAGCGAGGGGGAGTGCCAGAGGACACACCCATTGCACACCATTCTAGCTGTCTCTGACTTTGAGGTACACCTTGTGGGCCTCCAAGAAGAGCCCCTGGGAGGAAGGAGGAGAGCTGCGCTCTTGGTTCAAGGAGAAGAGGCTCAGATCTGGTCTTGTTTCCTTTTAATTCTCACCAATGCAATTTCTCCAGGCCCCTTAGTGAGCCATGAAATAAGATCTGTGAGGATAAAGGGAATAAATGTGTGTAAACCAAATCGCTGACTGACAAATCCCTGGGGGCCAGAGTCAGGCTCCGGCCTGAGTCAGGAGGGCTTCCTGAAAGGAGGGGAGGTCAGGTCACAGGTGACAGCTCCCTTCTGGGGCACCTCACAGAAACCAAAGAGGCTGGGGAGCACTCCCACCCTCGTGATCAGGGGTCCTCACGGAGCCAGTGGTCACATCCTCTGTCATGACAGTTCCTTTATCCCTATGGGGCTGACCCAGCCCAGCCATGAGGGCCACCCTCCCGCTCTGGGCCAGGAGACACACACTGTGGAAAGGGCACACATAGAAATGGGCACAGGCTTAGCATCACAAGGATCTGGGTTTAAATAGCCAGTTTGATTTCCTAGCTTGGTGTACTTAGACAAGTCCCATTAACTTCTCAAGACCTCCAGACCCTTCTGTGCGCAACAGGAGAGAGCCCGTTGCCATGCCCTGCAGAGCTGTGGAAGTCCAGATGAGAAAGTACAGGTGAGTGCAAGTATTTAACACAGTAACCAGTGCATGATTTTTCCCTTGCCCTTTTTAGTAAAACTCTTCCTAGTGGCCTTCCAGAAGGCAGCTCCTCATGTTAGAGGGAGACTTTCCCCAGGAGGCCTGAGCCCTGGGGTACAGAGTGAGGACACATGGTCCTCCTGCTGGTCTACAGGAAAAGCAGAGAACCATACTCTCAGTCCAAGTACCCAGGCCCAGTCACATACAGGAGCTGGGGCCCCGACTGAGGTGAGGGTAGGGGTGCGGGCTTACCTGAACACCCTGGACCCAAGAAACACTTCCCTGGGCACCGTCACCACCATGGACACCACAGCCCAGACAGCTCTGTCTCGAGTCCTGTGGTTGCCCCATGCCATCCTGGGGCTAAGCGGTTGGTGGAGATCAATGGATGACCATGATAATCAGACTACTGGTGATATATAAAAACAAGCCTGGGTGGTGGGGAGGAGCAGGGGCAGAAGGAAAAGGGGGAAAGCCTATGAGTCTCTAGATGCCTCAATACTGGCATTCTGTTACCTAGTGTCCCCAGTGCGTGAAGGGTCACTTGTGAGAGCCCTAAGTCCTAAGGGACTAGAGATATGCACCTGAGGCTATCTTTCAGGATGTGCAGTTTTCTTCCTACCAGATCAGGAGATTCTTGAGCCAAAGGAGTCTTTGCCTCTTTCCCCTGCATCGTCCCTCAGACCCAGTAGGTCGGGTGAGGGGGTGGGGACTGGCCTTTGCATGTCCATCTCCCACGGCAGAACCTTGTCACTGTGAACTCCAGGAGGCCATCTCCCCACCTGCCTTTCTTCAGGTGCAGTGCCCTTTTACCAAAGCAGGTGTGTTTGCAGAAGTTCCTACCATGGACAGTGACCCGGGCGCTGCAGGATGCCTGTCCCAAGGCATTCTCAGCCAGACACGTGTAGGTGCCATCGTCCTCCGGCAGAGCGTCCTGGATGTGGAGCTCCGCCACCCCGGCGTCGCAGGTGGAGTGAGCATACTGGATGGGCTGCTCTGTGGAGGGAAGCACAGCAAGGCTCAGGCCGGGGAGCACTGCGGGTGGGCATGTGAGCCCTTCATCAGCACAGCTGCTGTTGTCTTAATGCTGATGCTCACTGTGCTCCCTCAGATCCCCTGAGGCTGACTGATGGGTCAGGCCCACACCCAGTCCCCTGGACAGAGGCTTGTGGTGGAGACAGAGGCAGGTGCTGGGAGATGAAGGAGGGGGAGTGACTGCCTGCAGTGGAGTAGTGAGACTGGGGCTGGAAGGACCGTGGGAAGAGGTTCTGGAGGCATTTAGAATGTGGGAGGGAAAGGGACATATGCATAGTTCTGTGCATTCTGTGTAAATAAATAGTCCCCAAATCCACATCCTGGACTTCACAGAATTCTGAGCTTAGATAGAATCCACAGGGTCCTCTGGTTCATAGCCCAGCCTCAGGTAGAGCAGACCTCACCCAGACTGAAGAGGGGGCTCCTGGCTCCTTTTAGAAGTCTCCAGAAACAACGACTGCATTTCCCACTGCAGATATTTATCAGAAACTTCAATATAATGCTGCAAATAGGTGCATTTCTTCTGTGTAATTAGGTGCATTTCAGGGTTCACAGAAAAAATAAATATGAGGAACTAGAAACATCTCTAGCCCCTTCTTCTCTGAGTCCCTTCCCCAGGAAGCCCTTGATTCAGGCCACATAAAGTCCAGTATGGAGACAGAAGCACATGCTCTGAACTTCAGGGGCTTACTTAATGCTCTATGTTCCTAGGACTTTATTATTCCAGAATATGAACTTTCATTTCCAGGGGGAGAAAACCTCATTACCAAAGATTCTGGCCTTAAAGCAGGAATGTGTCTAGTCACCATATAGGAAGCAACTGTCAGTTTCTGCCCTTGTCAGGCTCCGGGGTCCTGGTTTACACTTCATAAAATTGGGGGTAGACAGTGGGGGAGGGAGAAAGTACAGAAAGAATTCTTCTCCTTGCAATGCAGTGTTTTCTTCGGCATATAGCAACACTTCATGTCTCCACGACAGTCTGGCAGACACTGCCAAGCATGCCATAAGGCCCAAGGGAAGAGATTCTGCCCATCCTTCTACTTCATAAAAGGGGGCTGGGGGCTGGAAAAGGCAGGGACCAGATCCTGCTACTGAGCAGACTGAACACTACTTTCAGTTTTCAGTTTTTGTGAATGTGATACCCTAAAACCTCTCTTCCTTGAGAATACCAGTACGTCCCATGACTGTCATCAAAGGGCCTCTTCTGTCGAAACATGTGCTGACAAGCTGTTTGGGAGCTCTCATTTTTCTGGAGCATAACTCACTTTGGCCCCACAAGCATGGGATGAAATGGTTCCCCAAGAAAAGAGTTGTTGGCTCAAGACACTCAGAATTGGGAGACAAAAAACTCTGCCAGCTCCAAGAGTCAGTGGCCAAGGGAACCCCACTTGATACGATCGCCCTCTAGTGGTAAGAGTGTGGAAATGCCAAGAGTCACCAAGATAAGGTGGGGCTGCTTTTCAGTCCTGAGTAGTAGATCAGTCAGCAAACAACTTTGTGGGCCACGTCTGACTTGAGCATTGTTTTCATACAGCCTGAAAGCTGGGAGTAGTTTTTACATATCCTAAATACTTGAAAAAGGATAAAGGAAAGATACTTTATGATGTGATAATTGCATGAAATTTACATTCAGTGTCCCCATTCATTTTTGCAATACAGCCACCCTCATTCACTTGCATAGTGTCTGGACAGAGACAGTGTGGTCTGCAAAGCTGAAAGTACTTACTCCCTGGCTCTTTACAGACCATTTTTCTTAACCCCAGATCTGGACTCTGAGCCAGACGGAAGTGAAACCTTCTTACTCAGACCCATCACTAGTCTTCAGCATCCACGATCTGCTACAGCCACAATGAGGCTGCCTCCATGCAGTTAGTTATGGGATCATTGTCCTCAGTGAGGGCTGGGGGTGGGGGGGCAGAACTCACTTCCCACTTACCCACCCAAGAAGGTCACACGTGAATAGGAAGGCTCCATGGTACCTTCTCTCACTGACTACCAAAGCCTAACGAACTATACCAGTGAGGAAGAACCACAGGCAATGCATCCATGGTGCAGAAACAATGGGGGGCTGTTTGGCACCTAGGTGATGGTTGTCGCTGCTGCCTTAGGGAGCTATTCCATAAACTGTGGGAGCTGACCAAGCCCCCAGACCTTCTGTGTTAGTCCGTCTCCTACTGATAAGGAAGCCAACACCCAGAGAGGTAGTGGGGTGTCCGAGGTCATCCAACCACTCAGTGGCAGAGAAGGACAGGACCCTTGTCTCCTGACTGTTGATCTCCAAAGCAGACCTTTTGCTCAATTTCATCAATTTTATGGACTGTTTCAGTTCTAAAATTAGAGTTCTCCCAAACTTTTGGAATTTAAAGGCCTTTTTAAAAAGAGAAGGGTATTATATATGATAATTAATTTTCTCAAAGGAACTTACTTGGCAAAAAAAAAAGTGGTATGTCTTCATAGAACTATAATGTTAAAGAGAGTTTTTGGTCTGTGAACCCCAAAACCAATGACACTAAATAAAAGAAGAGGTCCTTTGAGCAATTTTAGTGTGTTCATTAATTTGGTGATGTATTTGTTCATTTATTGATTCAACAAATTTTTATTGAGGGCCTATTATAAGTCTGGCCATGCAAAAAGGAACTAAATTGCTTGTGCACCTATGTGCCAAGCACCTTGTTAACCATTTTATATAAAGGATCTAATTTAATTTTCACAACCACCTTGGAAGGCAGGTGGCATTATTCCCGTCTTGCAGGTGAAGACATCAAGGCTCAGACAGGAGCAGTAACTTGCCCAGTGTCCCCACCCAGGCAACAGCAGAGTCCCAGGTCCCACTCTCTCTCTGTATCCTGTGCTTCCTTCTTAGGCAGACATGGTTCAGAGTGATCAATGGAGAAGTCAAGTGAGAATGCAGGCAGGGCCAGAGCGCTGGGGTAGGGTGCCAGGGCAGGGGGGACTCACCATTGAGCAGCCAGGTGATTCGGGGCACTGGGGTTCCCTTCACTGAACACTTCAGCACAAAGTCCTGGCCCTCAATGATAGTGCAGTCCTTTAGGACACTGGAGAATGAGGGGGCCACCTCCACCACAGCCAGCCCTATGAGGCGAAAGAGCAGACAGACTATCTCAGATCACAACTGGCCCATTCTGTTGGCAGACTGCAGTCATCCCAAGTCTTGCAGGCAGCAGCCTCACTGCCCTGGGCACCCAGGGCTTCCCTGGAGTCCTGGCTTTGCCTTATCTATCTTCATACTTGGAAACAGGTACACTTTCAGTGCAGACACTTGGAGCCTGAAGCAGAGGAGTTGGCAGAGGCTTTTTCATGGTCACAAAACACCCCCGGTCTGGGAGGGCTCAGGAGCCTCCTCTCCCCTGGGACGTAGGCATGGCTTGTCTTGTCTTGTCTTGACGTCTGCTATCCTGGAACATCACCAGAGCACCTTCTTCCCACCTTTCTTGGTCCTACTCTACTTTCTAATGTCTCTTATCTTCCTCATGTCCCATCGGTGACTACATAGTCTCGTGAATATCTTTTTGCACTGAGAGACCACATGCCCACTGGTGAGAACATTTCGATTTTAAATTATTGCAATTATTTTTTTCCAATTCCAGGACAGAATCAAATAACAAAGATTCACATGTGTCCTAGTTTTCCAACCTAGGCCAATGATTCCGAACCGCTGGGGGCCTGGGACTGTGCATTACTGTAATAAATTCCCTCATGACGCTGATACACATTCTAATTGGGAACGACCCAGCTGAACTTTCTAAATGCCTCTACATCAGTGAACTGGGGAGGATTTTGTTGTTTGAGGACCTTAATTAAGAGCAAAAGGGATAGATAATCTCTTCTACAACAATCAGAACATGCTGCAGAAATGTCAAGGTGGCTGATAGCTGAGGAAAGATAATGAATTCAGTGATTAGAAGATCTCTCACTGGTGCTTTTCAAGAGAAGCTATTTAATACAGTGATGGGGGGGGGAGCCATGCTATACTGTAGTGTTTTAAGGGCAAAACTAGTATTTGAGGGCTTCCTGTATGCTCAATACTTTTCTAGACATGACTGGGACAATGGCATGAGGTTGCCATCTTTAGCTGATTTTATAGATGAAGTTAATAATTGTCTGCAGTCAAGCCCAATGTTGAAGCCAGGCTTTATGCCCAGCTCTCTGATTCTATCCATACTTCCTTCTCTGGACCAGAGGTTCCCTAAGGGGAGAGGAGGTAATGGGAGAGCAGCTACGAATCAGTGATGGTACATCTGAAAGGGACTGGCACTGAGGGAGGGATGACAGACTACCTGGAGAGGTGGGGGGGTGGGGGGAGGCTCTACCTCCACCTCTCACTCCGGCCAGTCTCAAATTCCTCCATTAGAAAAATGCTTTTGTGGGGGGGGGGGTCACTGAAAATCATGTGGCCTTTTGTGTCAGACCAACATGGGATAGAAATACGAGGTTGGACAATTAATTTTGCGAACTCATCCTAGAAAAAGTGCTACATCCCTCATTGCTGAATATCACTATGGTCACCTTCAAAGTACTCCCCCTGGGAAGCTGTGCACTGACGCCAGCGCCTAGTCCACCCTTCAAAGTCATTTTGGAACTCTTTTTCTGGAATGGCCATCAGAGCTGTCGTCATGCCAAAATCTGACAATTAAGTCCATGAACTTGCTACTGTACACTTACGTTGGCAGCACTGTACAAACAACTCAGTAAGGTGTCATAACCTATGTGCGACCTTGTATTGGACATCTTTTACAAAGTATATGATTTTGGACAAGTCACTTAACCTTGCTACAGCTCAGTATTTCGATTTGGAAAATGGATGAAACTATAATTATCTCATATGACTGTCAAGATAACTAACAATGCAAATAAAGCATTAGCACAAAGCCTGGCACATTGAATAGGCTTTTGGTGGACCGTTAGCTGTTATTATCAAATGCAATCTCTGCACAGAGATTACGCTTGGCAGCAAGATAGGGGGTTAAAGAGAGTGGAGAAATACAGTAGGAACTAAAGAAAAATACCTTCTAATCTGTCAAGCAGAAGGAAGATTCCTTTTCAGCATGGGGAAGACCAGAGCACGCGTGTAGGGAGAAGAAAGAGGTCTCTAGAGAAGGGGTTGGGGGAGATAACAGTGGGAGAGTAAATCATTATTACAGTTTTTGTGGAGATGGGAAGGGATGGAAAGAGAAGTCTCGGTAAGGGAAGCAGACAGCTTTTCTGCAGTGACAGGAAGAAAGAGAGAAAGAGGTGTTGTAGGAGAAGCTAAAAGAACAGGCGTCAGATGACCTGCATCTTGGTGAAGTCATCTGGAGACGTTTTAGAACATCTAGTGTCTCCAAGAAGGAAGGGAGTCAAGCAGCAGGCTGGAATGGCAGAATAAGGACTTCTGAAAACCCACTCCTCCATACAAGCAGGGACACTGGCAACAAGTCAAAGTCAACTCTTTCAGAACACAGGAAACTAGCCAAAGGCTTGCAACATTCTGAAGAGCATTAATTCAAAAATACACAAACAGCTGACTCGGTAAGAAGAACAAGCTTTGTGGCATGCTCAGTTCCCACCCCCTCACCCACGTTTGGCCATAGCTTTAGAAATCAATATTCTCTTTCACCTTTAGCTTGTTGCAAGTATAGTCTCTATGCACAGCTTCCATTTAATAATAACAGCTAACCTGCAAAGAAAGCCTGTTGGTGTTTAACTTCTGGTGGACAGGGGGCCATGTGCCTGTCCCCTTCCCAAACAGAGAGAGCGAGCCCTGGATGATGAGGCTGGCTCTTGGACCTGTGAGCTCTGCCTACAGGGACTCCCACCTCTAAATGGCCTGGTTAATATCCTTGCAAAGGAATTCACGAGCAAAGTAAAAATACCAATTAAGAGGTGAATCAATGGTACACAGTAAAAAGCAAGACTACCACCCACCCCTACCTCTGGACCCCCTGTTTCCTTTCCCAGAGGCAATTTGTGGACCTTTCTAGAAATGTTTGGTGTGCATACAAGCATCTGTTTGCATATAGGCACATAGATTTTTTTTTCTTTTATACAAACAGCATGTGAGGCTCACGACTCTGCACTTGGCTCTTCCCCCTTACTAATGTATCTTGGACATGTGTCACAGTCAGAGTCTACAGCTCGGCCACATTTGTCTACTGGCTGCATGGTGTCCCACTTGATGGATGAAACATTAAGTTCTTTTCCTTTCTGAAACATTTCTTATGGCAAATTTCAAACACACACAAAAGTAGAGGAAGCAGTATAGTGAATCATCATCATACTTGTTTCTTAACTTTATCAATCCATGGCCAGTCTCATTTCCTTCATACCCTACCAGCTCCCAGCACACACAGATTATTTCTGAAGTAAATATCACAAATCATATCATTTCACCAGTAAGTAATTCAATTTATAGCTCTAAAATATATAAAAATATATTTAAAAAATTACCACAAGACCACCATTACATCTTAAAAATAGTAGTCAGACCTCCATCTGCATCTGCAGATCCTATCAATCAGGGATTGAAAATATTTCCAAAAAATGTTACCTTGTTTCTGACGTGTTCTTGTAGGATGTACTGAACATGTACAGACCTTTCTTTCTTGTCATTACTCCTTAAACAATACAGTATAGCAATCACTTAGATAGCACTTACATTGTGTTAGGTATTATAAATAATCTAGAGATGATGTAAAGCAAACTTGTCCAACCTGCAGCCCAGGATGGCTTTGAATGCAGCCCGACACAAATTCATAAACTTTCTTAAAACATTATGAGATTTTTTTGCAACCTTTTTTCTTTTTTTTTTAGTTCATTGGCTATCATTAGTGTTAGTATGTCATGTGTGGCCCAAGACAATTTTTCTTCCACTGTGGCCCAGGGAAGCCAAAAGATTGGACACTCCTGATTGAAAGTATACAGGAGGATGTACATAGGTTATATGCAAATATTATGCCTTTTTACAGAAGGAACTTTAGCATCCCTGGATTCTGGTATCCACAAGGAGTCCTAGAACCAACCCCTGCAGATACCTAGGGTCAACTGTAATTCCTTTATATCAAATATCTTATCAAGGCTCAAATTTTCCTGATGTTCTCATAAAAAATTTTAAAGGTCTCAGTCAGAATCCACACAAAGTCCATACATTGCAATTACTGATGTCCCTTAATTTACTTTTTTTAGCTAAGTGTTTTATAAGTTGTCTCTCCCTTCTTCTTTTTGCTTGCAATTTATTTGTTGAAAAAAATAAGTGAAGTGATTTGTCCCATAGTTTCCAATAGCCAGAAATTTGCTGATTCTATCCTTGTGGTTTAATATGTTCCTCAATAGTATGACACAGATTAGGGTCCCTAAATATTTAAAGAGAGGGAGAAATCTTATAGGGAGTTAGATGGGTACAAAGATATTTATCATAGTCCTGTTACAACAGTGGAAAAACGGAAACAATCTAAATGTTCCACAAGAACATGCGTAAATGATACATTGTTCTATGAAACATTACATGGCACTAAAAATTATGTTTTCAAATAATATTAAATAATACAGAAAGAAACAGTATAGAAAGATGCTTATGCAACATGAGCAAATTAGAATAGAAAGCAGTATGCCAACAGTACAAAGCCAATTTTGTTTTAAAAACATCAAAATACCATTTTGCTAAGACATAAGATCATATATTATTTAAATTCCCTACAACAAACACGCATTACTTTATAAGCAGATATTACAATAAACAGGAGCGACGTGGGACCCCATAGCACCTCACACTTGGCTACGCGCTTGGCTCCCTGTGGTCATAAAAGTGAGTCATGGCCACTCAGACAGCTGAGGAACCGAAGAAAGGGAGCTCTCAGCTGGCTGGGCGCGGGGCCTGGGCACGTTTATTCTGAGGTGATTCCGACATGAACCCCTGATCCAGAATCACTGTCCGGAGCCATGACCGTGGCCTTGGCATGTGTGCAGGGCCAATGTCTCTGGTGGGCTGCACGCCCTGGGCAGAGGGCCATGGGAGATGACCTTGGGTCGTGTATGAAGCCCCTCCTGAACCCAGGGTGGCCTGGAAGAATGTACTCACTTTTCACCAGGAGGGTCCAGCCACAGGACACTTGGCCGCAGACATTGGAGGCTGTGCAGCTGTAGTTCCCACTGTCCCTTGCCCGAGCTCTCAGCAGGCAGAGGTAATGGGACCCGCCATCTTCATAAATCTCAATGGCGCCTTCTCGTCTCCTCACGGGGGCACCTTCCAGGAACCAGGTCACTTGGGGCTTTGGGATCCCTGAAACTACAGGGTCAGGTGAAGGCCGTGAGCCCCCCCCCCCCCCCCGAGAGCACACTGTGGGGGTGGGGTGAGGGTGGGGCTGAACCTGAGGGAAGAGCTCAGTCTGGCGTGCAGCCAACCCTGCTTCATCCACTTCCCCACCCCCACCCCTCTGCTCCACAAAAGTGAACCTCTCCTGGCAGAGCGGGGTCCTTGGGGAGGAGGAGGACACGATGACAGCCAGGTCTCCAGGTCACCCAGAGCCAGCAGAAGGGATGAAACAGAAGGAAACCCTGCGGCTGGTTTGGTGGTGGCGATGGTGACGAGGAAGTAGGGCACAGCAGCCGTGCTCTATCCAACACCGAGCGATGGGCCACTGGTGGGTGTTTCTCCAGAACAAGGGACGTGACTAGACGGAGTCCTTCCTGGAGGAAGACCCCTGGAAGGTAGCTTCCGGGGCGCAGGGTCTCCAAGGTGGATGCAGGAAGCTCAAACCACTGTGCTGAAGAAAGGGAGTGGCCACCCAAGGGCCACCCTGTGGGGGCCAGTGACCACAGCTAGCTGTACTCACCTTCACACTTGAACTTGACTGTCTGATCTTCGTGGACTTCCTGGCTTGGGGGCTTGCTCTCGAATTTGGGGAACGTTGAATCCCTCCGGCTCTCCGTGGTGATTTTCCTGGTAGCGACCTTGCTCACGACATCTTGGCTTCCCAGGCCAGACTGCCTGGTGGGAAGGGTGGCTGGAGGGGGAGCAGCTGGCCTCTCCCTCTCTTCTCTGGAAGGACAGAGGGGCCCCGAGACTGGCGCTCGGGATTCCGGCTGGACTTTGGCAGCCTGCAGGGTGATGGTGCTGGAAGTCTTCTGCAGAACGGGGGTCCTCAGGCCCTTTCGGGGCGAGTCCACGGATGGCTCCGGCTTGGATTCCTTCAGGGGCTGAGGCTGGCTACTTGTGACCCAGGCAGGGGAGCCCCCTCTGTGGGTGCTGGAGCAGTTCTTACTTTCAGCTGCGGTCTCCGGGCTGTCCAGTTTGGGCCCCTGCATGATTCCGTTGGTCACTTCCTTGCTGCTATCTGAATTGGCCGCCTTTGTTCCCCTCACAAATGACCTGTTTGGTGGTGGTGGTAGGCGAGGGCAGTGGGGGAAGAGGAGGGGTAGAATGATCATCTGGTTACTCACAGGCATTACTCACAAGCACAAATTCCAGGATCACAAAAGTCCACAAAGTAAGAGAGAGGAAGAGCGAAAATCTTTCTCCACGTTTCTCAGTTTCCCAAGCCAGAGAACCAGCAGCCATGCTCGACGCCTCCTCCTCCCCAGCCCAGCACCGTTCCGTCCACTCTGCCTTTATCCACGGGTGCCACCCTAGGTCAGACCACACAGCCGCCGTCCCTGGCCCATGCAGGCCCTCTCTCATCCCTGTTCTGCACAGCACGCGGCACCCATCTTTTTAAAACAGAAATCGCATCATGTCATTTCAAGCTTAGAGGTTTCCCAACTTTTCCACTATGGTAGGAACAGAACGGAACGCTCCCTCGGCCGGCCAGGATGCCCCTATGTGCGTGGGCTCCAGCTTCCCCTCTAGAACCTCGCACAACACTGTCTCTGATGCCTACCAGGCTGCAGCCACATGGGGGTTCCTCCGGGTCCCCCCAGTTCATACCCCCCTCATCGCTTCCCACACACACTACCCCGTTTGGAACGCTTTCTCTGTGAGTCTTCTTCACCTAGCCAACGTTACTCTTCATAGGCCTGACCTCCAATACCCAGTTTTCAGAAAAGGTTTCTCTGCCCCTCTGAGCTACACCAGCACGTCCCTCCGAGTCCTCCTCGGAGCCGCATCACACTTTGCAGTCACGCATCTGTGCGGTCCTGTTTATAGCGCTTCCCCACACGAGAGCTCTGCTCACCCCCCCACGGCCGGGGCCTGGCACTGAGCCTCTCACGCAGGGAAGGCACGCCTGAGGAAGAGGTGCTGGATGGGGGGAGGGGGGTTCTGGCCTCGACCGTACAAGCATCCCTTTCAGAGCGGAGTGCCCCTCCTAACGATGCTGACTAGTGAAGATACCGAGAAACATGATGGTACAGTGTCTTTAAGAGTGGTGGCAAGCCTGATGTAGAACCTGAATGGCATGCTACAATAGAACAAAACAAAATACCCGAAATAAAACAATGCCCCCCCCAAAAAAAAAAAAAAGCCAATCAATTCTCCCTTCCCATGTGAGGACTTAGAAATCCAGGGTGTTTCGGGATACCATCCCTCTTTTTCTTACAGGGCATTTCAAGATGGAAACATAATAACCATAAAGCCTAGACATACCTGTTGGCATTGTCCAAACCTGAAAAAAGGGAGAGGGTAGAAAGACTATTAGTGGGCTATTTTATACACCAAGAAGAGAAAGTGATAGATAACGATCTTTCACTTATTACGGAGCTTTTCACTTCCAAAGTTCTGACAGTTCCCCTCACGTGTGATCCCACCTCCCTCACTGCTTTCAGCTTCGCTGGGCCTGAACGTCTTGGTTTAATCTGATAAACCCCTCCAAGCCCTGGACACACTGTCAACGCTTCCACTGCCATCCTGGGCCTTTTCCGGTGGCCTCCGCTACCTCACCCTGCGGCATGGCACCTGTCTTGTTCACTGGTCCACCGAAGGCAACGAACACCAGCCGAGGGCCACACGAGAACAAACACCTCCTGAAAATTTCAAACCCAAACCGTTCAACTTACATGTGGCCCTCAAAAACAAACCTCCAAGTGATCATTTTTGACAAATACCTGCTTTAAAAATGTTCAGGGAAAATGTAATTTTATTCGGTTCTTCAAAGAAAAACCATACAATATATATTTTGTTCCTGCTACGTGATTTAAAAACAATTTTATCATGGAAAAATTTAAAATATACAATAGTAGAGGAAAAAATATATAACAAACCCTGAAAGCCATCACCCAGATTAAGGAAATATCAATATTTTGCTTGCTAACAGATGTCACCCCAATAAGTCTAACAATAAAAATGAATTAAAAAAAAATATTTTGCCAGTCTTATCTATTCCTTTTTGTTGTTGTTTTTCCAGCATTTTTCTGGCAGTGTTTTAAATCAAATTCCAGACAGCATAGCATTCTGTCATTAAGCACTTCAGAAGGGAGCAACCTTTAACTGAATGCTAGAACAAGTAAAGGCAGAGTGACTGAAACACCACTCTCAACACCTAACAGCAGGCCCTGGTCTTGCAGTGAGCTGTAAAGTCAAGTTCTTGGGTTGTGACCAGGGTCTTTTACTTATAATGATGAAGAATGGAACAGAAAATACCAGCATGTACTGTGCATAGTACAGTTCCAGATCGTTTCCTGTAACTTGTTTGAGGTACATATGTTTACAGACAGATGCATGTCTTGGGCTACAATGTAGAATAAATGTCTTTCTGTGGGTTGTGAAAAATGCTTGGATCAAAAGTGGTAAAGAAAGCAAGGAGGAAGAGTTTCTGAGAAAAGAAGGAAATGTGGAAAAGAAAAATCACAGAAGAAAAGAGGGTAAGAAAGGAGGAAGAGGGAGTGAAGGTCATTTCCCGCCCTGATCCCCCAAACCCCAAGCTTCCACTTTCCCAGGCTGGACTTGGTGGAACTGAGGGGAATATCGGGAGGAGACACATTCAAAGCCTTCAAAGAGGGGAAACTGACAGGTTCTGATGACTACAGCAAGGAAGAGGCACGGTCAAGGGCGAGGCCAGAATGTCCAGCCTGGGAAGGAAGGAAGAGGAGGTTCCAGGGGCAGAAAGAGTTAAGCTGAGGGGACACCGGACGGGCACAGGGGAGAGTGGATGATAAGTTAAATTTCAGGCAGGTTACATTTGGGGTAATACCAAGACATCAGCAACTTTTCCAATTGGCATTTAGAGATCTAGAAAAGGACTCTGAGCAAGAAGGAAAGATGGAAGACACAGGTGTGGGGCAAAGGGTGGGGACGCATCTTCCTGCGTGGCCATGTCAGTGCTGCCCCACCCCCATTTCCTTCCTTCCGGTTCAGGCCCTGCCTCCAGGGGCGCATGGGTATATACATGTGACACGGGTAACACACAGATGTGTAGTGCATGGTGCACAAGCTGCTTCTAGGAGGGTACAGACGCCGGGAAGGAAACATGTGCCCTGGCTCTCCCTGGCAGCCGGTACCTTGGATGGAAAGCTCAGCAGACATGGAGGCCTTTCCTGACCCATTCACCACCAGGCACGTGTACACACCCAGGTCATCCTGGGTGACCTCATGGATTTCCAGAACTTGCATGCCATTCTTCTCAGACATAGACACACGGGCACTTGGCTGCAGGGGAACATCTCCCTGTGGAAGGCAATAGGGTAGCTTGGTCAGAGAAACCTGCTCACCTGTTGGCACTGTCCTCCTACCTTCTGCTAATCCTGCTGGGACAGATACCATGCATGGGCCCTCTGCTCTGGACTCTGTCAACCTGCTTAGAGAGCAGTCCTTGTTTTGTTTGTTTGTTTGTTTGGTTTTTAAATTTTAAGTTACAGTTCACATACAATATTATATTAGTTTCAGGTGAACAGCACAGTGATTAAACACTTACATAATTTAGGAAGTGATCCCCCTGATAAGTCTAGTACCCATCTGACTCCATACAAAGTTATTATAATATTATTGACTATAATCCCTAGGCTGTACTCTTTGGATGGCCCAAGCGTCCTGACTTGAGGTCTATGTATGCACTGTGATGTTCAGTCCAGCTTAGAGGAGTTGTAGGAAGTTTTTTCAAAGGAGCCCTACTTTGAGATGGGAAATCCTATATCCCTCACTTTAGTGTCTCCTTCTTGCTTTTATTATTTTCCCAGCATTAGTTCAGGAGAATTAGGAAATACTCATTTTAATCCAGGTGTTCCCTCTGTGGAAAACCTGCTCTCCCTGACCTTGACCACAAGTGTTCCCAAAGGCCCCTCAGTGCCCTACTTAACATCTACCCCTTTCCCCTCCCCTCTGCCTTCACTTTGCCCAGCCTTGAAGGATTTATAAAGCACTTCCACACAGAATCTCCCAATAGTATTTTGAGATAGCTGGGATTATCTCTGCCTGTAGAAAAGGAAACCAGGTTTGAAGAGATCAAATAACTTGCCCAGTATCACATGCTCTGTGAAACAGGGAGCCATGATATGAAAACTAGTCCCATGACTGCCAATTCTACTCTCTTGAGATGGTCAAGTCTATCTTGACTGAGAAGTTATAAGCTGTTTTGTGAGTATGTGGATTATAGGATAGTGTGGACTGAGTAACAGAGGGAGAGTGTGCCAATGGGAAAAAACAAGTGTGGCTATCAAACACACAGAGAACCTATGTATGAATTAGAAGGGACTGATTAGAAAGAAAGACTCCCATTAGTCCAAGGGTCTAACCCTGAACTCTCAGGGTCTCCAGGCCAGGGCCAGAGTCAGGGCAGAAAAAAAACCACACCTTGAGCCAGGTGACCTGTGGTTGGGGCCGGCCAGTGATCTTGCAGGAGAACCGTCCCATCTGTCCTTCTTTGACAACTGATCGGCCTAGTTTGGTGGCAAACTTTGGAGGACACTCTCCCCAGATGCTAGGACGGGTCTCCACTGCGGGGCATGTGAATCTGTCCCTGGAAAGAAATCAGCAGAGAATCCAGCAGCAACTCAGAACATCACCTATCTACTCCCACCCAAACCACTTATGTGGTGATCAAAAACCAGGAAAGGGTAGTCTTCCCAGCTCTTTGCCTCAAACACATTTCTGATGTACCCTCTGGAAAAATCTGTAGCACCAAAATGCATTTCCTCTACCTCCTGGCCATGCAGCTAGACTTCATTTACTAGCCTCCCTTGAAGTAAGCTATACCTGAGCTCTGGCCAAAGGCCTGAGTTTAGGCCAATAGACTGCGAGCAGAACTGCTATTTGCCACTTCTAGGCTAAACCCATAAAACCTCCTGTAAGATTCTCCACATTCTCTCTTGCCCACTCTTGTGGCTAGATGCAGAGAGGCCAGCGGAGGCTCCAAGGCCTAGGAGATGATGGAGCCACAATGTGGAAGGAGCCTGGGTCCCTGAAAGATAATGGGAGGGTCCTCTGCCTGTTCAAGAATATCTGAATCAACTCTGCTTGAGTAAGAAATAAACCTTCCCTGTGTTAAGCCATTGGGATTAGGGCTTATTTGTTATAGCAGCTTTTGTTACCCTTACAATACAGGTTCACTTTCCAAAAGAAATGTCACATATCAATTGTCTCTTCTAAGTCTGTTTATTGAAGTCTTCTGACTACTGCCTTGATGGTTAGACATCCCTGCAGTCTATGGCCACAAAGCCCCCTTTCTCAGCAGCTGGGTTAGCCAAGGGGCTACCCACAGAAAGCACTGTGTGAATGACACATCACACAACAGGCTCCCATTTCAGTTACCATAACCCAGGATGCCCAAGAAGACTTGCTCCCTAAACTTGTTCTATCAAATCAGCAGGAAAAGCCAACCCAGCCCTTACCCTGGCTTGAACTTACCCCAAGGTTTTGGAAATACCATGCTTCTTCAAAAAGCCTCCTGCAAATAGAAAACAAAAAGAAAGAGGCTTGAAGGGTCAGCTGTGAGCCACCAACGTGGAGCAATGAAAGTCAGAGAGTCAACAACAAGGGTGGCTGGGATGATGCAAACAGTTCATCCTGACAGAGCCTGTATAGGTCAGGCACTGTAGTGGGCACTTTACATCTATCATCTCATGATTTCCTGCAATAATTTAAGGAGGCTGGTGCAATATTATCCTTCTATTTTTTTAAGTAGATGAAAAATAAAGATTTAGAGAAGTTAAGTCACCCACTAAAATCCCAGAGCCAGCAGCAGTGCAGGAATGCATCCAAGTCTACCTATTCTAAAACATGTGACCATTCTGCTGAGCTGTCATATGACACTGGAGCTGCTTCTTTGGTGATCCAGGACCGCTCTAAAAAGTGACTGAGTTAAAGGGAGGGAGGGAGAGGCACACGCATCTCTCTCACCACATCTACTCATGCTAGAAACAATCACTACTCCATCCTTCCACTTCAGGCCCAGCAAGTAGCAATACCTGTCCTGCTGGGATGGAGCGGATCACTGGAAATAAGCTACTTCACCCAAATCTGTTCCAAGCAGCACACTGGATGGGCACTGCCAGTCCTGTGTGAGGCACTGCTGCACTGGGCAGGAAGCAAGGCAGCTGGGTCAGCTCCTTACATCCAGCTGCTGCTGCTGGGGAGGGACTGTTCGTCATGTACCAGGAAGGGACTATAAAGTGGTGGGGGTGTTTTGAAAGAATAGGAAGGGGAAGAGGAGGGCACTTTTGAGATTGTGATCAGTCTAGAAGTTGCCCCCTTTGCTACAAGCTGGGAATGTTTATAAAACTCCACCTGAGGGACACATGGAAAGGACAGACATCATTCCTTGATATCATTAGGCAGCTGCTATGGGATACTGAAGGGTGCTTACTGGAAAAGGGTAAATCCCCTTAAATCTGACACTGATCACCTCTATATGATTGCATAGGAATGGAGGATGAAGATCATGGCTGGGTATTATCCTTGGCCATATCTGGTGTACCGTGTCACTGTAACCTTAATGAAAAACCAGCACTACTTCATGTGTAATTCCATATGGACTGACAATTCTTGTACATGCATTCTGTTTAATGTAACTATTTAGTAAGCTGTGTATAATTTTCATTCCATAATGTGGGTTGGTCCTTGTTATTCAGTTTTCTGTTCAAGGTTAAAAGAACTTCTAAACTGACAGAGGAAGAGACCTGCTCTGAAAGGACCCAACTGACAAGTGCAGTCACGATGCTGGGGCCCCTCGGACACTATTGGAGGAAGTACACACTAGTCAGTCTTTTTAGAAAGGATTTGAGCAAATGAGAATCATAAGCTCTAAAACTGCTCTGCTCTTAGACCAGCACCTTCGTGCCTCCAGTCAAAGGAAATGATGCTAAAAGTAGAAAAGCAAGTTCACTAGGCTGTTCACTTTGGTCTTGTTTGTAGTAGTAAAACTTGGAAACAATGTAAATGTCACAAGGTAGGAAGACAGTAAGTGGTCCTCTGCCATAAAATTATGTTTAGGAATATATGAAACATAAAATGCATTAAAATAGTCTATCATTTGTTCCTCAGCACACTACCTGACCACCACCTTGCCAAAGTGCTACAGTTAACCCTCTTCCCCACCTTGCTGCGGTGCTCTGTAGCCCTGGATGTGATGGATTACTCCCCCTCAGAGCACGTTCTCCTCTAGATTATCCCCTCCTTTCTTCTTCAACCTTCTTTGCTTAACCTTTGCATGCAGGAGTGCCCAAGGCTGCATCCTGGGTCCTCAGCACTGTCAGCTCTCCCCAGGAGGTGTTAGACATCCCCATAGCTTTAACTATCACCTATAGGCTGATGAGCCCCAAACCATACCCCCACCAGAATTACCTATTCATTCATCAGAGATATCCAGAACAGTGACCAGCACATTGTAGATACTCAAAATGAATTTTATGAAAAAAAGAGTAGCATATAAAATTTCCTATTCAATGTGATAATTAGGTAAAAACAAAATAAAATACTCAAACAGAAAAATGACCAGAAAAAATATATCAAAATGTTGTTTTTGGGTGTTGGGACTAGGAGTAATTTTTTATTCAGCTGCATTTTCCAAAACCTGTAAGCATAATGGTAAACAAACAAACAAACAAACATGATCTTTTTATCAAAAAAAAAAAAAAAAAAAAAAGAAAGAAAGAAAGTTGAGGGGGTAAAGAAAGAAAATTTAAAAAGGAAAAAGATTCTGGCATCCAAACAGAAGGTGAATAGGCCCTCTTACATGCGCGCTCCACAGCACAGCATTAGCCATATGCCCAATCACTGAGACTCCTGCCATTCATCGCACTTACCATGCTACTGTAACACTCATTGTATTTCGGAGTAAAGATTGGATAAAAATCAGACTAATTGACTGAGGGATGCATAAACAAAACGTGGTCTATCCATACAACGAAATATTATCGGCATACCAAGGAATAAAGCAATGATACATGCTACAGCATGGATGAACCTTGAAAAAGTTTGCTAAGTGAAAAAAGCCAGACACCAAAAACTGTATCACTCCATTTGTGAACTGTTCATAGAGACAGAAAGCAGACTCGTGGTTGCCCCGGGCCGGGGAAGGGGAGATGGGGCGTGACCGCTCAGTGGGTGTGGGGTTTCTGATTGGGGTGATCAGAAGTTCTGGACCTAGACAGTAGTGATGGTTGCACACCATTGTGAATGTACTTAATGCCACTGAAATATATACTTTTAAATGGTTAAAATAGTAAATTTTATGTTGTGTGTATTTATCACAAGAGAAAAAAATAATACTAGACTAAGAATCTCTAAAACTCTTGGGAGTCATGTACCTTATTCCAAAGGCTAAAATTCCTTTATTTCTTAAAAAATTAAATAAAGCAATAATATGGCATTTCTTCAAAGACTAGCAAAAGAATGCTGCTTGTAGTATTCTTCTATATCAGAGTAAAAGCAGTTTACAGTACAATCCAAAGGTAACAAGTAAGGAAGTCAGCTAAAAATGGACTTGAGGAATGCTTACTTTATCGTGAGTTAACATCAGAGAGTTTACATCAAAATAAAAAGAGAATTTGGGCTAAAATAACCAACAGGGTCTATTTATAGGCAAAAATTTGAAGTTGCAAATTGTCAGATAAGGCAAAGTTAATTTTGTGAAAGTATGGACATCTGGCAGAAAAGTAAGGCTATGTAGAAAAATAAGTGGCAAGGGGATTAGGTAGAAATGCAAAGAATAGAAGGATAAGTTAAGAGAACTGGTGAAGACAGGATCGAGTTAGTGAGGGGAGAAAGGCCAAGACACTGAAGGTATTTAAACATCATCTTAGATTTTTCAAGGACAACAAAAGAGAATGCTGCAGGTTTTCTTAGTGAAAACATTACTGTCCCATCTCGTCAAAGGCTACAGAGAGCCCAAGCTGAGACAGAGGACGCTGCTGCTGAAAGGGGGAACAAGGCGATCGAGATGATAAGGAGACAAAATGCTTCCAGAAATATGAGTTGATACAACTTATCGTCTAAACAGGGACTCTCGATACTGAAAGGGACACAATGAACAATTCTGCTAGGACAACAGGATTAAACCAAGACCGTTTCAGGCAAACTAGGGAGCAGTTACCCTACTTGTAGTCAACTTCAAAGAAGAGTTTAAGGATTACTTAAAATAATGGTTCTTCACTTAATCAAAATAAATGTTTACTTTTTATAACAGATATTGAGCAATGCCCTCTGGGCTATCCTGAATTAGAGTCTGCCACTGACAACATATACATATAACTTCAAAGAGAAAATAAGTGTAAAAGTACTAACTAAAATATTAAAGAGAAATAAAAAAAAGTAAATTATAATAACCTTTATTTCAATACATAAGTGCTGAAGCATGACTATTTCAATATGTAAATGTTTAGGCACATTAGAACATATAATGAAATAGATGTTTGCACTGATTCATATTAATGCTTGTATTTAAAAGTAAATGATCAAAACACATACTGTACACTTGTACAGAAAGTGAAAGAACAAGTATGCAGGTGGACACCTAAAAAAATAAAAAGAATAAAAAGTAGTGTTAGCAATATTATATGTCTATATCTCAAAAAGAGAGAAAAGAAGAAAAATTAATACTGAAAAAAGTTTTAGCATAAATAACAATAAACATATTACATGAAAAAGAAAAAATGAAATAACTTTAAAAGAAGATAACTTACCAAGACAAGTTGCAGACCACTGAAGTAGAGAAAATGAAAAAAAAAAACAAAAAAGAAAAAAAGAAAATAAGACCCTAAGTGTGGTGTCAAAACAATTTTTTATTATATGATATGGGATCTTTGAGACCTTATTGGTACTAAAATATTGATTTTATTCATAACGCACTGGCCAGAGCTTCAACAGTTAGACTGATGTGCATAATAAAGCTAGAATAAAATCTGAGCCTTAAAAGAGAGGCGAATACTTCCAAGCAGGGAGAGGAGACATCTCATTGCTGGGCCTGTTGAAGATCCTGAGTTTCAACTTAAAGGCAACAGGTCACTGGAGGATTGGAAGGGAGGGAGTGATAAAATCCCATCTGAATTTTTAAAAAAGATATTTTGAATAGCAATGTGAAGATTACAGTGGGTTACGAAAGGACTTGAGGAGACCAGTTGGGAATTTGTACAACAGGACAGAGATGACAGCAGCCAGGACCAGGATGGAGGCAGGGAGGGCCAACGAGAACTGCATGGGAGATGGCACAGCAGCATTTGGTGACTGACTGGAGAAGGAAAGGGAGTACTTGAGGATGACTGAGGTGGCCCCCTTCCCAAAGAGATGTGGGTGTCACCTGTCAAGGTTTCAGCTCTGTCATCCTGGAGTCAACAAAGTCCTAACCATAAGTGTGCATGGACCTGCTCCAGGGGCTACCTGTCACTATATAAATGAGGCCTCATCTTATACAAACTCTATAGTCTCTATTCAGAAAGGGAGCTTTGGGGCTCACTGTTGCAGTGAATGTATAACACACATGTCCTTCATTCTTATGCTGTGACACTCAATAACAACTACACCCTTCCATAGAGGTTAGGGAGGTCACCCCAAGGCACCAAGCAGATATTTCTTGGGTTCTGTTTGGGACACAAGGGAAATCGACACAATAAAGAATCAATTTTTCCTCAGGGGTTTGAAGTAAAACATTCACCACTGAGAAAATAAACGATCCCCTGGTCATTCACAGACACAGTAGCCATATATCCTACCCAATGAGTTCAAAGGAATAGTTTTGTTTTGGAGGGGACAATAATTCAATAAATCGTGGCCAGCAATTTTTCAATTGTCTTAGATACGTACTCTAAAGAGAAATTCAGATGCTCTGCAGAGAGAAAGTAACTCCTTTCAGAGGCCAAGACTCTAGGCATCCCAGCTCACTTCTTTAGAGCCGCTTCCCACTGTGATTCCCCAAACACACTAAGTCAAGCAGCAAGTATTCCCTTTAGCACTTAAGTTAAAAAGATTAATTTTGCATCATTTTATCAGGAAGGAAACAAAAAAAATTTATATCCAGTCTGAGCCCTCACCCTTGCTGTAGGCTTGATGTGGTGAGAGTGACCTGGCTGCCATCTGCTGTACAGGTGTTTGACCAGAAGCCATGCAATGGGCAAGTACAGTGTACAGGAAGGTATTTCAAGCATGGTTCTGGAGCAGTTCATTGTACTAGTAAGCAACTCATTTTTGTTGGGGATCAGGCAAAATGACAGTGTATTGAAGACTGATGTGGAGCACATGAAAAAACTGTTATCAGAATACTTGTAATAAACACAGGCATTCGGGAAAATAAAGGCAGGGTCTAAAAAGATTTATGAGGCAAAAGGAACTATACAGCATGTCTCTCTGGCTGGTGCTAAGGGGAGCAGTACATCCGCAGTGCTATATGCAGGATAAAAATGGAAAAGCAGTCACATTAATGGGCAGAATCCACTCTGCTTATACTCTGCAATGGATGTGACTTTAAAAACTGTCCAGTCTCATGCTCTAGACCTTCCACCCCAGGGCTGGGCAAGACATCAATCACGGTCCACCAGTGGACTGCCAAGCAATTTTGGGGTGACTGCCTGAATAATAAGATAAATAGCTGGTGGACCACGGTACTTAGAGAAGCAGCCTTTGAGCTGGAAAAGTCTGCCCACACCTGTTCTATGGTCTTCCCCTGCTCTGTCGCTCAGCTTTATTTCTTACTCCTCTCAGCTGCTACCGGTCTACTCACCTACTCTCCATCCCAGGCCCTAACTCTCTCCGCTTTCCTTCCATGCTCATCATCCAAATCACAATCTGTCATCCAAATTGAACTCATTCTTCCAGGACTAGCTCAAGTTCCCCCTCCTCCAAGAAGACCCTGCAGGCCATTTCAGCTTCCAAAGGTTTCATTCTCCTCTGAATTCACAGAGCCTATGTGCCAATCATTTGGCAAATACATCCATACTGCCTTATGATTGGAATTATGTTTTTACTTAGCTTTTAATGTATCTACATCTTATGTGACCAACCAGGTTCTTGCAGAGAGGATCTGGCAGGATATCACGTCTCCCACACAGTACCAAAGTTAGCATCACATAAATGCATCCTGATGCTGAGTCTTAAATGCAGTATAATAATGAAATATGAGCTCAAGAAAGTTAGTCTCTTGAGGACAGTCACTAAATCTCATTGCTCTTAGATCCTACCACAAAATTAGCACAGTCAATAAAATCTGATGAATAAAGAAGAGGCTAGAACTGTGAGCAACTGAGAAAGGGCCGGGGTGGAGATGGGAGAAAGGGATGGAGGAAGACGAGATGGAAGAGAAGATGGCAGCACCAACAGTGGAAATCAAAGCTGGGCCAGCAAGGTGTACTGGTGCATATTTTGAAGGGTAAACAAGACAAAGGCAAAATGAAAGATGAAAATAAAGGCAGAAAAGAAGATTTGGGAGTCATCCCTCAAGATCAGAATGAGACCAAGTAATTTGTCATCTAACTCTTATGCCTAGCAAATAGGTAAGGCTTCTGCCAAGGCAGTCTTGGCACACAACTATTTCATAGCAAAAAGACTAGTGGGGCAAAAAGAGTAATTTTCATCTCTACCATATTTATATTGTTAACTTTGATGAGACAGAAAAGACAAAACACTCAGAGCATTTTAATTCTGACTGGTCTTAAAAAACAATAGGGAGGGTCATCAGGGAATGTTATAGACTAAAGAGAGTTTTTATAAAGAATATAAATGGGAAATATTGTTACAGGTTTTTGAGAAGGTAGGAAACTTAGATAAAAGAAGACAGTATAAAAGAAATATGAGAATAAAAAAGGAGAATCACAACAGACATTCCTGAGGAATACAATAATGTAAAATTTGGCCAATATAAACAGACATGGGCTCAAAACACATAATGTCATCAATCCAATCCAATGTGAAAATAAAAGGGATCTGAAAAATCTGTCCCTGAAAAAGGGTAGTTGCAATAAAGATTGGATGGGAGTATTTCCTTCACATTCAAAATCAGTCAAGAATGATGGTGCCCATGGTGCCAGTGTAGCTGGACTGAAGGTCATTAGGGCCACTCTTCTGCCTGAAATCCCACAGCCTGGGGTCATGCTGTCTTCTGCGGTCACATTCTAGGAGAGTTGCCACCCGACCCTTTGTCTCTCTCATGGTCAAGGAGCCTTGGATTACAGGACAGTGGTATCATGGGGGTGTAGTGAGCAGAAGCTGCAGCAGCGAGTGAGGGCAGCTGGGACAGGGAGAAAGTGTGCATGGGGAGATGACCAAGAGGCCAGCCCCAGGAAGACAGCATGAGGCCAGGTCTTGTTTTGAACAGGGGCAACTAAACAGCAAACAGAGACTATAGTGCCTGGCAACACACTGAGCCAGTGGTGCAGTAGAGAGAACAGCAGAGGAAAATCTTTATTTTTCTGGGAAAAAGGAACAAAAGCCAAACACGTGGAGGGGAGGTAAGGGGCAGAGGTGAGCCACTTTCTATCATTTCATAGGCCAATGGGCCATTAAAAGACCCAGCATGTTGATCCCTCTGGTTTGTATTTGGGAAATGCTTCTGCATGGAAACAACTGTTTCTCAGTCATTTTCCAGGATATCGATGCTTATAGACAGAAGACCAATGGCAAGCCCCTCCACTTCAATGAGATTTTGCCTAAATCAAAGCATTTTTCCTCTTTGATAGTCCCCAACGGCTTCCTATCACCAAGGTCTAAAGGCCCGTCCCCATGTATCCCCATTCCACCTTCACTCTGCTTGAACCCCACCAACTTTCTTGCTGTTTCTCAGTCTTAAACTTGTTTACAAAACCCCCACAACTCTTTGGGGCTTTATTTCTCGTCTCAGGAGCAGATTCAGGTCACACACAGAGCAAACCAGAGTGATGGAGAGTTAACGCCTTAGGAAGAAGCCCTCAAATAACAACAGACAGGGCAATGGTAGATAAATACCCCAGCACCCTTGCCCCTACATTCCTAGGGCTATTCTTCTTCCTTAAATCCCATGACATGAGGTCACTGTCCCTTCTGCTGTCACATTCTAGGCAACCTGCCACCTGGCTGTCTCTCTCATGCATGGTCAGGGAGCACTCAATTCTACCACAAAAGTTATATGTGTTACTCATTTACAGTTTCTTTTCCCAGCAGAAAGTCAACTCCAAGAGGGCAGGTGCCCCATCTGAACTGCTCTATTCCAAAGCCCAACACAGAGAGGAGCAGAGTGGTGAATGGAGCAATGGATAGAGGGATTCACTCTTTGCTCCTGGGACAGACACATTCTGTGATGAGGAGACATGTCTTTGCTTAGGGACAGAGACAAAAGTGGGCAGCCTTAGGACCCATCAGCTACAGGGGAGGAAGCTGGGGCAAGAATGCCACAGGAATGGTGGCAGAGGAAGACGAATCTCTATGAAGGACAGGGTGCCTAACACAGAGAGAGAAAAAAGCATGATGACCAAGCTAGATCGAGACAGAATGGAGGAAACAGGTTTTTGCCCCTATTTATTTCAAAGAAAATTCCCCAAGAGGAGGGAACCCCTGGCCGAATCTATTCCCCACCTAAGACATATGAATTGTTTTCAGTTATTAAAAAAATACCCCTGCTGTTCATTGCATTCTGATGCAGAGTGGTCAATGGCTTGGAATTTATTTTTCAGAGAAGAAAATAAACTTTTTCTACTTCCTCTGAAATTATTGCTTTTGTTACTCCTCTTTCCCTAGAATAATCTGTTATTTCTCAATATCTCCTTTAAAGCTTTATTCATTGCTCAGTGCATCAGACATGTCAATCATGGCTAGGATAACCATGTAATTTATTAAACAAGCAGGGAATTTTCTGAAAATCAAAGGAGGCTCTATTTATAATGACATTGGCAGAGCAGGCATAAACTGGGAAAGTCCCACTAATGACACCTCCTGTGACCATGACCTGCAAAAAGGACAATAACCTGGCAGCCATGTGTTATGCTCATTACTCCACCCTGTATCTCTGCAGAATGGATCCATGGTTGTATCTGTCCTAAGGATAACCAACCCCCAGTCTGCCACAATACAGAGTAAGGGCTTAATGCAAGTTAGCTATGATTATATTACACCCAGTTCTCTACATTTCTTTTCTTGGCTTTGTTGCTGCTTTCTCACAACTTGTACACACATATTCTCATTCTGTCTGGCCAGCTCACATCATGCACTCACTGCTAATTCTTAACTTAAAGCATCTCTGTGTTACTTAGTTGATATTCCCAGTAGATAGCTCAAAAAGAAAAATGTGTCAATTAGATTCCATGAAGTAATTCAGGAATATTACAGTTCAGTACTTAGTGGGTGTGATGGTTAATTTTATGTGTCCACTTGACTGAGCCATGGGGTGCCCAGACATTTGGTCCAATATTATTCTAGGTGTTTCTGTAAGAGTGTTTTTGGATGAAATTAACACTTAAATTGGTAGACTGAGTAAAGCAGATTGCCCTCCCTCATGGGGTGAGCCTCATTCAATCAGCTAAAGACCTTAGAGTGAAAAGTCTGACCCTGCTAATAAAGGGGAATTTCTTCTGCCTGACTGCTTTTGAGCTGGGACATTGGGGATTTTCCTGCCTTTGACTTGAAGTAAAATGTCAAATCTTCCTGGGTTTTGAGTCTGCTGGCCTTTGGACTGAAACCACATCATTAACTCTTCTAGTTCTCAGGCCTTTGGACTTGGACAGGCACTATACCACCAGCTCGCCTGGATCTCTAGCTTGCTAACTGGAGATCTTGTGACTTCTTAGCCTACATAATGATGTGAGTCAATTCCTTGTCATGAATCTCTTTTATGTATCTACTGGCATACCTTGCTTCATTGTGCTTCACTTTATGGCATTTCACACACGTTGTATTTTTTACAAATTAAAGGTAAGACATTCTACCAGCATAAAGATTATGACTCTCTTCATTGTGATGCTTGTTTTATTGTGGTGGTCTGGGACCAAACCTGCAATATCTCCAAGGTATGCCTGTAAGTTTCTCTGGAGAACCCTAATACAGTAATAAAAGCACTAGCCCACTCATTCTCAAACTATTGGTCTCTGTTTGTAGTAGTAGCAGCATCAGTAGGAAACCTGTTGGAAATAAAAATTCTTGAGTCCATCCCAGACCTACTAAATTAGAAACTCTGGGGCAGGGCCTAGCAATTTGTTGTTTCAGAAGCCTTCCAGGTGACCCTGATGCCTGCTCACATTTGAGAATCACTATACTAGGCAAAAATATATCATATCTGTAGCTGAATCCTTCCTTGCTGCTCAAGGTGTGCTCTGTGGTCCTGCAGGATGGGAATCACCTGGGGCTGGTTAGGACTGCAGACACTCAGGCCCCACTCTAGCTCTACAGAATTAGAATCTGCATTCTGACAAGAGTCTCCAGGTGATTCATGTACCCCAGTGTTGGCACTAAATCATTCTATCAGGTGGATACGAGCCATCCTGAGCCCTGGATCTCCTTTCGGCTTGCCGGTTTGACTCTCCCTGGTCCTCTGAGCTCATGTCCTTAAAATTAACCCTCTATTACTTGAAAATGACTTATGTGACTCTCTAGTCCCTGAAACACAAAGGACCTTCTCAGATTCAGATCACCCACTAGGTCTGGGGCACAGCCATTTCAGCACCACCCTTCACTCCACTCAACGCTTGAGGGAGCCTTATGGTGTGACTGCCCAGGACCACTCACTACCTTATTCAAACATGTGGGCTTCTGTTCTTATTTCTCTGCATAAGCCTTGTTCAACCCTATTCAAATGGGAGCCTCTAGGGCTGTGGTGAGCAATATGGTAGCCATTAGCTACATGTGGTTATTGAGCTCTTCAAATATAGCGAGTTTGAATTGAGATGTGCTGTAACTGTCAAATATACCCCAGATGTTGAAGAATGTAAAATATATCAGTAATAATTTTATATTGATTATGCTGAAATGATCATATCTTAGAGATATTGGTTATGTAAAATATTTTATTAAAATTGATTTCACCTGCTTTTTTTTATGTGTCTACCAGAAAACAAGATTACATATGTGGATCACATTGTATTTCTATGGACAGTGCTGTGCTAGAGAACAGGCACCATGCCTTTTCCTTGCTCTGCACCAAGCCTGTGACCAGTTCTCTGGAGGTGGCTTCAGAGAGCCTTTCAGCACTCAGACTAGGGTTGCATCCTACTGCATAAGGTCACGAACAGTCATGTTGCTAGTGCTTGCTCATGAAGGATACTGTGTATTTCTTGACCCTGGGTACCAAATAGGAAACCAGATAAGGAAGCTTACTCCTCTATTCTCCATGTAAGGATTTCCCTCTGGAAGTAGTTCTCAGGATGTTACTACCAGGTTCAGATATTACAAGGCTGGGTGCCTCCTCTTCACCAGTGCTGCACTGATTCTTACATAACCCGTGGACAGCCATTAGCTCCAGCTTATAGAAAAGGAAATAAGGCTCTGAAAGGTTAATTTCCCCATAGTTAGAAATTAGTGGAGCTAAAATCCAAGACCATTGGACAACACTGCCTACTAAATTTGACCACTAGGGGTTAAAATCCTTTACATATGAATCACAGTCTTAATTCCAGGACGTCTCCTCTTTCCAAGTGAGAAGTATAGCACAGAGAGTTAGAGAGAAGGCAGGTGCATGGCTAAATTCCCCTTGTAAGAGTTTGGGCTACCCTATCACAGTCAACAACTTACCCATGGCAGAAGGGACCAGGGTGGATCTTTCCAGGCCTATGGTCTATGAGATGGTCCAACACTGCACATCACTGAAATTGGCCTTTGATGCAGAAACAAAATGTACACAGGGCCATTTACATTTAAAGAGGCTATAGTCTTCAATCTAGGCATGTCCAACCTGTGGCCCAGGACACAAATTCTAAAACATTATGAGATTTTTTGCAACCTTTTTCTTTTCTTTTCTAGCTCATTAGCTATCATTAGTGTATTTTATGTGTGACCCAAGGCAATTCTTCTTCCAATGTTGTCCAGGGAAGCCAAAAGGTTGGACACCATTGCTTTAAGCAATTCTCTCTATCTCCTAGGGTTAGAAGACACACATCATCTTAAATGGTCTGGGCTTGAGTCTCCCCAAATTAAAACCAAAGGCAGGAGTTAGGGTTTAAAGCCTCATCCTGCTATCATCCTCCTATCATCCTGCTGTGCCTCTCCTGCCTTGTTTCCTGCTCCTTGCCCTGAGTACCACAACCTACTAAGATTGTTTATACTTATATGACTATAGCCTCTTTAAATGTAAATTATACTTTAAGACCTCAGATTTAACTTCTTCAATGATGGGACTAAAAAAAAGGTTTCATGTTACCTGGTTTTATACACCTCCCTTGCACTCCTAACCCACTCCATTCCTTTAAACTGGATCAGAGAAAACAAGCGCTAGCCCAGGCTGTAGAGACCACTGAATTCAAGACCTTTATTCTACACAGAGGTCCAGAAGTTTAAAGTCACACATCTGATTGACAAAAGCTGGGACCAGAATCTTGGCCCTCTGATTCAAAATTCCTGGTTTTCCCAGCTCCAAACAGAAAATCAGAAAAGGGGTGTTAAAGACTGAATTTCTGTGTCCTCACCCACATTCATATGTTGAATCCCTAACCCCCAGTTCGACTGTATTTTGAGACAGGGCTTGTGAGGAGGTGATAAAGATTCAATGATATCAAAAGGGGGCCCTAATCCAATGGGGCTGGCGCCTTTATAAGGAGAGGAAGAGACACTGGAGCTCTCTCTGCCACGTAAGGACACAGCAAAAAGGTGGCTATCTGCAAGCCAGGAAGAGTGCTTGCTCCAGAAACCAAACCCTGTCAGGCCTTGATCTTGGGCCTCCAGCCTCCAGAACTGTGAAAAATACATTTCTGTTATTTAAGCCATCCAGTCTTGTTATGGCTGCCCAAGTTGACTAATATAAGAGGATAAAGTAATTTTTGTGGGCCTCAGTTCAAAGTCTGGGGACTGAAAATTACACAATGTGGGGGAAAGCACACCACCAGAACTGGCTAAGATGAGGGCCATTCAGAGACTCAGACCGGGGCCACTTGCCACCTGGAACGCCGCAGCCCACAGGCACCTGAAGGTCATTAAAAAAACCAAGTCGCTCAGTGAAAGAATTTGGAGAAACTATCCAAATGAAAAGTATGCATATTCTGTTCTATGAAACAACCTCCCTGTCCTTTTATGATATAGGGAAACAGGGAAAGCATGGCCCAGGTGCCCCTTGCTACCCTCTGGAACTTTCCCTGACTACCTTAATCCTCACTTACGGTGTCCCCTGAAACCCAGGTTGGGAGGATTGTCTTCTGTGAGGGGAGAAAGTGAGTCTGACCCTCTGGTTGCTAAGCCTTTAGAAAGGCCTGGAAGGGTGGAGGGAAACTTGTCAGGTTTCCAAGGGTCTGACAAACCCCCATGTCCTTTCAGGCTTTAGGTCCTTAAGCATCAGCCAGCAACCTGAACTAGGAATATTCTCACCCAAGAAGCACCTTCGCATGTGGCAGAGATGTATATTCACAGCAAAAGAGACAGCTTTACTTATGGTCAGATGTTTTTCCTTGAAGTTTTAAAGTTAATAAAAAAAATTTTAAGTACAAAGAAGAAAAAAACACACAAAATAACTAATCAGTGCTAACTCATTGGTATGTTTATGTCCTATATATTTTTCTGAGTTTAGAAAAATTTTTTATAATGGGCATGTATTACTTTATAATGATGATAATAAATATCGTTCATTCATTCCCTAATATTTCAGCATCTATCGTGAGCCAGGAGGTTTTCTAGATGCTGGAGACAGAGCAGTAAATAAAGTCCCCTCCTCACAAAGCTTCCCTTCAGTAGTGAGGAGTGGAGGAGATAATAACATGAAGCAGTGATGAGTCCTAGAGAAAAAAACTGGGGTGGAGTGAGAGGACAGAGTGTCCTGGGGATGGGGTGGTCAGGAAGGGTTTTCTAAGATGGGGACATCTGAGCAGAGACCGGAAGGAGGTGAGAGGCCTGCGTCAGGCAAAGGACTATGGGAAGAGCTCTCCCTTTAGACCCAAGCAGCAGGGTGAAGGCCTTGCTCTGGAAGAGCAGAGGGCCAGTGTGGCCATGAGGAGTGAGCAGGCCAGGGATGGCAGAAGATGGTCTGGAGCGCCAGGCAGGGCCAGACCGGGCAGGTCTGTGAGGCGCCCGGGCTCTGTCTCAGTGTGAGGGGAAGCCACGGGAAGACGGAAAAAGTGAGATGATGTGTATCTTGACAAACACTGTCTCCTGGGATGCCTCCTTGTACAAAGGAACCACATTTCCCCGATTAGAACAAAAAGTCCTGAGTTCAGGGGTGGGTGTACTTCCTCTTGTGGGAAGTGGATGGCTTGTCTCCCACCAGGGTCTCCCCTCCTGGGACTTACCTTCTACTGTCAATTCCACTGTGACCTGGCGGGCACCACTGCCATTGGTGGCTTCACAGGTATACTTTCCCTTGTCCTCCTCACGAACAGCATGAATCACAAGGCTGAAACTCCCCCGGATACCACAATCCAGCAGGAAGCGGCCCCCACTGGTGATGGGTTGCCCGTTTCTGTGCCATGTCACTTGGGGCTCTGGGTAACCCCGGACCTTCAAGGAAAAGAAGAAAGGGTGAGAGCTTATATTGAAGGAATACTTCCTATGTGCTAGGTACCGTTCTGACAGCTTTACATGTGTTAACTCATTTAATCTTCATAACTACCCTTGAAGCAGAAACTACTTTTGTCTCCATTTTCAAGATGAGGAAATTGACGTGTAGAGAGTTTGGGTAGATTTCCCAAGGTCCTGAAGGTAGAATGAGGCAATGAGGTATCCTGGCTCCAGAGCCCACGATACCTGGTTGCATATTAGAATCACCTAAGGGAGCTTTAAAACAATACAAGGGCCCAGTCCATACTGTGGACCAGTTAAATCAGAATCTCAGGAAGTGGCAACGGGCACGGGGATCCTAGACCTACACTTGTTGCTCTAACATGCAGATGAGTCACTTGTTAAAATAAAGCTTCTGCTTCTGGGGTGGGGTCTGAGAATCTACAGTTCAGACAAGCTCTCAGATGATGCTGATGTCACTGGTCCCCAGAACTCACCTTGCGTAGGAAGGTTCTAGCCCTGAGCACCCAGTATGGCAGCCACTAGCCATGTGTGGTGAAGGGGCACTTGAAATGTAGCTCATCCTAACTGAGCTGCACTGTAAGTGTAAATTATACACTGAGTTTTACAGACTTAGTATCATAAAAGGATGTAAAAATATCTCAGTAAGTTAAAAATACTGATGACATGTTGAAAAATAGTATTTTTGACACAATGGTTAATAAAATATTAATATATTATTAAAATTAATGTCACCTGTTGTTTACTTTTTTAATGTGGCTACCACAAAGTTAGAACTACACATGTGCCTCTTGGTGTTTCTACTGAGCAGTGCTGCTCTAGATGGCTCTTTCTCTAATAATAGTAAGCAGCTAACCTCTGCTGAGTGCTAAGTGTTAAGCAAGCACTTTTATAAGTACTTGACAAACCTGAGCCTCATAACGACTTGTTCAGAGAGAAGATAATTCCCAAAAGGGGGGGAAATGCACACAAAGAGAAATTCTAAGAAAAGAAATCATTGTGAGCTTCAGAGAAAAAAATTTCAAGGAGCCTCAAACTTCGGAAACTCAACAGGCCTTTCAGAATGAACCCATCTTTGGAGAGGCAGGGCTCGGACTAGCCCGTCAACACACAGTCTAGGACTCCAGAACTGGGGGACTTAAGCACTGGGAACATAGAGAAGATGTCACAGAAACCTCCTGAAAAAGAAGTTGTTTGCATTACAAAACAGTGGTAGCAATAATGTTTATCCATGTATCCACTCCAAGACGAGAGAATGCATACGCATGAAGCCAAACCAAAATTTGCTGCAGGACCCCAAACTGCATTCACAATGAAAGCTTTCAGTGACCTATAGCAATAATCCTCCTCACACCCTGCCAGTAAGGTTAAAGAGGATGCTACATCAGCATGTGGGAGAAGGGGAAAGGGGAGATGGTGTGTGCACACATGCCAGGCATCCTAACATAGTTAATTTCCTAAGCAGCTAAGGAACAAAGAACTGTGTTACACAAAGCAGTACTTGTCTTTGGACTGTGCTTATTTCCTTTCCCAGATGTCCAGCCTCTAACTCATCCTTAGGCCTGCTTCTCAGTAGCCAGGATACAGATGTCTTCCTAGGAAAGGAAGCCTGGAATCACAGGGCAAGTCCCCAAAATAAACAATCCCCTCTTTGGTTATATTCTCAGTCACCCCTTCCATGCCAGTGTATAAATCTCACAAGGCCTGCCTCCCATCCTCAATGAAAAAGAAAACAAAACAAAACTCCAAATCAATATTACCCATATTATTTACAATTTTGGGAAACAAAGACAAACAAAAACTCTTTCCTATCAAAACCTAAACTACACTCATGATAGAGATTGCCTGTGAGAGAATGCTTAGATTCTGAAGTCACTTGCTCCAGAAGCAGACAACAATGTCTGAAGCCATTACAGCCTCACCAAAATATGTGGGTCTCATCTTAAGTGGATGGGGACCACATCAGTGGTCAGATAAGGTCTCACATCGATTAGAAAACAAAATAAAGTGGTATGAGTGGTTGTCTCTGGGTTTTTTCTCTTTTTCTATTACTTCCTATTATTTCTGCAAATAAGACACCTGGGTTTTGTAAAACAGAAAAATAATTTAAACAAAAATATATTCCTTTTGTATCAGTGTCTCTACATAATGAATGTATAGCACAAACAATTTGTGGAGGCCCAAAAGGTACTTAAATCTAGCAATGGAACTAAAATGCTGTACAAACATTATGCATGTTTGAAGGTGACAAATGTTGTGTATCCATATAAGGTCTTATCATCTTGTGGCACTATCTTGGCACAAAGGTTCATGCAAAGGAAACACTGAACAATAATTACTCTGTTAAAGCATGGTTCTTCTCTGTTAAAGCATGTTTTCAGGAAATAACTAAGGAAAGAAACTCTTTCCTAAAGAAGGAAGCCCCTGGGGTGTCTGGTCATAAAGTAAATTTGGAGATCATCATAATCTTCTCCTCCACCCTGTTAGGCAGGGCCAGTCAAACCTCCAGAAGCTGATCCCACAGCCTTCTGTGAGCTTCAAGGAAAGGAGTGCAGAGCACTGCAACTGGCACAGATAAATCATTAACTGCACTAAAGGTGTACTTAACATTCCATTAGCAAGTACTCTGGCCCCCTGCAGCAGTGCCAACTGTGGTGGCCCATCAGGCCCTGAGGCATCAATGATTAACTTGGGGATACAGCAAGTGCTCCAGACCTTAGGGACATAGCTCCCTCTTTCCCTTTCAATTTTCCTCTCATTTTACACACACACACACACACACACACACACACACACACACCAGACACACCCCAAATTTACCTCTGAAATGTCCTAGTAAGAAAAAGACTCAGGGATCTTTGAATACGTTGAAAGTGGCTCCTCTTAGAAAGCTGCAGTTTGCAATGGAACTGTTGTGCTCCCTGCATCTAAAGCAAAGGCAGGAATTTGTGACCTTGTTCTGTTCCAAGGTCTGAATGATTCGTAGCTCCAGTTCTTGGCCTCCCAATATGGGAAAAATTTGTTTAACCACCACTTAACATTACGTAAAATTTATTCAGCTTCAAGCAAACCCATTTTCACTATGTTGGGCTCCTGGGTGGGGAAGGAAGAGAACCTGGGTTCACGTCATTGGGACGCATGACAACAGCCCTGTGCTCCCGGGTGCCTTACCTGCCTTCATGACAGACCTTCAGCTGAGAAGCCACAACTGGCATTTTTATAGCTTGGTCCAAGACCACACTGAAAACCCATTGATATTTTAGTTTTTAGAGAGCCTCCATGTGTAGAATCTTAGTTCATTCTTGCAACAGTATGAGGCAGGTGTCTTCGGTAGGGCTCCCCAGAGGTAGAACCTGAAATAGGGATTCAGGGTACCCTATCTGCGAACCCTTAGCCAACACTCCCAGCAGCTTAGAATGAGTGTATCTGCCTGGTGAAGGGGGTCTGGGTGGGACATCAATAGCATCTGTGACAGCACACAAAGCCAATCATATTATTGAGCCCAGAGAGCTGAGGACAGAGGCCTGGAGATGTCAATGATTTGCCAGTGATATCACATGGCAGATTAAGTGGCAGATCTGGCACCACAATCTTGGTTGCCAGGTTGAATGGTTGTCTCTCTGTGCCTCATTGCAAACTCACATTTTTGGTGAAGACAAATACTGTAAAACCCAAAGCACTAAAGTATTTATCTCCAACAGAACCTGAATCTCTTCTAGGTCAAAGCCATATCTGCTCTCCACTTCGGGAAAAAAATTGAAGGGCTCACTAAAGATATGGCCATGCCATAATCAAGTGTTGGGTTATTTTTTCAGAGTAACAGGACAGTGCTATAGACTGAAGGTTTGTGTTCCTCCAAAATTTATATGTTGAAACCTAAGCCCAATGTGATGGTATTAGGATGAGACCTTCAATGGGATTAGTGTCCTCATAAAAGGGACCCTGGAGAGCTTGCTCACCCCTTCCACCTTGTGAGGACACAGCAAGACAACAGCCATCTATGAACCAGGAAATGGGACATTACTAGACATTGAATCTGCTGGTGCCTTGATTTTGAACTTCCCAGACTCCACAACTGTGAGAAATTCCTGTTATTTAAGCCACCTGGTCTATGATATTTCTGTGAAATACCCAACAGTCTGAGATGGACAGAGTTGGTGCTATGTGTGTGCCCAGGACACCCCAGGATAGTCAGTGTGGTACAGAGAGGAGAGCATGAGAGCCCAGGCCTGAGTCTTGCATGGCTTCCTAAGCCTCTTCAAGCTGCAATTTGTTCCTTTCATTGAAGAGAAAACAGCTCCTGACACCTGAGGTCCCTCTCACCTCAGAAGTAGCATGGTTCTCAATAGTGACCCACTTAGCCTCCGTGGGAAGTCTTTCCTTTCCACCAGACTCCTCTGGGTTCAGCCCACAGCCCCAGTCCCATCTTATCCTCCATAGGGTAAAACCAAGTGACCACATGGAGAAATGCTCACGGACGTGAACAGGCAGCCTTGACTTTTCACCATAATGAGTTTTTGGAAACAGCCCCAAAGAGGGTCATTCGAAGGAGAATCATGTTTTTGCCACAGTAACCACATTTAATTGGAGGTTGTGTTCTTGAACCAAAGCCTGGGATCAAATAAATCAAGGGCATAACCAACAAGTTGTCATAAAAATAAAGACATAGTAACCATAACTCCTATAATAATTTAAAATAGTAAAACTGTTCTCCAGTTCTATAAAATGTCCTCAAAAACCTTTATGGCCTCAAAAGGCCTTTAAAATGAATGAGGTTGGGGAGAGGGGTGTCAATTTGTACGTGCTGGACCGTAAGGAGAAAGCTGTGAGGCAGGCCAGCAGCCCCTCGCTACTCCGTTACACCTACCTGCCATACTCGAGGGACAGTTATTCAGAACCTGGTGCTGTCTTGAGATTTACTTAATGTCCAAGTGAAACATTCTTGAGGGCACTGTCTCTTGATATTTCTCTGACATGTGTGAAGGGCTTTCAGTCAATTCTGAGTTGCCCAGGAGAGGCTACCGGGGCCTGAGCCCGGAGCAGTGGTAGGTTCTCCGTTTACACGCCTGCGAGACTCAGAGCAACACATCTGCCTTCTTCTAATAGCTCAGTGAGCAGTAGAGAAGGGGGTGGTTTTGCTGTTTTTGAAGATCTCCTGCATGTCTTTTGTTCCTGGGTGGGCCTGCCCCTGTATGCATGCTACAAGCCCACACAACTGCAGTGCATAGCTGGCTAGGAGATGCAACCGAGGCTCTGCCCATGTGAGGGATGGAGGGAGACCAAAAGGAGAGAAAGCAGGATTGAGCTGAGGCCCCGGTGAAAACAGGCTGCCCAGCAGGACACCGGGGAGTTGGGAAGACACACAAAGAAAACAGCAGCAGTGAACTGAGAAATCTTTAGGGCCGGGAACAATAGACTAAAGGGGTTGTCAATAAGTATTTATTCTAACTTGATGAGTGATTGAATAGATTCTGGGAAAGGCTGAGCCTGGAGGACAGGACATTAAGGAAAACTTGGACAGATGTCTCCCCTAAGCTGGACAAAGCTGATTCTGCAACATGACTATCTACATACCTATATAACTGCCTGCCTGCTTGCCTGTAGCACATTCCTCTGAACTTCCTTCCCTGTTTCAAGGCAGCTTTTTCTATAATAAATGACTAGAACAGAGCTGGTGATTTAAAAACTGAAAAATAATAGGAAATAAGCCAATGGTGCTGATGAATTAGTTGATGAAGAATCCTCCACTCCACGTCCAAGTATAAGCTCACTCAAATAATAAATGGACATGGAGGCACAGGAAGGAGAATTAAAACATTAACACCCTAAACAAATGGACCAAAAAAAAATGCCTATAAAACTTACATCATGGATATAGTATGAGAGTGAAGAGTGAAGGGTGAGCCATTGGCATGGCATGACCAAGCTTAGGGGCCTGCGTCTATGTCAGCAACTGGCACACGGCCCATTGGACAGGCAGGAACTTAATTAAAGCTTTGAATAATCCCGTTGCCAACCGTCAAAAGCCTTAACTGAACCCATAGAATCCCTCAGGAAGACATCATACCAGCTAAAAACAGCAATTAGCGAGAGGCTTAAACTGCTGGATGCTCCCTGTCCCTAGTCCAAGTTATGAAATAGTGAGGACAAAAGTGGTTCCATGAAAAATACAATCAGATGTAGAGAATCATTTCTCAGACTGGCCCAGCAAATGCCACGTGGGTCTTCAGGGACAGATGCTGAAATTCTCTCCCTGTCATCTTCCACTCTCACTTTCTAGGGCAAAACTTCTCTAAGTTTTCTTTTCCTATGGCCCAAGACGAAGACACCCCCATACACTAACATCTGCAAAACTAAGAATTTCTGGGTTTTCTCACTGAAAGCACCAGGCAAGTTATAGCTTGGTAGTCTTGGGATACACCTCAGGCTCTTTTGAAGTTTTCAAAATAAAAAAGGGATCTATTTCCTTTTATCTAGATCAAGATCATCAATGCATGCAATTCTTTGATTCCCTTTCAATGATACAAGCATCTACAAGACTTTGAAGCAATCCAACAAAGAAACAGAATTCCAAGTGCAATCAGGAACTTCCCATATTAACATTTTCTTAATTCTTCCAAATTCGTATAAAACCAAATATCTTCTGTTTGAACCCCCAGTTCCTCCGGGATGGCTGTGGAATTCCAGCCTCACTGGGAGTCTCTCTACACAAAGTCCTAGGATTCTGGCTTTACTCCCTCTCATGAAGGCTTCCAAAAACACAGCATCTCCAGCTGGTAAGGCTGGCCTAGGAGCTCACGCTCCCATTTCTACTACCAAGTTGAGGCACACTCTCAAATATATTAAAATACTAGTAAGAGGCAGGTAGCATTGTAGAGGTTTAATAAATTAGTGCTGTGGCTTGTTTTTTGTTATTTAATTTGCTCAGTATCTCCTGCTCACCTTTCCCAGTGTAAGCTGCACACCCCTCCTTTGGAGGATTAGCTCCTTTTCTCTGTACACACCACAATGTCTGGTGGGGATGTGATCGGTCAGGTGCCTCCTGGCCACAATGCTTGGGGCTCCAAAAATAGGAATATGATCCAAGCCCACCAATCTGAGCTCTCCCTGCAATTTTAAATTACAATAAAGGGAAGCCAAACTGTCTCTTTTCACAGGGATCCTAAGATGGAAAGATGTAAGCCTGAAGAAGGCTGGAGCCATCTTCTCCCATTCCTGCCTATCATTTCCTTGCCCCCACCCAAGAAGAGGGAGCCATCTACAAAATAAGATGTCACATACACAGTAAGAAGAAAAGAGATGGAGGCACTGCCTGACAGAACTGTGGTGGATTGCAGGTCCACTCAGTTATATGAGGCAATACATCTCTATTGCTTAGGCCACATGGAATTAATTTCTGTCACTTGCAAGCAAGAAAGAGGCCTTACTAATTCAGGAAGATATATGGACTCTGGAATCAAGACAGACTTGTGTGTGGATGCTGGCTGCACCGATCACCAGTTGCCTGACCTTGGGCAAGTGACATAACTTACCTGACCCTTAGGTGACACAACTGCAAAATGGGATGATACCAGTATTCACTTCCATGGAAAAATTTATGATTGAGTGAGAGAGCACATGTCTAATAACATAAAATTCTGAAATCGTCCATCTCTTCTTTTCTTCAAAATCAATAACTCTTTATAACAAGATCCCCTAGAATCCATTCAGCTCCCAGCTTTGTTAACAGCATGAAACTGTTTGTGCCCTAAGAAATATCAGTACTTGTGAACTTCTGGGCTTGCTAGGCCTCATCTTACACAACTTACATTCTCATAGACAACTTCAAGGCATCACTTTTCAACAAAATCCTAACATTTTGAGAACAACTTCTGCCTTGGCTGAACCAGTTTATTATTATTTTTATTTAAAGAGTAAATCCTGTTAGAAAAGCTATCACTGTTTTTATGGAATATCGTAAAGCACATTTTAAAACAAATATCCAGTCTTTGGTATTACATTCCATGCCTGTAATACCATGTGCTTCTTTGAGACAGAGACCATCCCCTTGATTTCTGCCTCACTGACTAATGCAGTCCTGGAATTTCAAGGGCATGGGCAAGTGTCAGGAAGGAAATAAATCTGGAGTTCCTAGCCAGTCACGGTTGGACCTGGAAAGAGAGACAGGCATACCTCAGTTGCAGAAGGGATGGAGCAGAAGGCTCCTCCTCAAATAACACACAGACCACTTGTGTCCTGACCCCCCAAACAGCAAAGCCCAGATGCCACAAGACCCTGAAACTGGCCACAGATTGTACTGGGAAGATCCTGTTCTATGAGGACTTCCTGCGAATATGAGGTGATTCTGTTTAAAAGCAGAAATGAGAAAAAGTGACACGAGGGTCCCAACAACTCTCGATTATCATGACTTGGCCCCCTTGGTTTCTTCTCTGATTTTTGGTTTCTCCAGGCTGCCCTCTGACCCCAATACCTGCTGCATGCATGGCGCCACACAAAGCATGCATTTTGCTTAGACTCTCTCAGCTGGCAGGTTGCAAGGGAGGGGTTGTGGCCTGGTGGGGCTTTGGAAATAGGACCCCTCATGCTTCCTGAGCGTCTCTGGGACACTGTTGGAAATACCTGGCACACAGGGCAGAGAGCAGCCATATGAGTTTGTTATTTTATGGCAGAATGTCCTCTCCAGGTCCCAGCTCCCCAAAGGCATCCTGGTCTGCATAGAGAATCACACTAGACAAGGAGTCACAAGTTGTTCCTCGGGCAATGTCAGTGTCTGCCCACCAGGCTGAAAAGCACAATCAAACATGTTTTCTTCAATTGTTTTTATTCTCACCAAGACAATGCATATACATGGTTAAAATGTCGGTTGATACTATAAATCGTAACAACAACAAGAAAAGCAGGGTTCTGTTCTAATCATTCCATCCCCAATTTCTACTTCCCTGAGGCATTTTCAACTTTTTTACCCATTTCTTTTGGTATTTTCATCCATATTTCTAAACAACACTCTTACAGAACTATTATTTTACTCCTTTTAATTTTAGACATGATTTCTTAACCTCTCTGTATAGAATATGAGTTTTTAGCTCCCAAATCTCCCCCACATAAATCTTGCCCCATCACAGTTTTTATGTCAATGTGTTACTGTTTCCTTCATTTCAACTTGGCTTACTGTCAAACTACATGGTATATTACAATTAAATTTCTGGAATCTTAAATTTTTCCTGGAGTTAATAACTGCCATACTTTCAGTTTGCTTAATTTTCTTAAGAACCTCAACTTCTCAAGAGACTATAAAATTCTTCTCAGTAATGGTCAAATGCATCAGATAATTAATTCATCAGTGACTTGTATTGTTTTCTCTTTTGGAGATATCCCTCCTGAAACACTGTATTATCTTCCTTCTGGAAGCTAATCTAAACTGGATGCTTTCTAGGCTTCATGTGGGGACTTGCTTTCACCACCTTCTTGGAAATTCCTAGGTGTACACCACCATTTCAGTTGAACATGTCCTCCTCCAGTGGTTTCTTAAGAACTAATGAAGTTTAAAAATTTTTAATCTGGCATTTCTTAAAGTGACAATATCTATCTTTATACCCAACTTACAGTTTCTCTAAGAATGGAATTATAGATGGAAAATCTTTTTTTCTTCAGAATTTTGAAGGCACTAACTTCATGGCAATTGAAGGAAATGCTTCTGGTATTGAGTGTTGCCATTGAGAGTATAAGGGTGTGTGTATGTGTGTGTGCGCACACGTGTGTGGGTGTGTGCATGTGGGTGTGTGCGTGCGTGTGTGTGTGTGTGTGTGTGTGTGTGTGTTCCTTTCTTATTTTTAGAATCTTTTCTTTGTCTCTGATAGTCTAAAATTTCTAATGGTTTGCCTTGGTGTGGGTCTTTGTTGACTCACTGAGTTGGACCCTTAGAAACAGGTCTTTCATTATTGGCAATAGAGTTCTTTCAATTTTGAGGAGTTTTTGTGTTTTGATAATTTTTCTTCACTGTTTTTTACTATGTTCTATTAATGGAACTCCTATAACTTGGCTATTAGCCCTACGATATTTCTTTTCTCACTCATTTTCCACCTCTATCTTTTTGTTCTCTCCAGGAGATTTTCTCAGCTGTATCTTCCAACCAGTCTTTTGAAGTTAAAGTCATCCTTCTGGCTCTCATTAACTTCAAAAAAAATTATTTCTTATTCAGTTTTTCAAAACTGTTACTCATTGTTTAATGGAAGCAGCATCTTATTTCTAAAGGGAGATAAAGTTTCTTTGAATTTTTCTGCCTTTTGTAGTCTTCTGTTTCTATTTTGATTCTTTCAGAAGAAAGGCTTCCCTTGAACATCTGATGACCGGCATTGATTTTTCATATATATATGAGTGAGGAAATGAAAAGTTCCAGGCCCACAGGTGGGGCGTTGTCAACTCGCTGGACCACCCAGTAGAGTGAACGGGTAAAAACCCTCAACTGTCAGTATCTGCGCATCTTCTCTCTCGAGGTGATTGCTTTCCACAAAGAGGAATCTTCCAATTTCCTGCTTTGGTGGTGGTGACGGGAGCACAGTAATTAAGTCTGTCTACCAGTGTTTAGAACTATGAGTGAGGGAAGACCACGAGGGGTCTGATTTCAATATCCTGACTTTCACTTAGCCCCTCTCGCTCCTGAGTACAACGCCTCGCACCTGCCTGCAGCTGTGCCTTGAACCCAGAAGTTGAGTGTTGGTTTGGTTCACCCCACAGAGAACCTTCCATGCTTTCAGGTGTTGGGGAGGAGCAGTAACCTGGCATATGGAGTACAGGAAGAGATGTGGAGCCTAACTGCTCCTTATTACACACACTTTTCACCAGTCCTCCAGTTTTCAGCTTTGCTTCACAATCCAGGATTTGAAAGTGCGTGATGCCTCCAATGCCTCCACCTTTTCAGGAATTTTCTAGAACAAGTAGGCTTACATTTTCTTTTTACCCACACCCCTAACCACAAGCATAGCACAGCGAGAAAGAGGAAACCTAAGTCAGCCAATTATCTACTTACTTTCCTTTTTCTATCAGTTTGTTGACATCTCTCATCTACTGTGGTCTCTCTTCCATTCTATCTGTCCTCACAGGTTTATAAGTTTTCATTTTCTTTTAAGACAACTTATTTTTAAAGGATATTTATTATAAAAAAGAAAACAGAAAATAATAATGTTGGCAAGGATGTAGAGAAACTGGAATCCCTGTGCTCTGCTAGTGATGATGTGAAATGGTCCAGCTGCTGTGAAAAACAGTATGGTGTTTCCTCAAAAAAATTATTCATAGAATGACCATAGGATCCAGCAATTGCACTTCTGGGTATATACAAAGAAAGTAGGGATTCAAAGAGATAGTTGTACACCCATGTTTCTAACTGCATCATTCCTGACAGCCCAAAGGAGGAAGCAACCCAAGTGCACAGCAGCAGATGAATGGATAAACAATAATGTGGTGTATATATACAACAGAGTATTATTCAACTCCAAAAAAGAAGGAAGTTCTGACACATGCTGCAACATGCATGAACCTAGAAGACATCATGCTGAGTGAAATAAGCCAGTCACAAAGGACAAATACTGTGTAATTCCACTTGTGTAAGGTACTATAAAGACAGAAAGTAGAATGGTGGTTGCCAGGGGCTGGGAGAAGGGGAAATGGAGTGTTAGTGTTTAATGGGTACAGTGTTTCAGTTTTGTAAGATGGAAAAAGCTTGGAAAATGGGTGGTGGTGACAGTTGAAAAACAATGTAAATGTACTTAATACCACTGTTAAACATGGTTAAAATGGTCAGTTGTATGCTATGTATATTTAACACAATTTTTAAAAATCAATGAGCCATATATATGTGGATCTATTTCTGAATTGTTTTGTTTCAATTACCTGTATGTTTATCCCTTTGCCAAATACCACACTGCCCTTAGCACAACAGCTTTAAGTATTAAAATCAAGAAAAAAATGTTTGAAAACAATGTAAATCAGACCAAAGTTACTTCTCTATTTTAAAATTTTCTAATGGTTTTGTATTGTGCTAAGAATATAATCTAGTTATTAAGGCTCACAAGACCCTAGGAGACCTGGCCCCTGCCTATTTCTCTCCCTGCTCTGTTCTTGCCTACTACTGCCACACAGACCTTCCCTCTGGGCCAGGAAATAAGATGAAGACAGCAGGTTCCCTACCCCAGAGGGGCTCGCAGCGTGCTGGATGATAGGAGTGGCCATCTACCAGAGCACACACAGTTAGTGCTGTGGAAGAATGGAGGAGGGTGGGGAGGAGCTCGGCAGCAAGCTGCAAGCTGAGCAAGGACCAGGGAGCAGAGCTGGAGGGGAATGCCAGGCCACCTCCCACCACAGCACTCTGCCCCCAGAGAGCTAGGGTTGGTGTGACTGAGAACATTGGGTTTATAAGAACTAGTCATTCAAGTCTAACTAGACAAAAGATGGTTCCCAGTAGCTCTGCTGACCTCATGTCAGCTGCTCAGGGACCCCATGTTGGAACGGGCCCCAGGAGAGGTGAATCTAGAAATATTCCAGGCCAGGGCAGCCAAGTACAGGGCTCCTCTTCTCCTCCAGTCTCTCTCCACAGACTGGTCCAGGTTAACCAGAACAGCTCTCCTCAGCCACTCTGCCTGATTTATTGCTCCTGCCAATTCAGTTCCACGCAGTGCAGTTCTTGCACAAGCTATTGTTCAGGAATTTTAGGGTAGGGCCTCAGGGGACACAGGAAAGACAAGAGAAATAAATGCTAACCAACCCTCAAATAAGGTCCTATTGTAAGCAAGCCTGTGCGTATGGTGCTTCTCAGGGTGTTTTCTGGTGGCAGGCTGGGGGAAGGGAACACCGAAGGGGTCTGAGTCCCAGTGCAAAACACACATTTAAAGCAGATTTAGACTTCCCAGTCCAAGCCATTGAAATTTCTTTTGTGAAGAAGCATCTGGAAAATATGGAGGGGAAAACTGCCCAGTTATTTAGTAAAAATAAAACTCAAACTTTCCTTTCTCCCTGCTGCCAATGTCCCTTTCAACTACAAGTATGTGATCTTTAGGGAGCCATGGGGGCAGCTCCCAGCTGAGCTGGCACAGAGCATCTTCATCCCCAGAGGAGGCAGGCCCCAGCAGCTATGCTCACTGGCCAGAAGGCTGGGGTGCCACCCCACTTCCCAAAGCTGTGTGTGCAGGGTCTGTGGCGCATGTTTCAACATGACCAACCCCTGGTTGGTAAAGGGGGACTTCAAAACCATTCCATTTCCCAGATTGCCACAGGAGAAGCTCGAGGGGTTTTTGCGGGGAGATTTGCAGCCCAAATAGCCCTTCTCCTCACCTCTTAGACTGCCCCTAATAAAAGGATGAGGGTAAACAGGCAGTCTGCAGAAAGCCTGGGCATCTGCCCTCCTTTTCTAGTCACAGAGAACTATAAGAAATTGAGTGCCATGGTAGATAAAAGCTCTTGTTACTAATCTGGGCTGAGAAGCCTTTGGGCAGGGCCCGGCCTCGGGCCTCTCTGCGGGTAACTGCTCAGACCACCCAGCTCCTAGAATTCCAGGTGCAGCCTGAGCAGCGGTTAAAAATGAGTGGATGTGCTGGCAGGCACCAGGTCGTCCTAAGTAGGTCCTTGACTGAATTAAGCACATCAGCTACAGTCACCTTTAGGCCTGAGGGGTAGGGAAGAGGTAAGAGAGGGTGGGTGTCAGTTACTCTTGGAGTGTCAGGAAGTAGCAGGGGAAAGCAATTCTTAGGGAAGAATGGTGCCTGTGGGATGCCTTCAGGGGAAGAGGCTGTTGGGAGAGGCCCTGGTGGCTCCTGAGAAACGGCCTGGTTCATCGGTTCATCTTCATCGTTTGTGTTGTTAAAAAGGATCAGCTTCAGGTTGGGTACTGGAAGGCTTTGTAAACTTATTACCACACTAGAAAGTCCACTTTAGCCCAGAAAAGTTTAACTCCTTCTACCTCCATCTCTCACCTTCTTAGGAAGCTCCTAGACTCTGAGAATGCTGGAAACTACTCCATGCCTCTCAGCAACGGCTTCCCACCATAGCCACTTCACTGACACTGGTGCCAGCCACCGCCTGAGTAGCTCAGGGGGATTATTGCCCCAGAAGCCAAAGGAAGCCAGGCCACTGTGCAGCCCAGAAGGAATGGGCATGCCTGGGGCCCAAGAGCCCTTCACCCTCAGCAATAGGACTCAATTGTGAGAACAGTGTTTATTCCAAATCCGTTTTCTGTCTTACGAGCCTCACAGATGGGGCCAGGGCCAGGGTCCCATTTCCAAGGCTGGTGTTTTTGCCTTCCTTTTGCTGGAGAGGGAGAAGTGGAAAAAGCCAATGCTGCTTGGCCGTCAACATTCTTTTGAATTGATCTTGCTACACCTAGCAGGGTCTGCCACCAGAGTATATGTGTAAGCCACAGGTGCAGGCCATGGAAGAATAGCTCTAAGAGCGACACTGAGTCACCTGAGGGGAAGACCCATGGGAACAAGGGGAACGAACACTGACCCCCATGACTCATCCAGGCCTTGTCTATGGCAAAGACCCCTACCACCACTCAGGGCTCAGGCCAGTGCTGCTCCTGCTCCTGGCCACAAGAGGGCCTACTTTCTAAACATACCTGAAGATTGGTTACTGGGGGAAAGAGCTCTATCCCCAAGAAGGTAGTCTTTATTTATAAAGCCGAAAAAAAATATCCTAAAGCCAGGGCTAAATGCCAGTACAACCAATTCTTATTTATCTCCCTGTTGCAAAAGGAGATCACTATAGTTCTAGTTGTATTTGTTCATAGGATGTGTGGACCTCAGGTTTCCCTTCCTAATTTTGTCCTTAAAAAAAAAAACAAAACCCACCATACACTGTTAGGTGAACAAGACAGATAACTTAGAAATGTGCATGGCTAGTAGAACCAAGTGGGGAGCAATTCTGAGAGGCTACCCGCTTCTGCTTTCTGCTCACACCTCCAGGACTACTCACTTCCCTTCCAAAGAGCCTCCCCAATTATCTAATCCCCTCTGGTCTCTCCCACCTCCCAACTTTCAGCACATATACTACTGTCTGGAGGGACCACATTTTAAAAACCAGCGGATATTCATCTGATCACGGTGCAGACCATTTAAAATCAGGCCTGTCTCAGAAAATCTGGAAAAACTAATCACCATTACATCATCTTTCATATTTCTTTCTGCCCTACAGCAAGCACAGGGACCATATTTTCCATAAAAAAAAAAAATCAGGACATATTATCTAACAAGAGATTTATGGGCAGCCTCCAGGTGCAAGAAGGAGTTGGTGTTATAAAAGTCTCAACATCAAAATATTGAAATGCCAAAGCTATTTGGATGACTTTGCTGGAAAAAATGAGAATATTTTAAATTAAAATGGTTCACAACAATCTGAGATGACAGTATCTATACCAGTAACACAGGTTCCAGTAGAAAAGCTACAATAATTAAAACCATTTTGGTTCTGATACAATAATACACATATTAATTAATGAAACAGCCCAGGAAAACAAACTCTACACATAGGACTTTAATACGTGATAAGTGTGACTTCAAATGAGTGGGAAAAGAATGGATTATTTTGTAAGTATGGATAATTTGGGGAAGAAAATCATATTTAGGATTTCTACCTCAAACTATATATAGAAATATTAATTTTGATGAAGATGTGAATAGTAAAAAAATGCTAGAAGAAATGCAGATATAATCTTAGAGATTCTAAGCATGACACCAATGGCAGAAACCATAAAGATACGTGGCCACTTAAATTTATAACTCTCATTTTTGTACAAAAGTAAAATTATGACCAAAATTAAAAGGTAAACAAACTATAAGTATTTGAATTATATATAGCAAACAAAGGTGGATGTTCTTAATATATAAAAAGTTTATATGATTAAAAAAAGAAGCACATAATGAAAGAAGTATAGGATAGGGACAAGAACTACATGAGGTAGAAATACATACAAAAAAATGTTTAATTTAAAAGTAATCAAGCAAATGTAAAATAAAATGCGATATCTTTCATTAAAGTTTGTTAATTTAACAGGTAAAGTGATTCCCAGAGCTTAAAGTGATGACTAATGATTATAAACTCTTAAACATGAGAAGGTATTTGACCTTTATCTTTCTCACCTATAAAGTGGCATATTGATCTTATATGACTATCTTAACAATTTTGAAAATTGCTATCAAAAGATTTAAGAAAATTTAGTAAGTCTAACATCTGTCTTAGGAATTATCAAAGATGTCTATTATGATGGAGGTAAGTTTAAATTCTTTAAAAGATTAAATACTAGAAACCCAAGCATCTAAAACATAGTCTATTTAAAATAATTAGGGTAAAACAATAAGATAAAATACTATACAACTATTAAAAATTATAATCTTGAGGCACATGAAAAATGCTCAGTAAATATTAAGTAAAAAGACAGTTTACAAGCTATAGCTATTTAATATATATAATATTTAGTAACCATATACTTTTTTTCCTATAAAAGAAAAAAATTAAGGGGAAATCTATAAAAATGTAAGTAGTTGTTAGTCCTAGATGGTGGGATTGTTTTATTTTCTATATTCTTTGGTATTTCCAAAATTTTTTTTACAATGAACATATTTTACTTTTTAAAACCTTAACTTACTGGAGTTCAAATTATTTAAATTTGCTATAAGCACATCTTTATGAAAGTAAATAAAAAAAGAGAATGGCTGTGACTCAAAGTCCTCTCAGAAAGGAAGACTGAGGGAGTGGCATGCCAGACTTGTCTGTAAGAAAATGGCATGGCTTGTGACCAATTGGAGTAAGACTAACAGACTTCGGCTGTAGCAGAATAGCTGGATTAATGCTCCACAGAAGGCCCTCTGCAGCAGTGCGTGTTAGGGCTACTGAGTGAGTGACTTGAACAGTGTCCTCATTCCCTAGCTGGTGCCCAGCAGGACTGCTGACAGGACTTCACAGGACAATGGAGTCCAACATCACTCGCCCAGCAGGCAGCCCACACCCCTGCCCAGAGAACCTTGCATTGGTTAACTCATCCTGCAAGGACTCGAGTCAGTGGTTAACTCCAAGCCCTGGAAGAAATACCAACTGGCAGACCTGGCCAAATCCTCTCTCAGGTTTAATTGGTCTCAACCCTTGAGCTGGAGTCTGGAGCTGGGCAGAGTCACCGCCAGTCCCTAGCTGAGGCTGCCAGGGCCTTGGCAGAGTCCTGGGGCTGAGTTCTGTCCACAGAGCAAGACAGCTCTGGGGCATGGAAAAGAAAAGAGGCTGGTCGCCAACCTCCTCCCCAGCTGTTTTCAATAAGGCTCCACTTCTGAGGTTGCTGGCAGGCCTCTGCAAAGATCTGAACCAACCTCACATAATGTTTTCCATCAAACCCACAATTAAGTAATATTCTCTTAACTCATGAACTGCACATGAAACCTTTTTCCTGTCACTTCTCAGTTCCTCTCCTAAGCAACCTACAAGCAGGTCAGGCTGGGGTTACAACACTTTTGCAGGGTCAGTGGAGACCACAGCACATGCCTCCAAGGCATGTATAGCTAGCTCCTCCTCATGCTACACAAGGACACTACCTAGATGCCATGTTATGTACATCATTTCATTTAATCCTCCCAATAGCTTTGGAAGGTCAGCATTTCTATGCTAATTTTACAGGAAAGAAAAATAAAGTTCAAAGAAGTTAAGTAATTTGTACAAGGTCCCCGAATTCATGCTTTTTCCACCACAGCCCTGCATAGCAGTCAAATTGGATAATGGGCAAATAAGTTCCAGATATCAAAAAGCTATTCCAAAACTACCTGGTCTTTTGGCAAGATATTGTGCCAGTGCCCCTCAGGGAGCACTATCAAGAGTGTAGTTAAGTACCACATCCTTATTTTGCAATTAAATAAATGAATTTCCCTAGAGTGGCCTAGGATGGATCCTACCTTCTCCATGAGGTCTTCTGAATGCTTCTTACCTATATTTTTGTCGCACATTTTATAGTATTTAATCTCTGACCATAGAGGATAGGGTCTTGTTTACTAACTAGTGTTTATTCATTCACTTGACAAAGGCATATAGAGCACACTTCCCAGTGCTAAATATCCCTAGGAGATGCAAAGGTGATTAAGGACTAGTCTCCACTCAGGGAGCACCTACTTTTAGAGAGGTGATGAAGAAGACACATTCATCAGATCTTATAAAACAAATAAATGACAGTGTGTGTACATTATACCACCTTGATCAGGCTGCATCAGTGGTGAGTGAACAAGAACAGAAAGTTCAGTGTTTCATGCCTCACAGGCTCTAACCTAGTCTGAGGTAGACAACTACATTAGTCAGTAGAGTAGGCATAGCCCCTACCTTAGGAAGCTCCCTCTCTACTGCGGAAAAAACTATTCACCCATAAGGGCTCCTCATCTGAGACCCAATGAAGACAAAGGACAAATACACTCTGAATAAGAATATGATTCAAATGGAAAGATTAAGATTAATAAAGATGTGGGACAACATCTGACGTGTGAAGAAAAAAAAAAGAGAAAAAGAACAAATCATTGACCTTGTATGATTGGAGGAATATCTGTCATGAGACTCAGTGTCTGACACCAGGACAAGGAAGCTGACACCAGGAGGTTAAGCTGGAGGGCAGACATAGACCGGGGTCCAGAGAAGGATTTAGGCTTGGAGAGCAGGCGGCAGATACAGGGAAGAACTAGACTGTAAGCTGAGCCAAGGCAAGAAGAAGCTGGTGTGGGGGGTGCTCCAAGGTGTAAGGTGTCCCAGACCAGGGAGCAAACAGGCTATGAAGGTCAGTGCTGGGTCGCATCCCTTACCCATGGCCATGGGAGGAAAGCGCTCAGGCTTAAACATACCCAAAGCCTGTGTCCGAGTAATCCCTGTAATGCAAACTAATCAATCTCAAGGAAATAATATTAAATGTGGAACTGAAAGCTTCATATATAAAGATGTTCATCAGAATTTAATTTATAAAAAGGAAATACTGGAAACCACCAAAATAACTACAAACAGAGGGATGACTCATTCAGTAAATGGGAGCATATCAAATTTAATGGAGTATTAACCATTAAAATCATAATATAGTGACAGAGTGATTTGAAAAATGATATGCTGGGTAAAAAAAAGCAATATTCAAAACAGTATGAATGGTTTTAATTATGACTAAAAGTTAACAAGCACTTACTATATGATATTATATATGTAGCAAAGATACTTCATTTAAACAATTTATAATATAGGCAATGTGTCCATTCTACAGATTGGAAAATTACTTAGTAACTAGGCAAATTACTCAAGGTCAAAACTGGCAAAGGATGTGGTTGGATTAAAATCAAGTCAGATTCTAAGCCTGCCATCTTCAAGCAAACCACCTTGTCCCTATAAATACTAGTTATCTCTACACTGACAGCAAAAGAGACCCCCAGCTTAGGACAGAAACACAAGAAAGAATTACCAAACAAAATCATAATGGAGCAAAGCAGAAGCATGGGTAGTTTTAACCTTCTTTCTACTTTTGCTTTTCTAAGCTTTTAAAAATAGGATGTTGTATTTTTACTTTAAATATTCTTAACCCATTTCCCATTTGCCCCAAGAATACTCGCTGGTGGTGCTTGTGTCTGTAGCATTTACCCTGAGATAGTATAACTCATGGATTACAGTCCTAACCTTACCCCCAAAGTTTGTCATGAAATATCTCACTTTTATTATCATTTTCACATTGCTCTAGTATATCAACAGTCTTTGGAAACAAATGATATCAATCTGTTTATAGCATTCTGTTTTTAGCAGTGGCATTTCTATTTACAAAATACAGTAATTCTTGATCGCTGAAAATGCCAAATCCTAGAAAATATAGCATTTCTACACATGAAAAAAATTATTAAATACTGGATCATTATATACATTTCTGTTACATTAGGATTAGAGACAAGTTGTGTTTAGAAATAACTCCAATAACAATTTTTATATTTTATTTTCATATTGAAAACCAGTTAGAAGATATACAAATGGCCAACAGACATATGAAAAAACGCTCATCCTCATTAGCTATCAGGGAAATGCAAATCAAACTACACTGAGATACCACCTCACACCTGTGAGAATGGCTGTTATCAACAAGACAAGGAATAACAAGTGCTGGAGAGGGTGTGGAGAAAAAGGAACTCTGGCACACTGCTGGTGGGGGTGCAAACTGGTACAACCACTGTGGAAGGCAGTGTGGGGGTTCCTCAGAAAATTGGGAATGGAGCTACCATTTGACCCAGCAATCCCCCGTCAGGGTATTTAGCCCCCAAATTTAAAAACCTTTGTCCGCAAACACTTATGTACCCCAGTGTTTATCTCAGTGCTTTTCACAGTGGCCAAGACATGGAAACAACCAAAGTGCCCTGTGACAGATGACTGGATAAAGAAGCTGTGGTACATATACACAATGGAATATTACTCAGCTATAAGAAAAGGTGAAATATTGCCATTTGCAACAAAACGGATGGACCTGGAGATCATCATGCTAAGTGAAATAAGCCAGACAGAAAAAGCCAAGAACCCTATGACTTCATTCATATGTGGGATATAAAACTGAAAGCAACAAAGAAAAAAACAAACAAAAAATTCATGGACACAGTCAATAGTTTAATGGTTACCTGGGGGGGAGGGGGAAGGTGGTGGGAGAAGAGGGTGGGAAGAGGAGGGAGGGGGAGCCAAATACATGGTGATGGAAAGAGAACTGACTCTGGGTGGTGAACACATAATGCAACACATAGACGACGCACTGTAGAATTGTTCACCTGGAACCTATGGAATTCTTATTAACCAATGTCACCTCAATAAGTCTAACAGTAAAAAAACAAATATATTGAAAAATAAATAAATAAAATGGATCTACTTATTAAAAAAAAAAAAAGAAAACCAGTCAGATTTGCTTCTGTCTCAAAGAGGGTGTTTATGTAAAATTAAATGAACATGGCAGTGAGCTGCAATTTTTTTTTTTTTCTAAATGGGAAATGGGTTAAAGTAAGATTTAAAAGTGGTGTTATGGACAGATCTGTGATCCCAATCTTATTACTAATGTAATGCCTACTGTTTTATTAGGCAACTGTTATGTGCTAACACTTCTGCTATTGCATCAACCCTCCCCCCAAATAATGCTATAAAGTAGGAATTATTATTCCCAGTTCACCTATGGAGCTTAGAGAAATAGAAGAAAGTCAAACCCAGGTCTCCCAGCTGCAAAGCCTGTACTCTTTCTACTCTCCCTACTGCTCCACTGCACAGAGGTTCTTGGTTCCCTGCCCTGACATTTTATGACCATTTGAGCTCCAGCAAGCACATATTTATAAGCCTAGGGCTGGCCACTGCTCCCTGAAGAAGTCAAGGTGAACTAGGCCTCCCAGCGGCATTTATCCCCACCCCCTTCTAAAGTCCTGGGTCCCTTCCCCCACTTCCACCCCTGAAACTTTGGAAAGATCATGCCTCTCACCTGGGGGGGTCACTAAGAGGTTCAGGGAGCAGGACCAAATATAGGACGGAGAGCTCTTAGAGCCCCAAGAGAGATGAGATGAGGAAAACCTGGCAGCAGCCTGAGCTAGTTTAGGAATAAGGAAGGGCAGACAATGGTGGGGACCTGAGTTCTGGGGAGGAGAGGATCATGGAGCAGAGAACAGTGATGGAGCTGTGTCCTCCATGCCTCTGTCCAAATAGCATCTCTGCCTTTAAAATCTAGACAGCACAGGAAGTGTGTGCATATCCACAGGTACATACCAGCTGGAGAGCTCCCATAGTTATGTCCTGTGATTGCATCTCCTGAGCAAATGGGGTCACTTTTTAAGGACAAAGTGGTTCTTGTACCTGACTGTGATTTTTAGGAAGCTTATAGTCAAATGTGCAGCTCATCGCTAGCAAGGATCCATGACTGCATAGCACTCATTTCCGTGTGCTACTCTAACCCCGCGTTTGTTATTTCCTCCCATGTTGTCCTTTCGCTCCTTTCTGATTCCTCACTCCACCCCAGTAGGAGATTCTAAGCATTATAAAATTTAACCTATATGAAGCAATGTCACCTCTAAGGGGGTGAAAACTGGTGCAGGAGGCGGTGGCAAAAGGCTCTTATGTATAATATAAAGCGTATGTATAAATGTACATTTCGTACATAAACAGATACCAAGTGTATCTTTGAGAACCATTACTCTACATGAATTAATCATGTGTTTCAGTAGCCCATCAATAAAGGGGACACCTTCCCCTGAAATAAGGCTGTCAGACACACCATCCCCAGATGTAAAATCACGTAAGTTGCAGACACCCAGTCCCCTTCTCTCTGCCTCAGCCAATCCCACATGCTCCCTCATGTCCAGGGAAACTTTTGCTTCCTTCTCTGGAGACCAACAGTCTCCCATTCGTGTCTTAAAGAATAACTGGTATAGGGATGGTGTGTTCGAATGCAGAGTCCTTGGTCTCACCTCAGTGGGTCTGGGGGAACTACAAGCATGCCAGGGGGGGTCTGATGAACCTCACTGTGAGAAGCATTCTCTTCTTAGTGTCTCCATTAATAACGACCCAGGCTCCCAGGTGTCCGGATCTCACCCCAAACTCCAAACAGCCATGCCAGACCTGCTTATAATAGCAGGGTAAGGATGGAGTTCTGATTGATTTGGCTTCGTTATAATAAAGCTTCAACCCAGGTAAGTCATTAATCAAGGACCAGTTTTCGTTGTATGTGCATGGCACACCCAGCACTAGGTCACTATGTTCACTGCTTCCAGAAACCAGGGTCTCCCCTCTGCTTTCTGGACTTAACTACAGCAGGTCTCCCTGTCCTCTGGCCCCACAGCACATGACACTTAATGGGGTGGTGTCTGCCCCTGAGAAGCCTCAACCTCCCCTCACTGCTCACGGATGATGCAAGTCCAGCATGACGGGCTGTGGAAAGTATGTTCAGGTGCCTGGCTCCCCTCAGCCTAATGCCTTTTAAATCAGGATCCAGATTTGATTTGCTTTTCCTTGCTTTCCTGGCTCCAACTCTTTCAGGCTCATTTTTCACTCTCTCCTGTCAGGCTTCCCAGGGCTTGGGGGCCAAGTGAGCCAAGTACTTCACACTTCGCAGATGACCCTCCTTCCTGGGCCCTGTGCCTGCCATCCAGACTCCAGCACTCAACAGGCCCCAACTCTGCTCTCACCACTGTGGCCTGTCCTAAGTCCTGCTGGAGTTTTCTGAGGTGGACAGACCTGCATCTCTCAGAGAACTTTCTCAGCAAAGCAGCATGTCACCAAATGAGAGAAAAACAAGTGGGTCTATGTCTCATCCTTGCCACCACCCAGCCAGCTCTGTCAGGACACAGATATCTATCTATTCACCATAACTGTGCCCTTACCCACTTTTCATTTCAGAGTGTTCTTGAGCAGAGATGGGGCAGGAATTGAACTTGAAGGAGTCATCGGACCTGACATGTGATGTCAGAACTCTCATCTTCTCTTCCCAGACATCATCCCAGCACTCTTGGCTGGTGTATGTGTGGAATGGGTGTGAAGGGGCTGATTCACAGCCTCAGCTGTTTGAGAATGTAAATGCCTTGAATGCAGGGACAGCCTCTTGGTCCTCTCTGTCATCTTTTCATCCCAGGTGTGGCAAACATCATGCATGTAGCACTGTGGGTCAGTAGGTAGGCACAGTAATAAAACAACTAGGTCTCTACTCCCAAATCATGCTTAAATTTTACTCTTAGGGCATGTTAGTGCAGGAAGAGGCATCAGAGTCATCTCGTGTGACCTCCTAATGTATAGGTGAGAAAACTAAAGCCCAGAGGTCCGAGAGAGAGGCAAAAACCCAGGCACATGACCACCAGCCCAGCCAGCCCTCCTTCTCATGTCACACCATAGGTGCTAAGAACAGCCAGCTCCCTGTGGTAACCAGCAAAGTGCTAAGCAAAGACATTTACAAAGGACAACATTTCAGCTTCACCATGCTGCCTGCAGTGTATTTAAATCCACTCTTGATAGCTACAATCCAACCAGGCCTTACTGAAAACCTGCCATGGGCAGGACACCACTGTAGATGCTGGGGAGAACACAAGAATGAGTAATAATTTGCCCTCAAAGGGCCCTCACTATAGTGACAACTACATAAATAACAAGCACATAAAGCCAAAGATAGTATAAGAAAGTCCCAGGTGATTCAGAAGGAGGAAACCTAACTAGCTAGAGGAAGCAGGATGGGCTCTCTGACAGGAGTGACATTTGGAAGAGCCTGGACAGCACTCTTGTAGACTTGGGGTCCAGACTCCAGGTAGAAAGATGATAGAAGTCAGAGGCAAAGCCCAGGACCTCCTCAGAGATGGTGGGGCCCAGGGTGTAGAGAAGTTGGGAAGAGCACTGGTCTAGGGGATTGACCCACATTGCAGAGAATACTGCATGCCAGGCAAAGAGCCTGAGAAGAACCTCCCAGAAGCCTGGCTGAGGGAGGAGCACCTAGGAGTCCTGGCAGGTTAGCCCAGGGCTAATAGATAAAGAGGATGTGTGTGTGTGCGTGTGTGTGCGCGCGCAGGTATATATTTATTTATACAGTTGAATAGTCTTCAGCCATAAAAAAGAAGGAAATCTTGCCATCTGTGACAACATGGATGTACCTTGAGGGCATTATGCTAAGTGAAATAAGTCAAACAGAGAAACACAAATACCATATGTAATAATTTCTCTTATATGTGGAATCTGAAACAAAATTAAACAAAACAAAAAATGAACTCACAGATACAGAGAACAGATTGGCGGTTAGCAGAGTCAGGGAGTTGGGTTTAAGGGAAATGAGTGAAAATGGTCAAAAGATACAAACTTCCAGCTTTCAAATAAATAAGTCAGGGGGTTGCAATGTATAGCATGGTGACTAGAATTAATAATACCATATTGTCTATTTGAAAGTTGCTAAAAGAGTAGATATTAATAGTCCTCATCACAGGGGTTCCCTGGTGGTGTAGTGGCTAGCCTTCGGCACTTTCAATGCCATCCCCTGGGTTCAATTCCCAATCCCCAATCCCCTCCCCCCAAAAAAGTCCTCATCACAAGAAAAAAAATGTGTAACTATGTGAGGTGGTAGATATTAACTAGATGTATTGTTATCATTTCCCTCTCTCTCTCTCTACACACACACACACACACACACACACACACACACACACACACTTATGCTGTACACCTGAAACTAAGATAATGTTATATGTCAATTATACCTCATTACAAAATTTCAAAAGACATGATCAGAACAAAATACAAAGTAAACTCCAACAGCAAGATGTTGGAACTTAATAAAATAATAAAATGTTAAAGATAAAAACAACTGTCAAGATTATTTGGTCTGATTCCTAATTTATAGATCCCAAATACTGAAGACCTCACAAATGATAGTCCAGCCCTCCTTAACCATGACTAGTTCTAAATAATTAACAGTACCTGGCTCATGGTAAAGTGCTCAATAAACATCACTTGAAAGAAATGTAGACAAAGTCTGGGCCTGGAAGAATATATAGCACTGCTTCAAAATATATGAAGGCTGTCCAGAAAAAATCCAGCCATTGCCAATATAAAACGAGAACAATTTGCAGCTGGGGCCCTTCTGGACAGCCCTCATATTATGCAACACTGCAAGCAATGAAACAAGTGGAAATTAAAATACCTTGAAAGCACCTGAAGAACTAGCCAAGTAAAAGATGCCAAAGCTTGGAGTTCCCTGATGGTGTAGTGGCTTAAGGCTTCGGCGCTGGTGCTGTCAGCGTTGCAGCCTGGGTTCGACTCCCAGCCAGAGAGCTACCCACATACCAAAAAGAAAAAAAAAAATTGCCAAAGCCCTCTGTGCGGGCTGTGAGGAAACAAGTGAAGGTTTCCTTTGCTGGGAGCTCTGATTGTAGATTCAGGCTTTCTGAGGCTCAGACAGGCAGAATGTTACAGGGACAATAAAATCCTCAATATTCTTTGCCACGAATTCTGCTTTTGACACTGTAACTTAACTCTTAAAGGAGAAAGGACAAAGTAGTTAGCACAAAGATGTTCAGAGCGCTACATAAAATAAAAAAGGAACTAGTCTGTGTTCAAAAGGAGGTAATTAAACACATACAGCGATACAGCAGATAATACATAATCACATACTTGTCATTAGGAGAGCTACAGCCATAGATAGAAATGTGTGTGAGTAATATGAAGGACAAAGAGAAGCAGGGAAGAAGGCTGTGCATGGTTTGATCACCACCACATGAAAGCCTGCAGGTGTTCACTACTTAAAATTAGAAAGGGATTAAAAACCGTGTAAATAGCCTTTTGTTGTTGTTGTAAATTCTTTTTAAGTGTTTGTATTTATTAAATTTCATAGTGAGTTTACCCATCAGGGAAGAGAAGGTATGTATTATCTAGATACATCTGTCTCTCTACTAATAAGTCCTTTAGGCGCCTATTATTTTAACATGTTTCCAATTATCTTGATTGTCTGCCTTGAAATGGAACAAGACTGAGTGGCAAAAAGAGCAATGAGAAGTGAAGACACCAGATAAGGTTTTTGTTATTCTAACAGTGGCTCCCGGTGGCCTGAGGTACAAGGTGCAAAGTGCCAAGTTTGGCATTAATCAGTGGGAATCTACATGGGCATGGGACATATCATTAAGGTCTGGCTTATTTTTTCACACAATAATAGATACAATTTCTGCAGAACCCAAGAAGTTCACATTCCTCATAATATGCAGCATTTTTCAAACTTTAAATGAAGTTACTAATTAGATGCTGCTTTCCTAAAAGTTGGCCAACATGAGTTTTGAGTTTCCTCTGTGCTCTGGACAGTGGGACAACAAATAAAAATAAAATGTGATTCCCATTATCCACAATGTTGTAACTCATAGATTATTAATTTTGGTAACAGAAAATTAAACTTTCACTCCTCTCTGAAGCCTTTTCCAGCTTTCACAGTCCATTGAATTTCATTATCGCATCCCAGGAGAATTCTATTCTGCACTGTACAATTTAGGATTTAATTAGATGATTAGTATAACATGTGGAAAGAATAGTGAACTGGGGTTCTAGTTCCTAGGAAGTTGCCTTAAAACTTTGGACAAACCACTGAACCTCTCTGAGTCTCAGATTCCTTCTTATAAAATTATGATTTTGATGACCAAAATTCTAACTTACAAAGTGTAGTGTGTGTTCTCCGGTTCATGTGTCTAATTTTTTTTTAATACTATTCAAGCCCAGCTCCTGGTAGGTGCACAGTAGAGAAAGATTATTTGTTCGGTTTGTGAATTTTCTAGATTTTTATCTCCTACACCATTGAAGTAATACTCTGCTTTTATTTAAGGTACATTTCAAGTGTTTGAATTTGAATCATTTAATGTTTATTGAGCACTTTACCATGAGCCAGGTACTGTTAATTATATAGACCTGGACATGTTTAAGGAGGGCTGGACCATCATTTGTGATGTCTTTAGTATTTGGGATTGATAAATGGGAGTCAGGTTAAATAATCTTGACAGTTGTTCTCATCTTTACCATTTTATTATTTTATTGTTCCAACATCTTGCTGTTGGAGTTTACTTTGTATTTTGTTCTGATCATGTCTTTTGAAATTTTGTAATAAAGTATAATTGACATATAACATTATCTTAGTTTCAGGTATACAGCATAATGTGTGTGTGTGTGTGTGTGTGTGTGTGTGTGTGAGAGAGAGAGAGAGAGAGAGAGAGAGAGAGAGAGAGACAGAAAGAGAGAGAGAAATGAGAATATATCTAGTTAACATCCACTACCTCACATAGTTACAAAATTTTGTGATGAAGGCTTTTAAGATCTACTCTTTTAGCAACTTCCAAATATACAATGTAAACGGTATAGTCATCTATGACCACTTATGAAATACAATGTGGACAGTAACTCAGGTAGATATGCGAAGCCCTTTTTGCAGGCAATTTTATTGTGCTGGTTAGAAATTACAGAAGTAATTCCTATCTATTGTTTAAAGAAAGTTCAAGCAACAAGAATATGTATAAAATAAAAGGGGAAAGTGCGCGGGGGAATAGAATGGTGAAAGGTTTCTTTCCCTCTTATTCTTCCCTCTCCTTGCAATAGTATCACTGCCCAGATATAACCATTGAAATCATTTTTAAATTCTTCTTATTAAAATCTGTAATTCTAGATAATATACTCTGCATCTATTTCTTGATTTAAGAATTTAGACAACACTTACTGATTCCCATTATGAATGACAAGGAATTTTGCTGAGTTACATGGCCTTCCTCTCACCAGTCCTGTTTTGATTTTTTTGATCTTCTATTGGACATTGATGGCAAGATCACAAACTCAAGTGCCTACAGCTCATGGGAAGGATATATAAGTATAGAAAGTGGGCAGGGATAAGAAATGTCATCGGGCCCTTCCTGCCCATCTTTTGCTCTTACACTATTAATATGGCCATGGCCAGGGAAAAGGCAGTCATAATTGGCAACAGATGCTTGCCCAATATCTGGGGTCTGGGGCAATGACCAGGAATGGGGGATACTATAGCAATCTGGCAGAGACATTCTTAGATGCAGAGGGTAGCAGCCATTGACCAACTGTTGCCATGCAGAAATGTTGCCAGATCTTAATTTTTGAGAAAAGTCATTCAGAAATGAATTGTACAAGTATGTATAAGCTTTTCATTTGTAAATCTTAGCTCAAATTTTTTGGGAACACCACTGGCCAAACACAAAATGTCTGTGTGCCAAGTATGGCCGATGAGCTGACCATTTTTTACCTCTATCATTATGGTTTTAAACCATGTACTGAAATCTCTGTTATTTGATCCATCTCTGTTAGATGGCATCTCCTCAATTTCCACTCTGTAAGATGAGGACATTAGTGTCCTTATAGTTTTCTCTTCCTTTCTTTCCCTACCTCAACCTTACCATTCACCATTCTTTTACTTTTGGCTTGCCAAAGCTTACAGAGTTTACTTCCTGTTCTGTAACTATAACTAACCGTTTTGAGCTTTGTCTAAGGGTCAATTTAAAAAGCAAAACAACAGTTTTTCTTGATAGCAATATTACATTGTATAAATACTTTCTTCAAATATCTTGTGGCCAAGAATTTACTGTTCACAATCTATAACTGGTTTTCCTTTCCTTGGGTTTAACCATGTCTCCCTGAATGAGGGTCTGACTACAAGCTCCATGTACCAGAGTGGGAAACATCGAATGGCAGGCTTCACTTAGTGTTTGGACATGCAGCAACTGGACAGGCAGCACTTTCAACACATTTCAACGGGTGATGATGGAAAAAGACTTTCTTCTGTGATACTGATTAATTCCACAGTAGTCATTTCAGTTTATTCCATATAGATATTGTGTAAACATACTGTATTCACCCTGATTTCTGTGCTACAGCCCACTCCTAGTCTCCAAATCCTTTCATCTCAAATATGAGGCTGGACAATTAAGTTTGTGAACTCATCTTAGAAATTGTGCTACTTCCCTCACTGCTGAGTATCACTATGGTCACCTTCAAAGTACTCCCCATGGGAAGCTATGCACCGACGCCAGTGCCTAGTCCATCCTTCAAAGCAATTTTGGAACTCCTTCTCTGAAATGGCCATCAGAGCTGTCATCGTATTACCCTTGATGTCCTGAGTGTCATCAAAATGTCTTCCTTTCAATATTTCCTTTATTTTTGGGTAAAGAAAAAATTCACTGGGGGCCAGATCAGGTGAGTAGGGAGGGTGTTCCAATATAGTTATTTGTTTACTGACTAAAAACTCCCTCACAGACAGTGCCATGTGAGCTGGTGCATTGTCGTGATGCAAAAGCCATGAGTAGTTGGTGAAAAGTTCAGGTTGTTTTCAGCTTTTTCATGCAACCTTTTCAGCACTTCCAAATAGTAAACTTGGTTGGCTGTTTGTTCAGTTGGTACAAATTTATAATGAACAATCCCTCCAATATCAAAAATGTTTAGCAACATTGTTTTGACTCTTGATTTGGACTGATGGAACTTTTTTGGTTGTGGAGAGTTGGCTGACTTCCATTGTGCACTTTGACGCTTTGTTTCAGGGTCATATTGGTACACCCATGTTTCATCACCAGTGATAACATGACTCAAAACATCATGTGGCCTCTCCAAAAGGTTTTGGCAAACTTCAACTCTTTGTTTTTGTTCATCAGTGAGCTCCTTCAAGATCATTTTTGCACACACCTTTCTCATGCCAAGATTTTCAGTGAAGATTTTCCTGTTTTTCTATTGATGTTTACTTGGTCTGCTATGCTTCTCACAGTCAGCCAATGATTCTAATGCACAATTTTTGCAATGTTTTCATCAGTTCTGCTCATTACTGGCCGCCCTGACCTCTCTTCATCAGTGACACTCTCTCCCCTCAGAAAAACGTTTAATCCATTTGTACACTGCCGTTTTCTTCATGGCATTATCCCCATGAACTTGGACTAACATGTCCCTGATTTCACTTCCACTCTTGCCAAGTTGAACAAGAAATTTAATGTTTGTTTGTTTGTTGCTCTAATTCAAGCTCTGACATTCTTGCAATGGCACACAAAAACACACAACAGGCCCTTGAGCCACTCTCTCTCTTGCTTGGGCCTGCTCCTATTTCTTTGGAGGGTACTCTTCACTACTAATAAACTATCTTTTCATCACTTAAACACACACACACACACAATAATGAATGCCACTCAGCAGGACACCACCACACGCTGACACGAACACAGCTGTGAGACAGATATACCCAGGTTATGACACCTTACTGAGTTGTTTGTACAGAACTGCCAATATATGCACATGGTGGCAAGTTTGCGACCTTAACTGTCAGACCTCGAATGTGGCTCTCAGTTCTGCTAAAGCCTCACCCCTTTTATGTGATGGGTGGGCATCACTGCCCTTCAATGGAGTCCCAAGAAAACCTCTCATCCATTAATGTCCTCTCTCCTGGTTTCAGTGCAGCTTTGAAGTCATTCTCTTTTTAACCCTTTATGTTCATTTCAATGGCATATTTGCGGGAAGGAAGAGTCAATGAATCTGTTGAGTTTGGCGTTTTTTGGCATTTTGAACCAGAAGTGGCCAAGTGCTAACAACTGCAGTTTCAACCATACGTTTTTTGTCATTTCCCATTCTGCTGCTCTTCCTTTGACTACTTCAGGAACTCTGTGATAGACAGGCAGTCCACCACCAGGATCTTTGCCATGAGAATTTCTGGAACAGACAGCTATGGAAATTTTGGAAGCACATTCAAGCTTGCTGGGATACCAAGATTACCATTTTTCAACAAAAATGGAAGACAAAGATTCTTTAACCAAGAGATTACATTTTTCTTAAAATGAATCTTATGCCCTTAGTAAATTCTCAAGAATTTAATGTCATATTTCTACTGTGAATGGAACAACTATTTTTAATATATCTTCTAGCTGTGGCTCTGTTATATGGGAACTGAATTGAATATGAGTGGTCTCAATCAGCCCTGTCCCATAGCACTTTCTGTGATGAAAGGAATGTTCAATAATCTGTTCTGCACAACATAGCAGCTATTAGCCACATGTGGCTATGAGCACTTAAAATATGACTAGTATGGCTAAGGAACTGAATTTTCAATTTTAATTAATCTTAGCCTAAATTTAAATAGCTGCAGGCAGGGCAGCCGGCTGCAGCTCTAGACCTTGAACAACTCATTCTCGTTGAGGAAACAAAAGACAATAAACAATAACTGATAAAACTGTAAACTGATAAAAAAGTAAAAATGAGTAATATATGTAAGTATTACAGGAATTCAGAGGAGGGAGCAGTTGAGGGTTAGAATGCTCAGGATTGGATCTAAGAGGTAGATCTATGTGATAATGTGAAAAAAAAAGCAAAGAGTTGGTAAGTAAAAAGAGCAAGTTGCAGATCAGTATATGTACATGGACCCACTTGTATATATTTTTGTATACCAGGGATGCCAAAAACTTGTACACACATTTAAAGAGATGCCATCTGTGTATTACATAAATACCAATGGTCACCACTTTGAGCACCTCTTGCAATTGCAGAAGTCAAAGGTGACTTGTATTCATCTGTTGTTATTGGTATATATTGAGTATTACAATTTTAATAGTTTTTCCTTTCTTAGAATGTGTATATATTTTTTGGCACCCTCTGTATATTACAGATGATACACACATGTAGACAGATATATGCTTATGGTTGCATAGAACATTCCTGGAAGGATACTCAAATTGCTGATAGTAGCTACATCTGAAGAGTAGAAGTAAGGATAAAGGCAAGGAACATTTTTACATCGTTTGAATTTTTGTTTTAAAAATAGTTTAACATTTAAATCATTTTTTTTCTTTATAACAAAGTTATAGGTACAAAGATGATTAATGAACAATAGGTATTTAAAAGGCCAAATAGTCAACTCTTTCCTGTGGTTATTACTCATGAATGATCTTATGTAATTATTGGAAATATTCTACATCCTAGTATCATAGCTCTTCTGTTCTCTAATAAAATGCTTTAAAAGAAAACATACTTAAGGAAAGTAGCCTGAAGGAGGTAGCATTTAAATTGGAACTTGAGGCTCGATCATGTGGGTGGGTAACAGTGAGGGCCGGGAGTGGGATGGGGAAGGGGAGATAAGCCCCTTTGAGAAGCATGGGACCAAACCTGATGAACCTGACTGGCAAGAGGTCTGCAGTCTTGGACCCTACTGCCTTGGCTCTCTGAGCACACATCATGTGGCAGGCACTGTGATAAATAAACAATCACGAGTCAAGTCAGCAAATGATCATGTGAAAGAGATGGCATCATATATATAGTATGAGGAACAGAAGATTTGGATCCAAAGGTCCTGCCCCTATCATGTACTGATGAAACCTTGGCAAGTTCGTAATTACTTTGAACCCCACCCTCGTTTTTTCCTGTATAAAAAGCAAGGATAAAGCTACCTTACCATGAGGATAAACTGACTAAGGTTACATGCCTGGCCCCAATAGGGCATCAACAGATGTTAGTTTCCTCCTTATCACACTCTGCCCCCATTCCTAAGCCCAAATTGATAGAGAAGATAAAATATTTTTCTTGTTTACCCTTTCTCCACAAAGGTGATATCAGAACAAAATGTCTGTATAACGTGTGTGGGGGCAGGGTGAGCAGGGCCAGAACTCCGCAGGCAGTGCTGGAGAGCTGGGAGGCCATCATAAAAGGCCATTTAGGCAGTGCTGAAGAACTTCATCTAAGGTTCAAGGACATTAAGCAGGGGCGTGATAGAGGCAGACAGGCATTTTAGGAAGATTACTTAAGTAGCCGTAGGAAGGACAAACTGGAAGGACAGACGTGAAGAAGCAGGAAACCACTTTTCAGACCACTCCAAGCCGCATCTTAATCGCCTCTAAATTCCTATAATACAAAGTATTTATTGAACTATTCCAAGCATCCAATTATACACTGTCATATCATACTGCCTAATGTGCACATGTTTTTCTCCAGAACCACTTCATTAAGACTCCAGGGGACCAAATGCAGACTCAATACTTCCTTCAAATTTCTCTAAGTGGCTGAGTGCTCCTAAGTTAGAAGTGAACTGGGAAGAAGTTACTGGGGTGGGGGGGGGGGGGAAGGATACCACTACTATTGGCTAAAGTGGAAATTGAGGAATGATTGAGGCTTTCATGGGTCACCTTTCCTATGTTCCTTCCCTCTTTTCTTCACGGCTTAAAACATCAACATGCCCCAGGGGGGCCAGGCTAGCCCTTGATCGTGAGGCCCACATAAGTAAACAATGAGCACCCCGGCCTGGACTGAAACCTCATTTGAGCTGTACTTTTCAAGAGGCCCTAAAGTATCAGCTCATTTGATTCACAGCACTGCCAGGGCCTATCCCCATGTTTGCTTTTACTGATAAGAATGAATTCCAGGGCAGAGGGGAAGAAATCTCCAGTAATTTCAGTATGTTTCCCACCATCTCGCTCCATTCACCCTTGATTGTGGTGGGGGAAGCAGCCCATCAGTACTTCAGCAGCCCACATGGACAACAGGACAGCTATAGGAGTTTCAGTCACCGCCTGGCATTTGTGGGGTCCTGGCTTTCTATACATAGAGGTCCCAGTGTCCCTGGGCCCAGCAGTCCTCACCAGGCAGTGGCACAGTACAGCGTACTGCTCTTCCCATCCTAGCTGCATCCTGTATTATGGAGGTTCTTCTAAACATGTGGGTGGACAACAGAGCCCCACTTCCAAGTTTCATTTACCTTTTCACCACCCTCAAGCAAACAGGTGCCTGACCCTTGCACCCTATTCAGGCCTAGCAACATCTTCTCATGAAAATGGGCCCAGGGCCATATGGTAAAGAATTCTGGGGTTCTGGATGTCCAGAACATCGGAGATGCTATGGCGCCAGTGGACACATTCCTTGGGTAGACAGGTCCCCTGCTCTGAGGTGAAGATACAGCCAGGTAAAGGAACAGGGGTTTCTGGAACATGGGCTCAGGTTGCTTGGGTCTAAAGGTGGTACTAATGAGATACAGAGCCAAAGTTTTATGAGTTCCTGAAAATATAATCTCCTTGAGCTTTAGGCTGGCAGAGCCAAATGAGGAAGACAGTTTCAGCCTAATAAGTGGACCCTCATCAAATAGTAGTTTTTCTATAATGACTTACCACTTGACCCCACATGGTTGACTTCCTCTCAGAAATCCTAGACCCTGTTGGTTTCTGAGCCAGATGGCCATAGCCAAGGAAGAACAAATTCTTCTAGAATGCTTTAACTGCAGGGCCACATTCAACATAGAATAAGGTACTCCCCTCACTGTTGGTAAATTTGGTAAGGGTCTGAAAGAGTTCTTCCATGTGCTATGTCTTTTTCTCTATTTCTCCTCATTATTCAAAGAGACAGTATCTCCACACGTATCTTACTAAGTGTTTATCAGTTAGGAGTACTTTTTGTAAAACTTCCAGTGTGAATGACTATAGCCAAAGATCCTATCTGGGAACAAGTCTTTAAACCTTAGAATTTTTCTCTCCTAGCTGCTAGTCTTTAGGTTCCCTCCACTGCTATACCCACCTGACCCACATATACGCCAACCAAACCTTAGTGTTCTGGCTTGTTGCCTCATGATTTTAATGTGGCTGCCTGAGCACCAAGCATTACCCCTGCATTCATGGCAGGAAGCAGAGGAGGGGTGGAATATGAGAGCTGCAGTGCTGACCTTAAAAAAAAATCAGAAAAGAACTTTCCCAGAAAACTCCCTAGCAGACTTCAGCCAGAATGTGTCATTGGGTCACCCTTAGCTGCAAAGGAAGCCTCTAGAGTGGAAGGGGCAAGGGCAAGGGGGACTGGACTGGCAATGGGTTATGTGTTGGCAATTCAAAGTATCTGTCACAAACTGAAAAAACCCAAGTGGATGTGAGGGGCTGAGACCCCTGAGCTGAACATCGCATAATTTGGGACTTCTCAGAAAAAGACATGAACCACAAGGGGTACCTGTGGCCTCACCTTAATGCCACCCAAGTCTTCTGACTAGAAAGAGAGGTTTATTGGAAGAAGAGGTTCATTAAGTCTTTGACATAAAAATAAACTTAAAAGGAAATAAGGGGGACAGGGCAGGCAACAGTGTTTACCTCTTTCAGACATAAAAACAGGAAGCACAAGTTTGAACCAGCTTCTAATTACCAGCTTTTGGGGGGCGATAGGAACAAACCTTCATAACTCTCTTAGGTCTGTGGTGTGCACTGTGCTTCTACAGTGATGGGAGGGTCCCTGTGCCACCTTTTGAAGAAGCTGGGACACCCTAGTACTCTCTACACAAGGCTCCAGGGCTCAACTTGTTGGTGGCAACTTTAAAGAGAGACTTAGGTCAGGGAGAGGAAAGCAGACAGAGATCCTGAGGGCTGCTACAAGGAAGAGAACTCCTGCTGGCTGTAGTGGGCACCAACCTGGGCCTAAGAAGTAGCCTGAAGACTTAATTTTTAGTAGTCAGTTGCTCATAAGAGAGTCTGAGAGAGCCCAGCTATTGAAGACCTGAGGCCACGAGGCCCCTGTGAGAATGAACACCTAGAACAGAATGTATCCCAGGACCTGAGGGAGGGGTCAGCTGCAGGCAGGGTCAAGTGGCCACAGCAATGAAAGTTAACATGCATTGGAGGCAGAGAACCAATATGTCCATGCTCAGTGAATGACCCATCTGAAGCTCAGTCTTTTATAACTAGCAACTCCTAGTCATAGCCCATGTCACTTCGAGTTTACAATATCTTACTTTTCCCTTCTCTGAGGGCACCAGGTCAAGAACACTCCTTATCAACTTCATCTGTGGTATCAAAACGATCAGCTTCCTCACCCTGGAATCATGTGAGGTACCCTTGCCCAGATGCAAAATGTCCCTGGGTGTCCTTCACTTAATACACACCTGCAGCATGCTAGTGTACAGAGCACTTTCTATGACAGACTCTCCCCTTGCATTTCTTTCTGCAATTTTGCAGATGGAGTCAGACATTCCATCCCACATCTCTCTGGAACAGTCTTCCCTCTTGGTCCACTCTCCACCAGCATGCTGCCAAGGTATTGTTCTGGATTAACTCCAGACAGGTGGTAAGTGGTAAAGTAACTCTGAAGGCTGACTTTTTTAGGAGGATGTTCACTTACAGTCCACACGTAATCTACAAGGTCAACTATTTCTTCAATACATACAAAATAAAAGTTTCACATAGAGAATGCTGTACTTTAATAATAATGCAATCAAGATTATAAATGCATTCAATGCAAATTGTTTACTTTATGATAGTTACATTTATGTGAATTTCACCTCATTAAAATATTGTATAACTATACTTTTTAACTTTCTGAAGTGCTTTTACTATTTTCTGCTTGAAATCATTTTCTTTTCACATCCTTGGGACTCAGGAATACAGAAACAACTAGCTGTTTCTTCTCAGATACAAACACCCAGGTCTTTAGAAGGTGTGACCTGCCAATGAGAGAATGACAAGCAACAAAGGACTCCAAGGTGCTGACTCGGGGCCAGTGCTCATACTTCAAAGTTCCAAATCAAATCCTCAAAGGCCCAGCTCCTTCGTGACCTTCACAATCAGCACAGGGAGCAAGGGCACCATCATTCTCTACAGAAACGAAGTCATCTCTTCCTCTTCACATCTGTCTCAATTTAAGGAAGAAGTTCATCTCTCAGTGGCAGGGGGGAGGAGGGTCAATAGGGAGATGAGATCAGTTTTATTAAGCTGTTTTTTAAAAGTTCATTTAAAAATATTTTTAATTTTTAAGTATAAATTTAATGTTTTATAATGTATTCACAAAGTTGTGTAACCATCATCACTCACCCCTGACCGCCAAAAAACCCTGTACAGATTAGCAGTCATTCTTCCTCCCTAGTCCCTGGCAACTAGTAATCTCCCTTCAATCTTCATAGGTTTGCCTACTCTGGACTTTTCACGTGCATGCAATCATTCAACATGTGGCCTTTTGTGTCTGGCTTCTTTCATGTGGCATGCTGTTTTCAGTGCTCATCCATGTTGCAGCACGTTATCAGCACTTCATTCCTTTTAATGGCTGCTTAAGCCACTTTTAAATTCCCAGGGATTCTTCCTATTGCTTCTTTCCTGCTAGCTGTGGGGATATTGGGATGTGGGGGGATCACAGTCAGGGTAACAGAAAAGAACCCTCATCCTGAGTGCCCTAGGAGTCAGGAACCTTGCCTAGGGCATTCCCAGAGAGAAGAAACGGACCTCTCAGCAGTAATCTTCTTCAGGTAAAAGATATGACAAGGACTGTTATGCCACATCCACCAGCAAACAGTCTTAACTCGACAGGCCTGTGCAGAGCACATAGGGCAGTGCAGCCTTGGGCCATTGGCAAAGCAGTAACCCCTGCATACTCTGCAGATGACCACCCAGCTAAATCTGGGCACTTCAACAAAGGCAAGGCCCAGCATCATCCAGGAAGACTGATGTGTCCCACCTCTTCTTTCTACAAGCTTTCAGGGGCCTGCTCTTGAACTATACAGTTTACCCTTGAACAATGTGAGGGTTATGGGCATCAACCCTCAATCAGTTAAAAATCCATATGTAATTTAACTTGGCTGTCCATATCTGTAGATTCCCAACTGCAGATCAAAAATACTGTTTTTGACCAGCGGTTGGCTAAATCTGCAAATGTGAAACCTGAATATAAGGAGGGTTGACTGCATTTTTATTGAAAAAAACCCACCTATAAGTGGACCTGTGCAGTTCAAACCCATGTTGTTCAAGGGTCAACAGTAGATTCACAGTGCAGCCTATGAATTCCTCATCATCTCAGCTACCTTTTGTTCAGATCAAAGCCCTCTAGCTTCTAAAGCATTTCCTGGAGTAGATCCCCCATGTTTAATCCCAGCACAAATATCACTTGACGTCCACATCCACCGGCATGTCAAGCTGACCATAAGACTTCCTGGTGGCCTGAGCAGGCAGCTAATGAAAGTCTCCAATTGGGCATAACCCCAGATATGTTCCCATCTTCTCCTCCTTTCTAGTACAAAGTGTACAAGGAACTCTCTTGCCCATTTGCAGAAAAAATGGAGACTCAGCAAAGGCAAGAGAGCAGTGTTCATTAGCAAAAGGTGATAGAATTCACAAAGGGTCCTCTATCTAATCCCACAACTCTGGATGTACCAAGTGGAGACACAAGGGGGTTAGTTAACTAAACACCCTTTCCATAGTCTCCTCACTTGTCCATATCTGAGGGCACATATTTAAACTCAAGCTGTATGTTTCTTGCCACCAGCCCACATCTTCCTCTCCCATAATCAGGTAGCACACACCCAGACACGACCTACGTTAACAGCAAAACATCTCAGTGTCCCTCCCCAACCTCAAGTTCTCCAACACAGACCAAAGTTAACCATAAACAAAAGAAATAGGAATAAATGGTACATATTCATTTTATATGTGGGTCCAAAACAAACCAGGTCTTCTACCAGATCCAGTTTGCTGAGGAAGTCTTGAGAAAAAGCAACGATCCTTCCCATCTTCTTCAAGCCTCCCATCCCACCAGCTTCTTACCCTCCCTTCAAACTTGGCGGTGGCTCCTTCTTTGATGCAGAGGTTCCGAGGGGGCAAAATGAAAGCAGGGGCCTCAGTCAGGGACATGGAGCCGACTCTCGAGTGATCCACACTGAGGGAGGTTTTAGAAACGTGTGTTGAGGCAGCCAGCTTCACATCCCCCATGGTCTGCGAACAGGAAGGAAGGCCAGGTCAGATATGACAAAAAGTACAGCCCTGTTTCCCCTCAGGCAGCAGTGGGCCCAGTGTGCTGGCTGGGCCCCAGTGTTGCGGGTTTTACAGGGAGCAGGTGCCCCATTAGGGAATGAGAGGCCCAGCCAGCCCCAGACGCCACCTCCAGTCCACGCTCTGGCCTCCCCCAGACCCTGTGGAGAACTGCTAGGAAAGGGGCAGCTGGGGCAAGAACAGAGAAACTAAACAGTCCTTAGAATTGTTACAACAGGCATGAAAAATCAGTATTTACTAGTCACTGACCCTTCAGAATCAACAGCTACATTAGGCACTTGTGGTAGAAAAAAAAAAGCTGCTTTTGCTTTAACGGTGAGAACTCATAGACCAAAGAAAAATGGGATATATACTCCACAAAAGAAAGAAAGTAGTTTGGGGTGAATACGGCAAGGATTCTGGGTGAGGTGAGCACATGTGGTTGAATGAAAGGAAGGGAGCAAGGCTAGTGAAAACATCCTACTTCTAGGGACTAGGCTATAAAAAAGCCTCCAAGGTCACAGAGGTCAAGATTATCTAGGCTAACTCCTCCATGTACAACTCAGGCCCAGACAAGGCAAGATACTTCCCCAAAGACACAGAGCAAAATGATGGCCTCACTGGCAAGGTTCCTGACTCCTAGTCCAGGGCCTAATTAGGACTAAACAAGGTGTCAGTGGGGACTGGCAAGGTTAGCTGCAACAAAGGGACTTCCTTAGGATTGATTCCAGAAGTGGAATTAGTAACAGGGATAAATCTGAGTTCTTGGTTGCAAGCTATAGAAACTGAGTCTGGCTCTCATAAATGGAGACAGGATCTGTTAGAAAAATGGGGATCCAGGGGAGCTCCCAAAATCCACAGGGAAGGTTGCAGAACCAGACTGGGAAAACAGGCATCAGTTGAGAGACGCTGAGTGGTCAGATCCCCCAGCCAAGGTCACTGAACACCCATGGCCACCACCTGGAATACATCTGAAGTATCCCTGTTCGGGTGCTAAGTTCAGGAGGAAGCCTCACCACCAGGCAGGGACAGCCCCAGGTTGGGGACCACGGTGCCTGTTCTATTGCAGGCATGTGACAAATATCTGCTAAACTGAAGACATACAGTATTCCTAGTATTTATTTTTCTGTTCACTTTCTTGGGATCTTCAGCACACACTCAAATCCTACACTGAGTTGGGTAAGCTGACACAAATGAACAGTGCTATGTGAAGCATGTAATTAGTTTGTTTAAACTTAAGGACATCTAACAAAAATAAAATGAAGATAATATTTTAAAGTTCAAGTTAAAGTAACAAAAACCTAGATTTGTTTGTAACATGGTAGATCCCTATTTGACAAATTCAGCTTTCTCTTTCACTGATAAGGTATTAGCTTTGCAAACAAAATCCTTTCCAAATGATAAGACTCACAGGTTTAGTGCATTAGGTAACAATAAAAACAAACCTTAGGTGGCACTTACTATACACCAGGAAGTATTCTAAGCACTTTATAAATAACAGCTCATTTGCTCTGCACAACTATAATGTGGATAATCGGGTCATCCCCATTTTATGGATTATAAACCAAAGAGCAGTGAGATTAAGAAATTTGCTCAAGGCCATGGCATTTAGCAGGGGACAGAGCTGGCATCTGAACCTGGAATTTGGCACCAGAGCACTGGGCCCTCCCACCTCCTATAAGCAGTCAGAGCTGGCTAGTGGGAAGGTTGGGTTAACAAGGCAGTAAGTGAGAGCTGCTACCACATACATAAAAATTAAAAGTTTTCTCTGTGTCAAAACATACCATCAACAACATTAAAAGATGGATAATAATCTGGGATACAATGTTTGCAACAAAAACAAAGGACTAGGAATTTTACACATAAAAAGAAAACAACCCAATAGATGAGTGGACAGAGGCTATGCCTTGGATGGTTAGTTAGTTCACAGAAGACGGACAAAAGACCACTAAACAGACGGACGCTGCCTAGCCACAATAAGAACCCGACAGTGGAAATTAAGAACAAGTTATTATCTTAAAAAACTAACCCAACTGACATTTACAAAGAAAGATAGCACACAATGCTGGTGAGATTGTGGTGAGGTGGGAGTATAAATGGATACAATCTTTCTGGAAAGCAGTTTGGTAAAAAGATGTCTGAATAAAATGTCTGTCTCTTTTCCCAGCAACCCTACATTTAGAGATGCATGATTGGAAAACAATCAGAAATGCGGCCCCAAATTTATACATATAAATGCTCATTACATTATTCATAGTAAAAGAAATAGAAAAATAATCTCTCCAGTTATATAGAAATAGAAAAAAAAAACAGTTAACAATCTAACAGTAAGAATTGGTAAATACAATGTAATAGCTGGCAGTTACATGAGTACATACAAAGAAAATAATGATAGGAATTTAACAATATAAAATTTTTAAATTAAAAATACATTTATGGAAAATTCAAAACATACAGAAAATTATAAAGAATGATAAAATGAGTACGTCAAATAACCATCACCTACTCCAACAATTAGCGTGTTGCCATATTTGTATCATTGGATTTGTTTATGTGCTTGCAGAACCATTTCAAAGGAATTATGATATAATTTTGATGACAAGAATTAGAATATATGTATTCACTCAATCAAATTATATTTATTGAACATCTACCATGTGACAAGCTAGGTGCTAGGGATACAGCAGTGAGTAGTTATATGTGTGCATACGTGAGTGTGAGTGTGTGTGTGTGTGTGTGTGTGTGTGTGATATGAATGTGGTAACATGGGTAGGGAAAGAATGGGGTTCTTGTATCCTGCAGAGCTATCTAGGACCACACCCCAGAGAGAACACTGCTCCCTCTGTCCTCCACGGGCACAGAGGTGAGGTAACAGGTATACCCTATGCTGCTAGCACCAGGCTTGGGGTGAAGGTGGGGGCAGCTGTCATGAAGGTCTGAGTCTGCCGTAAATCCAGGGGCACTGCTACTTTCCAGCTATGAGCTGGGCAAGGTACTGCAACTCCCTTGGCTTCAGTCTCCTCTTCTGTTAAATAGGAACAATAATATCATCTCACAAGGTTGAAGGGAGGCTTTGAATGGGAATGGCTATAAAACATATAGTATAGCAAAAAAGGGATTCAATAAGTGATAGCTGACAACATCATCATCCAACTCCCAAAGAAAAACCAGTTTCCCCACCCTATAGGACACTGACCCTTTTCATCAAGGATAGCAAGACGCCCAGGCCAGCCTGATTACCTTCAGGGTAAAGGTAGTTGACTGGAACTGCTGTTCCATAGTGGCAGTGTCCGTTCCGGCAGCACTGTTTAACAAGCAGGGTGTGTGCCCCTGACACTGTGCTGGGTACTCATCTCACTCAGTCTCCACAGTTCTTCAAGGCAGCTCTTTACAAATGAGGACACCGGGGATCAGAAAGCCAACTACACTTGTCCAAGGTAATGCAGCTAAGAAGTGGAAAACAAACTGAAGTCTGACTGTAGTCATAACCTGTGTGCTTGCTTCTTGGAGGGCCCCAAGACCCAGATGAGACATTTCCTGCAGTTCCCAGTACAGAGGGATGCAACAGGCAGCGGCTATTGCCAACAGGAATACTGGGAGTCACAGAGAGGAAAGCGGGGGCAGGGAACACGCCTCCTCTACTCTCAGGCCTGCTGTTGAAGACATGAGGCTCTTCTGCCTCTGCTTCTTGGGGAGCTGGAAACTAGGAGTGGTGACATCAGGCTCATGACCCTCTCTACAAATCGTCTTGATCCAAGACCTGTTGAGGTCCAGCTAAAACCTCCCGAAGGCCCCAGATATTATCATCAAAAGGAACGTGCTTGGCCTTAAGAACACAGAAGAGAGAAAGTCATCCAGCACTAGGGGAGGTCTGGCTGTATGGTTAGAAACAGAACAGGCAAGTCAATACAGCCAGAAGACACCCAGTCCCCTGCAAGGCACCTGTGGGGGGCAGATACTTAACTATCATGCAAGCAGGACCAGAGCCCAGTCCCAGGCTGGCCAGACACACCAAACAGCTCCTCTCAGCCCATCACCCCACCCACTGCCATCAGCAGAATAAACAGATTCTGTCCACACTGACAATTAATGGTTACTGACATATTTGGAATGTTCTGTCAAAAAAAAAAAAAATCAAACCAAACCATCCCTTATTCCCTTCTAAGCCCTCATCCAGCCTGGTGATCACATTCCCATCTAGAACACCAGAAACCTGGGAAACTTCCATAGTATTTTCTTTATCAGCAGAGCAGTGCTCAGTAGTTGGACTCAAACACACCAACTAGAGAGTTTCATTCAATGCCAGTTACACTCAGATCAAAGGACAGAAAAGTAAGGAGAGAGAAAAACGGAGGAGGTAGTCAAAAGAACAGGGGTCTGAGAGCTGGAAGCAGCCCCTCTACCCCCAACACACACACACACACACACACACACACGCGCACACGCACACACACATGCATACACATGCACACGCACACAAATGCACATGCACACATACGCACACACGTGCGCACACACACGCACGCACACACATGCACACACGTGCATGCACATGCACACGCAATGCTTGGGCACAAAGCTCACCTCCAAATATGGTTTCCACAAGTAACAGAATATATTAATCATTCAAAGTAGCACTAAGTTAATTTGACTTTAATTTGATCAAAAGCCCTTTAAATTGTCTCTTGAACCCAGAAAGGAACACTTTCAACTATGGCCAAAACAAAGTGCAACTCTGAGGCAAAAAGACAAAAAAAAAAAAAAAGGTTAAAAATCAGGGATCAAGTTATGGCAAAACAAGTTTATAGAATCCAGCTGTCGTCCCCTTCCCTACCCAAAGTGCATACATTTTGAATGATCCTACTCTCTAAGCACCTGATCCAGCAGCAGGGCATCCTGGAAATATCCTACCTTCCCCTACAGGGAAGGGCTCCCAGCAGCCTCTACACTGGAAGCCTGGCTGTCAGCAGTGAACCAACCAGGCACAGCGCACAGGAGAGGCAGTAAACCACCCAGGTGCAAATGCCCCAGGCAATGACAGCTCCTCTCTCCCCACCTTAAGCCTCTCTGCAGTGCACTCAAATCCTGACAAATTCCCTAACCTAATCGCTCCTAATCTCTGAAAGGCTGCTCCTCAGTTGTGGGCTGTGCCCGGCTGACTTGCTGTGACCCACGGGAGCAACAGTGGGGCAGGGCCACACACTGGAGAACGGACCATGCCTTACCGTGGCCTCTTCCTTGGGGTCAGCTCTCACATGAGTCGAGACACTGGGGCAGTCATGCACTCCCACTATACTGCAGATTCCTGTCCAAGGTCCGTCTAAGAAGAAAGCAAGAGCAGGAGGGACAGGGACGACGCCGTAGAGCCCAGGGCCAGACTGAAAAAAAAAGGGCGTTTGACTTTGCTCGCAGATGTTGCAACTTGCCTTCCGCTGGGCAGCCAGCTTCACCCAGTCAGGGAAATCTGTTGTTCTAATCCGCCCAGTTGGGGTGACCTTTGAAACCCCTGGCTGCCAGCTGCAGAGGCTCTCAATGGATTCCCGAGGAAACCAGGGGTGGAAGCTCATGGGGTTTTACTGAGCTGCAGATTCCAATCTGAGTGTGCAGCAAAGAGAGGACGCTGTCAAGCAGAGAGCTGAGACTGGAGGGACTGGGCACACCCAACTCCACATCTGGCCTGGAACATCACTCGCTCCTTGGCACATCTGGCCTAGGATTACCACCCAGGGTTCGGGGGGCCTTTGTCTCCTGAGACTGAGCGTCTTCATCCTCAAACTGAGGAAGCCCCATTTATGATCCCTTGAGTGAGAGAGCCAAGCTCAGAAAGCAGATGAATGGAAGGAACTCCAGGCTGCAAATGTATTAAGGAATCAGGGCTGAGATTTGAACCAGGTTCTACACGTCATGCATAGGATTCAAAGGCACTGGTCCTGACCCCAGGGAGGGCTTCAGTAGTGGTCCCTGGAGCATACTTCTAAAATGCAGTAGCAAGGTGATGTCCAGCCCAGTATCTCTGCTCCAGGGGACAGGATTTCCAAGTTCCAGAGGACTCCCACGTCCTATGCAATTCACACCTCAGAAGGCACACTTGGAGAACCATTGCTTTAGCCCATCCCTGTCCTCTCCTTGTCACACTGTCTGCTGTCAATTCTGTCCTTAAAATATAGAAGTGGGAAGAGAAAGTGGTTTTATAGGAGTAGTGGTATGCAACTTTGAGGGGCAGGGAGGGAAAAGAATGAGTCAATATCTAATTTGATTCCATCTTTTCTTCTAAAGAGAATGGTTGAATGTGGACCAGAGAGATTTGAAGCCTGAGACAGACACCAATGAAGAGAACACCTTTAAGTCAATTAAATCTTAGGCCCAAACTGAGTACACACCCCAGACCTTGCAGATGGTAGATATTCTGAATATTTTAACGGCTAATAAAGGAAGAAATGAATCCAAACAACAATGCTGTCCATCCCTGAGGAATGGAGACAAATCCAAATCTCTCTTCCTAGGCAGAGGTTTCTGGTAGAGGAAGGAACTGAGGACAATGATTTGGACAAAATCACAGAAGGTGTATTTATCAAACCTGTGGGTTACACTAAGCAAGTTGGAACAGCTAGTATGTTAGATGTTAAATACACCCCTGAAAGATTAGCAAAAGGGACCAGAGCTTGAAAGGACATTTCCAAGAACAATGTTAAAATCCCTATACTTGAGCTCAAAAAGAAAGATTGAACGACTACCCAAGTACAAAATGAATGATTGGAAAGACCTGACATGGACTTCCGGCCCCACCAAGGTGAGGCCAATCCCATGTTGGGAGCACACAGCAAATCCCTTAGGCTGTGTTTGTCTCACACATCATAGTTGGCAGCCATGTAGTCGTGTGGCTGTATGATTAACCTCTGTTTCCCCCACTGCAACACAAGCTCCAGTAGGTCAAGGGTCCTGTGTGTTTCGTTCATAACTACCTAGAATACTGAGAAGCACTTAGTAAGTTCTGAAAAGATTCCTGTGGAATATATGAAGGAATAGACTTTTGGGCTAAAAAAACAAATTTTGTTGCACTGGGAATCTCATCAATGTTAGAGAGGGGACGTATGGAAAGCAGTGGGTGAACAAGTCGCCCTCTGAGGCCTACAGGTATTTGGTTCTAGACACATGGGTGCCAGTAGCTCTGAACCTGTCATGTGACTCGTGCATCCTTCCTACTCCTTGCTTCGCAGGCTTCCTATGTGTGAAATGGGCATTATGACGCTCTGCCCAGGGGACACACTCTGGGTTTCCTGTTGGCATCCCCAAGCAACCCAATGCAGGACCCTGGGTTCCCCAGTAAAATCATGCAAAGCCAGCCTGCTCTGTCTCCCACAGCTGAGTTCTTCCCTGAGCACCAGCAGCCTCTCCCTCTCCATGGCTTCCTGGGCCTTTTCTCTTGGAAAACACATTAAAGGAGGGGCTGGGCTGCTGCAGGCACATGAGCTGCCCACGTCAGCCGGGCCACATCAGCAGAGGAGCAGACCACAGTGGGAGGAGGAGGTCTGCTCAGCAACACAATCCTGAGTGCCTGCATCTTGGACAGAAAGTTATTTTTAAATTTTCTCCAAAGGGGACACACATACACAGAGATCCAACCCAATAAACACATGCAATAGCACACACAGTGTGAATGAGTGAGGCCTGCTCTCTTGGAGCTTGCTCTCTTCCTGTTGGGATTCTTGCTTAATTTGGGATTTAATGAGAACAGGCTGAGAAAAGCTTCCTACAGTAAAAGTCACATGCAAATAAAGAAATCAAAGCCAGAAACTCTGATTATAACTAAATTGCCAAAATGCCCATTTCTATCACAATCTAGCAACAATTCTCAAAGTTCACTCATTTCATCAAGTACCACCCCCGCAGAAGGAAGTTTGGGGTCATACATGCATTAATCCACATCTCCTTTCCAAACACCAGGCCTCCTGCCCGCAGTCTGCTAAGCCACGCCAACTAAATGAGAGGAGCAGGTAGGGGCAGCCCCACACCCTCAGTCCGTGGGAGCCCGGGAAATCGATTTGGAGAGTGGAACAGTGCTCATGGCTCCCATCGCCACAATGTTCCGTAGTAGGGAACAGACTGCTCCGAAGTCAGACACTGCTGCATTTCCCCACTGTTAAACTATGTGTACGTTGCCTGAGGTGAGTGATGATCTCTGATCTGTAACACGGGGCTACTACTAACACCTGCTCATCTGCAGGGTTGCTATGAGCGTCAGCAATGTGTACAAAAAGCAGCCTCAGGCCAGTCACTGGCACAGAGTAAGTGCTCAGTCCATGGTGGCTGCTATTGTTAACATTGTTGTTGTTTTAAGATTTCTGTCAGCTCAGAGGATAGAAGAGGAGGGGTGGCACAGGAGAAATCGGGAGGTAGCACCTGAGGGTAAAAATAGCACTGAAGAGTCAGTGACTCTTGTGCTTACTACGGCTACACCCTAACCAGCTGTGTGACCTTAAGAAAGTCACTTCCCTTCTCCAGTCTTCTCTACCTGGTCTGAAGGGCTACTCTGGACCCTTCCTGCTCTAGTGTACCTGTGTCTCCTGGACTGCTGCCAACTCTCCATAAGACACCTAGGCAGGTAGGAAAGATTCCAGCAGAAGGAGGCAAGCCCAGAGCAGGAATAAGATGTTGCAGGACACCAGGTAGGAGGCAAAGCCCTCCCTATTACAGACTTTTGTTTGGGGCCCACCATGCAGGGCCTCACAGGCCTGAGAGCCAAATCAGGCAGGCTCACCTGGTCCTCAAGGCACACCTGCGAGACCCCAGCATACACCATGAAGATTCTGAAGGTTGGGCCAGTGCTAGGAACAGGCACCTACGCTGTTATTTCAGCTGCTCAGCCTCTGGCCAGCTTCCAGGTCTGTCTAGGGAGGGGCTGGGCTGAAAGAATGAGGGAAACCCCAGGGGAAAAAAGGAGAAAAAGAGACAACCAACAATAGCTATTGTTTAGTGAGCATTTACTATGCGCCAGGCACTGGAGCGAGTACTTAAGGTGACTTACATTAGCAAAATGGCAAATATTAACAGAAAAATTAATGGGAGTATCATTCCATAAGTGGAATATACGAGGGCTGTCTGGAAAGTATCCAGCCATGTAATATAAAAACCAGAGGCATTTATGGCTGGATTTTTTTCTGGACAGCCCTCGTATTCCTTTTCTTTCTACTACTCCATCCTATCTCCTCCTTCCCCAACCACCTAATATTTAGTGATTTATTTAGAAACTTAGGTGTGGGGGAGCAGGTGGGAGGGCCAGCGGGTGGGTTTGGGCAGCCCAAAGGGTGTGCTGTTGATGTGGAGGGTCAGAGAAGGAGTAAAGTGAAGTGTCACTAGTCTGTGCCCCAGTCTGCCCTGCCCCTTTTCTCCTGGTCTTTAGAGAAGCCTAGGAAAGCTCTGGAAAAGAAGGATCAGGAAGGCAGTGAGCCTTGGGAGGGGGCTCTGAACAGCTTCTCCAGCTCCAGATCGAATGTCCCATCCCTTCCTTCTGAGTCACCTGAAGCGCATGCTGCCCCTCACCTTTCTGGGGGCAGCTGGCCATGTGTGGATGATCCGAAGGGACGGGCCCAGAGGATCCTGTGCTGGGAGGCCTCTTCGATTCTGAGAACACGGATGTGGGTGAACTGTGAGCAGAGCTCGCCCGGGCCTGGCTGCTGATCATGGCCCCTGCTCTTCTCCGTGGGTCTAGGAGGGATGCCAGCCAGCTTCTCATGGCTGTCTCTCCTGGGAAAACACTAGCTCTCTAGTGGGACTAGCACTTGGATGATCTGAGAGGAGAACGAGGGGGACACTTGTGTGGGCATCCTGCCTTTCCGTTTGGAGGAGAGGGGCAGTGGGATGCACTGAGACAACAGGCACAGCAGAATGGGGAACGCCTATAGGAACCACGGCTGAGTGTGGAGAGTATCTCCAGCCACGAGTGTCCACAGCTCCTGCTGGCCCTCCTGGGGCCCAAGGCGGTTGCTCACACCCATCTCACTCTAGCATGACCACAGCTCACTTGAGTGTCCCTTACTGAGAGGCCTGGAGATACTTCTCTTGCAAATCCTCCTTCCTGGGACACAGCACAGGAATACGAGGCACGGCCAACCTGATTTATCAACTCCTACAGGCTCCCAGATTTGAAATTCAAGTTTGTAGTTTTTCCTAATTACTCCCACCAACACAAACTATCTCCTGTGGCTGAAGCCAAAGGCCTGGCATGCAGTGTTATGGATTTCTATTTTCCTTCCTCTCTTTGTTAGCACTGAGATGGGAGGGCAGGTACACAGAGAAGGGGAATGAGGAGGGAGATGGGACTGGGTGTCTCCAACATGCTGGAGGAGGCAGGGTCCTGAATCCAGGGGGGTTTTCCCAGGCAATTTCCAGGTTGGTCACCTCAACTAGAGAGAGAGGACCAATCCCTACTCTAGGGTCAAGCCCAGAATTGTTATCAACAACACAGCTGGGGTAAACACCAGTCCTAGGACATTAGTGACAATATATTGACAATCCAAGAGCAAACTAGGTAGTGATGGCCAGCCAGTAGACTTCAATGAGAGATCTCACCACAGGCTTTGTGGTCAGACATGCCTACATGTGAACCTGCCTCTGCCACTTAGTAGCCGGATGACCTTGGGTGATTTACTTAATCTCTGTAAATCTCAATTTTCCCATCTATAAATCTGCTTTGTAGGACTCTGTGGATATTAGAGGCAACTTCAAGTATCCAACACAAAGCAGATACTCAGAATACTCAATACATTGTAACTGCAATATGTAATTTCTAACGATGCCTGGTAAACAGCAAACACTCAACAAATGGTAACTCTCTGGTAATAGCCAATTATAACAAAGAATCAGAGTTATCACATTTCATTTAGATCTTCTAGTTCATTTAAACATTGCCACAAATATTAATTTATGTATCATAAAGAGATTACTAATTTATGCTTTTATGTTGACTTCTTTTTATCAGTTACGTGCCATTAACTAGAAAATATGCATTGCTGTCACCCTTCCAAATTCTGGCTTACTGTTAGCATAGTGGAATATGGCTGGGCCACAGAATGTGGGGGCTGAAAGGGGTCCTAGATCATCTAGTCCAAACCCCTTATTACACAGATGAGGAAATGGGCCCAGAGTGCACCTACGGATCCTCAAAGACAGGGGAAGGGAATCGCTGAAGTTTATAAGGCACAGAAAAAGGGCCAGGACCCTCTGAGCAGGTGAGCCCTGCAGTAGAGAGCTGAGCTGGGGTAGGGAGACGGTAAGGGAACGCCACTGGGAAAGAGATGGGCCAAGAGGAGTTTGGGGAGATACGGTCATCAAACTGATTGAGACTAGGTTATGGAGGACCTAGAGGGTAGTAGCAATGCTCTTAGAGAATGCTATCAAAAGGGTTTTTACTTAAAATTAACATCATGCTACTGACAACTTATGAAATGTCTTCCCAATCAAGATTGGACTTCAACTTCACAACATTATAACCCCATTTTATTGATGGGAAATCTGAGGGTCAAACACCAAAGATTACACAGCTAATACAGTAGAACTAGAATCCAGTTCTTCTTACTCCAAATCCTGGCTAAATTTGATAACATACTAAGGAAGGATTTAGCAAGATATGATAAATCTTATCATAATAAATACCAGTGCCCAACAGGAAACTTCCAGCCTAACAACTGTGTTGATATTCCTTTAGATTTTACTGGAATGATATCTGATGGGTACAAATTTGACGAATGTAGTCAATTCCTAGCCTATGGAAAGTCCCTTGTATTTTTTATCCTAAACAAATGACTTCATTTCAATCACTCAGGCCTGAGAGGGAGACCATACACACTGGCTAATCTCTAACAGATTTATGCAGGGCCAACACCACCATCAGTAGATATACCTTAGATATACCTCTCCCCACACACAGAGGTGCTCTCTCTTCCCACTCACAGGCCAGAAATCTGTGTGTTCTCCCCCAAAGCTTGCTGCTCTTCTCCAAGCTTCCCTTCCTCTGGCTGGGCACAACCCCAGAGCTCAGTCTTGGATATATTAGCACTGCCAGGAGGATGCATTGGCTGTGTGACAAGCCCTGTTTCCACACGCATTTCACCCCTTGCCCTCACCTGCCCTCCCACGACATAAGGGCCCATTCCCAGGACCGCCTCCAGCTGAGGGTGAGAAACAATGGCTTAATGTTTCCTGGAACTTACCTGGGGTGGTGGAGGATTGCCACCCAACCCAGCCAGGTTTATAGGCCCAAGGGCCAAAAGTCAGGCTCAGACACAGCCCTGCTCCTCCTCCAGACTTCATTCTTCACTCTGAGGGGCTGCAGCACCTCCCGCCCTTCTGCTGGTTGCACGCCAGCCAGCACTTCCCAGTCCCACTAGGGGCAAGGGCACAGGGGAGCCTGCCGCTCCGAGGTTCCTTGGGATTCTTGGGTACTAATCTCAGGTCTTTTGTAAAGGAGACTCACCCTAGGAACCTGGAATGCCAGAGCTGAGAGGAACCTTAGACATGATACAATCCCACTAGGAACCTCAGAGGGGTGCAGCTATGTGCCTTTTGGGGATGCTTGAGGCTACCATCAACTATACTCAAAGATTTTAAGGAAGCATTTTTATACTAAAACCAATGCATTCACATTATTGTATAGCACGACAACTCCAAGTAGATTTACAAATAATTACAGGATCTCAAAGGAATGCAATGCTTTCTGCAAGCTGATTCAGGCTACACCCCAAACCCCTACCCCCAGAATACTTGCTCTTTCTCCACTTCCCTTGGGGATGGCAAATCGGAGAAGCACTGGTCTTATTCAACCCTCCTGTTTTACAGAAAAGAAACCTCAGGTCCAGACAAATGAAATGATTGTGAACCATAATATCTACTGTTACTAATAAAAATATACCATTTATTGAATACTTACTAGAGGCCTGGTACTGTACTGAGGATTTTCCAAAGCAAATCTATAAGATAGGTATTATTTTCATTTTAAAGATGGAGAGAACACTCAGGAGTTGTGCAATACATCCAAAGTCCCAGAGCTAACAATAACAGTTACGTCTTATCAACTTTGAACCCAGGCCTCTGACTCCAACATTCAGACCCTTGGTAACAACATCACACTGTTAGAGATGCCACAGGGAGGAGCTGGGGGCAGGTCAGAGTCCAATCCTGGCTCTGCCACTAGGTTACACACAGTTACAGAGCGCAAGAGGACCTCAGCTCACCTTCTCAGTCTATAGATAAGACAACAGAGCCCCAGAGAGAAGGGCCTGCTTAATTTCAGGAGCCACTGAATGTCAGGGACAGAATCTGCTCACAGTGGGTCCTGGGGAAGTGTGATAACCTCTCTGGGGTTAGGAAACTTCTAACATCCCCCCTGGCTATATCAGTTTATAATCTTCAGGGGTCCTCATACACTCTGGTCTGTAGACAGCAGCTCAGACAAGCTTCCTTTAACCTCTTGCCAGGTAGCTGGACAGGGCGAGAGGTTAAAGGTAGCTCACTTGACAGTGACCAGTCACTTTTGGTTCTGAAGTGATTAGCCAGTCTGCTAGCACGACAACTCCAAGTAGATTTACATTAGCTGAGCCATATACACCAGGAAGCAGAACGTATACAATAATAGCCCAACGCCACAGCCTCAAGCATATACACTCCTAGCAAGGAAATTCCAGAAGTTCATTCACACGTGGCTTGAACCTATAGAAATGTTCCAGATTCCAACTTCTTAGGCGAGGCAATGCTTTTTCCCTTATGTCTGAACTAAAGATAAAATAGTACCCAGGGGCCAGAAGGTAATTTCTTGCTTAAGTCCAGGAAAAGCCAAAGAGAATGTGCTCCCACACTTACCATCCATGTCCCTCAAACAACAGGACAAAACATCTACAAAATGCCTAGACATCTCTTCACTTTGGCAGTCCTGAAAGCACATACATGTTTGCTCAGGTGCAGAGTGAGCTGCATCTGCCTGGCTTCTCTGTTGACTGAAACCCACTCTGAGCTGAGACTGTGAGGAGACGCTGTCTGAAGAAGGTGCCTCCTCTCTCCAGTCCCATGGGAGATGTCCAGGTGGGTATTAATATCTTGGGGCACTCAGAGTCAGACCAATCCTCCTGTGGTCACAGGAGAGTGGGCCTCCTCCACAACCCCACCCCGCTTTTCTTGCAAGCTGAACCTAGGTTCAGCCCCTAGGCTGACTCACAGATGGTCAGCTTTGTGCTCTGCTCAGTAACAGGGTTCCCAATAAGCCAGCCTTGACAGAGCCAAAAGACCAAGAAATCAACAGAGCCCACCTACCTAACTGCTTAAAAGCATCGTCTTCTACCCTGTGAACTTATTTCTGCACTAGCCATGCATAGGCTTTTCTATTAAAAATCAAGAACTTCTCTAGGGAACAATGATTCCCAGGGATACAAATAGAGGGAAGTCTCAGCTGGCAAATGATCTACTCTTACTGCTTCTGCTCATTGAAAAAGGTAGTGGTTCTGTACTAGACCTGTGGGATAAATGAGGAAGGATGCAAGGGAAAGAGGAGTTCCTGGGTCAGAGTGAAATATGAAGTCTAGCCACACTGAGGGGAGGCTTGGGAAAAACCACCTTGATTATCCTATAACCAATCGGGAAGCAGAGCTATATTCATGTGTTACACCTGGGCCACTTCTCCATCAGGCTGGGCCTACCTCAGTATCACGGAATCTTGATTCACCAGCTCTTAAGTGCTAGAGGCAACTAGCAGAACAAATGTCCTCAACCTAGAATGTTCTCCTCCTTCCTTTTCAATCATGAGAGTGACCACATGACATAGTATCCAAGCCAGGACTCTTCTGGGAATAAAGGAGGGTCCTATTAATATTGATGCTGAGACTGTCCAGATGAACCAGGATGTATATATGGCCACAGTCATCAATTCACAGTCTCCCTAAGTCTAGACATGAGCTGTGACTTCAAAGATGTCTTCCCTGGCCACATTCACCCTATTTTGGCCAAGTTCTTACTTCACATGTCCTCAATCCAGGAAACTGTTATTTCACACACTGAGTAATATGGGACATATTCTCATACATAGCCTTTTCTAAACAGTGTCTTGGTTGCCGAATCTTTGCATGAACTTTAAACTTACTCCAGTCCCTTGTTCCATCCTATTTTGTCATTGTTTATAAACAATAGTTCTTGAAAATCTAGTTGTGAGTATGATTACAAATGAGTTTTTCCCTAACATAAATATTACCTTTTCTACATATATATTTTCTAGTCTTTTTCTACACATGTACTTTTTAAAAACAAAATTGTATCTACACATTATCATCACCTTTATTTTCATACTTTTCTTAAGGCTAAACCACAAACTTTTGTCCTGCTAGGGCACATTCTTCTTCATAAGTCGCATTTTTTAATGACTATAATATCCCATCAAGTGGATGATCATAATTTACTCAATTGGCTTCCAATTCTACTAAAACAACATCACAAGTTAGTTTCATGTACATAACTCTTCCTTCATTCTAGATTATTTCTCCAAGATTATTTCAACAATTTTGAATACTCAATAAAAGTGAATGACATTCATACAGCTCTTGAATCTGGATCCTCGATTTCTGTCAACCTACTACCTGAGGCCAACTTATGGTTCCTCACATGTTGAGGTCTCTTTCCCCAGCCAACTTTGAGCTTAAACTCCTTGATCTGGTGCTAGGTCCCAGGCAAGGGCCAGGATGGGGATTTCTGTACAATTTGAAGGGATGTGCACCTAAATATCTAACCAACTTAGGCAAGGTTTGGGAAATGAGGCAAGTCTTGAGCAAGACAGGAAAGGATCCAACCTCAAGGAGTCATGAAGTTCAAAAGAATTACTGTTATCAAACAAAACATGAGGCCTGCTGCCCTCTCCTACATAATCCTGCCAGCAGGGCAGCTCTGAAATGCCTGCAGCTATCTTTGCCAACTAGCAGAGTCCAGGTAATTTCTGGTGCCACAGGGAGCTTTGGAATTGAAGTCTGAGGGAGGATGTGCTAGGGCAGGAAAACACGGGCCACACCAGCAGAGGTAAAAAGGTCCAAATTTTCAGAGGTTGCTCTTAGCTTTGTGATTGAAATGGAATGCTATACAGATTTAATATCAGTGATGCAGATAAAATAATGTCAGCATACTGGATAATTAAAAATATTTGGCTCAATTCTTCACTCTCTCACTTTCTGGAGGGAGGTTGACAGAGAAAGGAGATGGGTCCAATAAACCAAGAATTCCTCAGAGTTTTAAGTATATTTTTAGTACTTCTGACATCTGGGAGAGCAGAGACATTATTTCAGGATCAGATCCTGATCCTGCCCTTTACTTTGGGCTGAGCATCACTCTCTAAAACCCTTTGATGAGAATGTAATTATTTTAAAGATATGAGCAGGCTAATTGAGACCACATTTAGGGAGTCCCTAGTTTCCAACAGAAGATGTTTCTGACTTGAGTGGAACAAATGCCATTAAACCAGTTGCCACCAATCCTACTCCTCATCATCTCCCCAAATTCCTTTTCCTACCTGCCCAGGGTTCCCCCAGACCTGCATCTGAGCCAGATCTGCTCTGCTCAGGATGGGAGCTGCCCAAGACAGAGATTCAGCATGGGGTCACAGCTAGGTACTTATGGAGTAGTGCTGGACCCAGCCACCTGTCCCCAATTGTTCTTTAAAGTGTGGGCTACTGGCAAGGAAAAAGTGAATCACAGAATGACAGATACAGTTAAGAGACCACAGAGATCTTCTAATTCAACCTGTCACCCAGTAGAAGAATTCTGTTCTGTCACAAACTTGGCAACAAAGGGCTTGGTATGTGTGTAGACAATTGCCATGAAACTGGTGGTTATAGGCTGGCAGCAGGGACAGAACCAAACCCATTTGGGTTAGAAGCAGGATTTAGCCAATATCATGGAGGGTTCCTCTGTGAGACCGAGCAGGCCTACAAGTACCAGGAGCTGCAAGGCTGGGGATGAATTCTGCCAGTGCCCTTCGGGTGGGCCAGGTGCCCCAGAGTTAGGACACCTGCCTTCACTCATGCAGCAACTCTCAGTCAAAAATTGTCAGAGAGGGGACAGGAAAGGATCGCAGGCAAGGGAGTTTGGGTCAGTGTGTTCAGCAGGGTCTGTTCTTGTAGGGAAAGCCTAGGGCACCTCATTAGGGCCTGCTCCATCGCCCAGGTCCTGTAAAGAGTAGAAACAGAGGGATATTTTGTGGGGCATCTGACAGATCCTAGCCAGGGCATCCCAAGAGGTAACCATGCAGAACATCCTGCAAGAAGAAGCTCCGACCCTCACAAGCAGCCCATTCCATCATGGGCTGAGCCATGATATGCCTCTCCTCAGTGGATCCAATTCTGCTCCCTGGAGTCATATAAACTATTCTTCTAGAAGACATGCCTACAAATATTTGAAGACAGTCCTCATCTATTCTTTATTCTTCTGCAAACAAAACACACTTGGCCCCTTTAGCTATTCCACCCTGGCATTATTTCCAAACCTTTCCACCTCCTCTGGTCACACACTGGTTTCACCATGAGCCCCTGGGTGTGACCCTGAGGACTGAAGAAAGAACACAGGAGTATACTGGTTAAATGCGCAGTTTGGAACCCAACTCCATCACTCCCTGTGCCTCAGTGTCCTACACAGGAGCTGATAATCCTAGTTATGAGAACTATATAATTCATGGAGAACTCTTAGAACTGTGCCTGGCATATGATAAGCATCTAATTAAGTTTTAGCTATTTTCTTTTTAAGCACAATGCTTAGCATGTAAGTATGTAATACCTACACAAATACCACAACTGGATATTCCAGTTTCATTACTCACCAGCTTCCTTCCACTGATAAAACAATACCACCTCTGAGCTTTGATGAGGTCAGGAACGAGAAGAGAAATCTCCTAGTGAGTGGTTGGTACATAATGAGGAGGCAATAAACATTAGCTTCCTTTCCCTTTGTAGTGATGCCACAGCTGGGAAACTTTCTCCATGCATCTCTGGCAGTTTTGCACATCTTGCAAATACAGGCACTGACTGCATTTGTTTCAGACAATCTTTTCAAGATTATTTATATCATAAACAACCTTGGAAGAGAGAGATAATGTCTCCCTTTGGAGAAAAGTACAGTTACATTTTTCTGCCCATTATAAAAAATTTGAGTTCCCTAAGCTCAAGATTTCTCTCTGCTGTGTGTGCAGGTGCCAGCTAGCCTTCTGTGCCACCTTATGGGGATTGGAGCTCATAGGACCTATTGGAAAAAATGCTGATGCCCTGGTCACTGCTATTGTTGTGAATCAAAAGTCCTTTGTCCCTAACACATGGGTCTCATCTTCTGTCAGCAGTCATGAACCTGTGGCAAGCTAACTGGTTAGCTTGCAAGTAGGTGAAATGTCCTTTCATGGTTATTAAAAACTTAGAGAAGAGATGGTGGCAAAATCAACCCCAGTCTTTCTCTTAAACTATCATCAACCCCATCATATTCTGTCCATATTTAGCTGATTTTTAAAAAATTCTAAGTGAAGGATTTCTCCTTATTTCCTTATTTATTCATGCTGATTTTCATCTTCTTGATTTTAATCAAAAGTTGCATTCATTTGAGGTCCTTCTAAAACTGTTTTCAGGAGAAGACATCTTTTGAACTTGAAGGTCCCTGTTTCAAGTTCCCTTGTCTGAGATGCATAAACCAGTCTCTCCTCCCATTCTACTCACTTCTCCCACCAGACCAAGTAGACCCTCTGTCTAAATCTAGATTCTCACCCACAGCATCAGACACTGGGTTTCTATTGTATAAAACTCATGACAAGCTTCTACCTTCAACTGATTTGTAGGCAAGAGAACTGTAAGTTCTATCAGTATCCTAGGATGCCCTTCACTCTTTCCTCACCCTTTACTAACAACACTGAGAAGGCCTCTCATATTAGCCACTCCCACTTCACAAAAGCTGGGGAGATGGAGTTCCCTGGTGGTGTAGTGGCTTAAGGCTTCAGCGCTGGCACTGTCAATGCTGTGGCCTGGGTTCGATTCCCAGCCAGGGAACTACCCACATACAAAATAAATAAATAAAAATAAAAAATAAAACAAATAAAATCTGTTCTTTAAAAATAAATAAATAAATAAATAAATAAATAAATAAATAAATAAATAAGCTGGGGAGAAATGACCTGATGGATATGACATGGCCGCAGGTCAGCTGACTCCAGCTGGTGTAGTTAGGAAGAAGAGGTAAGAAGAACATGCATGTCCTTCTGGGAAATCTGGCCTAGAACCACAAGAGCTATAACCCAGAGCAAGGTGAGGTCTGGGAAGGCAGCTGTGGGAATGGGGGCAGGAGGTGCAAATACTACCATTGATGTGCTCCAGACTCACCTCAGGCACTAAGAAAGAAAGGAACACAGTGAGGAATAGTGTTAGGAAACATAATTCAACTCGCTGGTACAATTTCAACTCGCCCCAGGCAGCTTAGTGGGAGGCCAGTAGATATCGAAGCTGTCAGTGGTTCTAAATCTTCCTCAGACATCAGGAGTTAGTGGGACATGATCTTTACCACCATCCCCTACCACTGTCACTACCACTGTCACTCATTTTCAGATCAAGGATTCATGTGCACGATAAAACTCTAGCTTGTAGACTGTACCCATTGACTATTCAACTAAGCTACCAGAGCTTCTCAGAGTTTTCTTCCTTGAGTACTGTCTTGCATTTTATAATTATCCTCCTTCTCCACTACAAAACTGTGTATATCTATGAGGTCTGACAATTAAGTTTGCGAACTCATCCTAGAAAAAGTTCTACATACCTCATACTGAATATCACTACAGTCACCTTCTATGCACTGACGTTCCCCTCCCCTGACCTGGTACTCTTCACAGATGGGAGCTGCTTCATCCAGAATAGGGAATGAAAGGCCAGTTATGCAATAACTATCCAAGACCAAATCATCAAGGCTGAGGCATTGCCACAGGGATGATCAGCCCAAAGGGCCAAACTATGGGCCCTAACTCAGGCACTCAGATATGCAGAGGGGAATAAAGTCAGTCAGCATCTACACTGACTCCAAGTACGCCTTTGCCACCTTACATATCCATGGGGCCATTTACAAAGAAAGAGGGATACTTATGGCTAGAGGAAAGGAGATCAAAAACAAAGAAGAAATTCTCCAGCTACTTGAAGCTGTTTGGCAACTGAAGGAAATAGCAGTCATGCACTGCAAAGGATACCAAAGGGGGACTGACCTGATCAGTCAGGGAAACCACCTGGCGGATCAGGCAGCACAGGAGGCTGCTGCCCTGACCAAGACAGACCCAAACCCAGACCTGGCTTCCAAGGTACTTTTAGCACCAAGCCTACTGGAAAATGCGAGGTACACTCCAGAGAAAGACCATGGGCAAAGGCTGAGGAGAGCACCTGGACTAATGAGGGCTGGTGGCAACTACCAGACCAGAGACGTTTCATTCCCAGGATCACATGGTCAAACAATACCATGACCTGACTCACTGGGGAAAGATGGATCTCGAAAAGAAACTCACCAGATACTACTACATTGCAGGCTCCAGGCCCTACATGCCCAAATCAGCACTAGGTGTACAACCTGTGCCCAAAACAACATGGGACAGGGGCCTAGGCAGTTCTCAGGAATCCAATTCACTGGGACAGTCTCCTTCGAAGACACAGAAGTCAACTTTATTGAGGTAAAGCCATGTTGAGACTATAAATACCTACTTGTTTTCATATCTACTCTACACACACTCAAAATGGGTCAAGGCCTTTCCCATTCACACCAAAAAGGCGCAAGAGGTTGTGAAGGCCCTGCAGAGAGAAATAACACCTCATTATGGACTTCCCCTTTCAATAGGATCGGACAATGGACCTGCCTTTGTATCCCATGTCATCCAAACCATAGCAAAATTTCTGAGGATCAACTGGATGTTACACACCACCCACAGGCCTCAAAGCTCGGGAAAAGTTGAACAAATGAACCAAACCCTCAAGACCATGCTAGCTAAGTCCTGTCAGAAAACAGGACTCCCATGGGTAGAAGTACTACCTCTCACCTCACATGGGTCCAATGTGCTCCCAGACCCTCAGGATATTCCCCATTTGAATGAAATTCAATATGGGAGGCCCCCATCTATCATCAGTAGGTTTAAGGGTGACCCTCAGCAACCAGGGGAACTAGGCCTGTCAGTCCATCTCCAGATGTTAGGAAAGACCCTTTGCACAATAAATGGAGATGTCTTAGACCCGGCCCCAATCTCTTTAGGAAACCAGGTCCACTCCCACCGGCCAGGAAATATGGTCTGGATTGTGGACAGGTCCACACATGGTTATACTGGCTATTCCCGACTGCTGTTAAAACTGTAGGTACAGCACCCTGGATCCACCATACTCAAGTCAAAAAGGCTAACTCCAGGGACTTATCAGAGACCTAGACAACCCAAGCCAATCCTGCACAGCCATTGCAAATAATACTGCAGGTAGTGTTGGACTTCCAGCCCAGGACCAAGCGAAGGACACAAAGGACCTCCACTGGTGGTGCCCATAACTCCAATGAGCAATAGAACTATAATGACATGCCAGCCATTACTCCTAGCCAGTGCTGGGATCCTGACCCTGCTCTTAGCTACAGAACTGGTTGGGGGTGCCCCTGTACACTAGGACTCTGTATCCTCTGAGCTATTACCTAGCTCATTGAAACCATGGTAAACAGGGCAACTATGGCTCGAGTACTAGCTTTACAGGGATACCAGCTCCTGGTCTACAGCAAGTCAGAGATATATGCCAATGACCCATAAACAGAGTTATAAGGGCATCAAAGGGGAGAATGAAATGGAAAATTACTGACAAAGCTGTTTAATGTAAATTCTATAAACTCCCACTTTTGTATTCCTTTCACCAGTTGCCTAATATATGCATTTAGCGTCTATAACCCTGTTTGCTTATCACATCAGCCAGTCCCCACCTCAACCCTATAAGAGTCCAAAAAGCCTGTTAGTCAGGGATCAGAATTTGGAGACTGTAACTCCTTTGAGCCCACTGGTATAATAAACTGGTTCTCCAACTCTCCAAGGGCCATTTGACTTCCTCGGTTACTTGTCCTGCCGCAACAATACATCCCAAAACATTGTCTTGCCTATCCAAAAAGTTTTGGCAAACTTTGACTCTCATTTGCTTTTGTTCATTGGTGAGCTCCTTCAGGACCACTTTAGCACACAAAATCTGTTTTCTTAAGTGAAGAACAGATTTTCAGTTAAGATTTTCCTAACTTTTTCTCTATCAATGTTTACTTGGTCAGCTATGCTTCTCACAGTCAATGATTTTTGATGCACAATTCGATCAATTTTTGTAATGTTTTTGTCAGTTCTGCTCTTTACTGGTTGCCCTGACCTCTCTTCATCAGTGACGCTTTCTCTCCCCTTGGAAAAATGTTTAATCCATTTGTACACTGCTGTTTTCTTCATGGCATTATCTCCATAAACTTGGACTAACATGTCTCTGATTTCACTTCCTCTCTTGCCAAGTTTAACAAGAAATTTAATGTTTGTTCAGTCCTCTAATTCAAGCTCCAACATTCTCACGACGGCACACCAAAACACGCAACAACTATAATGAACACCACTCAGCAAGACACTGCCACATGTTGACACGAACACAGCTGTGAGACACAGATATACCAAAGTTATAAAACCTTACTGAGTTGTTTGTACAGTGCTGCCAATGTAAGTGCATGGTGGCAAGTTCGCAAACTTAATTTTTAGGCCTTGTAGATCTCAGTATCTATCTTGTTATAACTTGCGATTCTTTCTAAAAATAAATAAATATAAGTAAGCCAATAAAGTTCTTAAACTACAATGCTTTTCTCCTGTTCATCTTTTTAATTTAGAGGGTTATATTTTTAGATTTTATTGTCTAAAGATTTCTTACAATATCCTTAAGCATGACAAGACCTCAACATCTGGTCACAAGTTTTTGCAGAACTGTGGTACAGTCTTCTTTGTTTTGAAAAATAATTAAGTTGTGGTGACTTTAATGGGTATCAAATGAATAAAAACAGCTTTTATCTTAACATAGTTTTAGCAGTAAGCTTGGGTTGTATCAGGCCCCATGATCAGGGATCCCCCGGAAACATTTAGTAATTAGGTTACCAGGGCAACTCCAAGGGATGGAGCCTTGACTTGCAGGCTTATTACCAGCTTAAACTCTGCAGAGCCAGGGGTCCACCTGCATCTCGCACCCACCATCTCTTTTGTGTTGTAGAGGGCTCTCAACTTTGGGTCCTGCCTCCTCAAGATGGTTTCCCATCTCTTCAAAGCTCTCACAGTGCCCCACCCAGAGACTATCCCCATGCTTTCCTATAGTCCTTCGGGTTCTCCGGTTTCACCATGCCTGTGAAAGAGACAGGACAGGATCCAAACCCTATTCCAGATGTCTGATGACCAGAAAATGCATCTCTCTCCCTACTCTAACTTCCACCCCTTAGGGGTCTTCAAGGGTGTTCCACCACAGACACTGGCCCCAATCAGATATGGCCAGACCTTCAGGCCTAGGTCCTCCTCCCATCCCCAAAGATGCAGTCAAGGGAACCCAGTCAAGAGAAGAGGACATGACTATCCTGAAGCACTGCCCACAGAATTCCTCCCCAGACACAGGTGCTCTGGCACTCTGTTCATGGTCAGGACCTGAACCAGTACTTCTGAGTCAGGTACCTCCAAGGCAAGCCATGAGAGGCTCTTCCCTCTTTTATTAGTCACAGCAGGGGTCATATATACTTTGGTAGAGATGAAAGTGTCCCCTCAGGCATCAGCCTCCACATAGCAGAATTTTGCCAGTAGGCAGTGAAATCAAAGCTTTGAGAGGCTCCAAGTGCAAGCAGAAGAACAATGAAATAATCCCTGGCTTCATTTGAGTTTCAGTCTAATGGAGAAGACAAGGCCCATGAACACATAAGAAACCAGGAAATCAAGTGGAAACTATAGCTTGATAATGTAGTTAGATACTCTCACCTGCATCGGCACAGTTCATCACCCCCTCCTTCTGGAAATACTTTCTTCTTTTGGTTTCTGGAATGCTGCACTCTCCCCTTTTTCTTCCTACCTCTTCCTGGTCTCTAAATGATGTGCATGCTCACTCCTGAGATAAAATTCAGTCTCATGGGTTTATACAAAGGCTGTCTGGAAAGTACACAGGCATTTAATATGAAAAATAGAGGCATTTATGGCTGCATTTTTTCCAGACAGCCCTTGTATACCATCTAGAGGCTAGAGACTCCCAAACACATTTCCCCCCGCCAAGCTTTCTGCCAACATCCACATCTGCCTACTCCATACCTCCACTGGTTGCTAACTAGATCTCTCTGTTTTCTGCAGCCAAATGTGTTCCTCCTATAGCACTTCCTACCCAGGCAAAAGGCTCCATCATCCATCCAAATGCTCAGGCCTAGAAGTCATCCTTTGCTCCCTCACTCACTTTCTTACTCCACTCAAATCCATTAGCAACTCCCATTGGCTCTATCTTCAACCTGATCACTCCTTGCCACCTTATGTCACCAGCCCTCCAAGTGACCAGCATCATGCTCATAGACCACTGCAGCAGTCTCCTAGCTGCCTTCCTACTTCCATGCGTGTTTCCCTAGTCAGTTCTCCACGTGGCTATCAGATAATGACACTCCCTCCTACTCAACACCCTCCAATGACTACCCATTATACACGGAATAAAACCCAAACCCCTCACTATGGCCTAGGCCTCACCTCACACAGCACTGACTACTGCTCCAAACTCACCTGCTATTATGCTGTGCCTCACCCTTCACTTTAGCACACCAAGTTTCCTCCTGCCTCGGAGCCTTTGCTGTGGCCGGGTTTACTGCCTTGAATAGAGTTCTTCCTCCAGATCTTCTCAAGACTTACTCCCTCACTTCATTCTGTTCCCTGCTCATACCTCACCTCCACAAAGAGGCCTCCCTTGATGACTGATGAGCCTATAAAAAACAACACTCTACCCGAATCCTTCCATCCCCTCGCCCTGCTCTATTTTTCTTCAATGCACATTAAAATCAATGCCAGACATTACTGTCTTCTTCCCTCACTAGAATGAAAATTACACAAGAGCACGGACTTTGCCTCAGTCATCACTCAAGGAGCATGTAATGAATGAATGAATGTCATGTCTGATGCATTAATCAGATCAATGTTAACTACACTGACATAGATCACATTCTTTTCTTAGGAAGGGGACTGAATTTCTCATAGGAACAATAATATAAGGGATGATTACAATATTAATTTAGGCCCTAATGCCCAATTTTAAAGAAATAGAGTAGTGCCCATTTATCCATGGGGGATATGTTCCGAGACCCCCTGTGGATGTCTGAAACTACAGATAGTGCTGAACCCGATGTATATGATATTTTTCCTATACATGTATACCCTTTCACTTAAAGGGAGCACTTTATGGCTTCTCTTTGGCATATCTGTATTGCCAGCATCATTACTCTTATGCTTTGGGACCATTATTAAGTAAAATAGGGTTACTTGAACACAGGCACTGCGATACCTCAACAGTTGACCTAATAACTGAAATGGCTACTAAGTATGCTGAGTAGATGTACCATTTTAAATGGGACAAAAACCATACTATTCCGTTTCAAATGGTACATATGATCAGCCTAGTCTCACTGGGCAAAATTCAAGGTGTCAGTAGGCTGACCATACATACCGTTTGAAACAAGACAGTACTGTTCTTTTCTGTCCCATTTAAAATGGTATGTCTGGTCAGCCTACCGCTAAGTGACTACCAGGCGGAGAAGGGGAAACGCATACACGGTGGATACACTGAACAAAGGATGATTCATGTCCCAGGTGAAACAGAGCAGGATGGCATGAGATTTCATCATGCTACTCAGAATGGTGTGCAGTTTAAAACTTATGAATGATTTATTTCTGAAATTTTACATTTAATATTTTCAGACTGCTATTGAACATGGGTAACTTAAACCACAGAAAGCAAAACCATGGATAAGGGGGGACTACTGTATAACTAAACCCATACTTAATTCTAAGTTATATGCATCAAACAACAGAAAGCTCTCTAAAATACATGTTGCTTTCATTTGGAGAGAAGAATCACAATGAAGCCTATGTAAATATAATTTGATGTGAGATAGTATCATACTTCATTGCTCAAAATTTTATCAAAAGGAAAATAAACATCTTCATTAAGGTCACACATGGAATTCAGATCAGGGATTTTCTACCGGCGTATCTATAAAAAGATGTGTGGAGGAGACTAAGGATTACTTGCCCTGTTGAGAAGTCTATCAAGAAATGTATCTTGCTAAAGGCACCTGCATCTTCTGTGAGTGGTCCATCAGCTCAGACTTTAAGGGCCTCCAGAGAAGGGCACCAAGTTCTAGACCACCTCTGCATGGACAGGTATGTTGTTGTAGCTTTGCTCAAGAGCCCCCATTTCCTCCCCAAGCAGGGAATGGAGAGCTGGATGATTTCTGCAGCCCTCTCCACTCTAGGTCTTACAATGGAAGTTTGACTGTCCTCTGTTCGTCACTGCAAATTTCCCTGTCATAAGCACACACAGAAAGAGCTTCTGGCATAGCATAGCCCACGCCTCAGCACCAGAGGTTCTACCTTCACCTTGATTTTAGCCAAAGCAAACCTGCCTTTAAACTAAAGGGCCTTCATTAATGTTTCCTTCCTCTGATCTGCCTCTGCTCCTTCACCATGTCAAAGGCCTTAAGGTTTTGTCTTTCAAGGGAGCCATGTTCATACATACACAGTGTTCGCTTTGATCCAGCTTGCCTTGAATCCTAAAAATAATGCCTTCCATCTCAGCCACAGATTTTGTGCTTTCTTTAAGGCAGTAATAGAACACTGTCTTTTCCCTTTATCAGCCACTTTTAGAGTCCAACCTCATAGTCACTTTTAAAATATTCCTTTAAGTTACAGGATTTGTTTTCTTAACAAATGGCAGAACCTACATACTTAGTTTTGTTTTTCAAAGTAGTCTAAGAAGCTATTCTCTCACTTCAGTGTTGAGGGCCATAGTTCAAAGCTTTTTAGAACCACAGGGAAATATCAGTGTTATAAAATCACAGGCCTGGCTTCCTCTCACTAATTCCTCTTTCCCCTCCTTGTCCTCACTTCCTTTGTTTAACCAGAACTGGTTGTAACCCTGTTAAGTCTCCTTTGCCGTGAGAGTGAACAGACTACCCCGAGGCTGATGCTGGCTGATGGTCCCTGAAGTGCTGTAATTGTGAGTAGGAGTAGGTAATGAGGGGCAGAGAATAACCATCTTCTTCACTAGCTAAAGCTGCCAAAAGCAATGGACCTCTGCCCCCAAATTACACATATCAAATCCCAAAAGATTACTCACATTTTAAAAAATGTTATTGAGAATATTTACTATTGTGTAGCTACCCAAAGAAGGCATCATCTTCGTTAAACAGACTCCCTCAAGGTTGTTCTCACTGAACAGAGGGAAGACAAGCATGTCTGTGAAGCAGGACCCACGGGAGCTCTTGGTCAGGACTGGTAATCGCTCAGACCTGCAATTAACACAGAATCCCACCTGTGCTCCAACCCCGGTGATGTCTGCTTGCTAAGAAACCACAATGTCAAAGGGGAAATCAAAACCAAATGGAGCTCAGCAGAGCAGCCTCCTGGAGCAGCAGGAGGAGGAAGTTCTGGAGGGCAGGAGTACCAGAGTTTGGCAGCATGAACCGTTTCTAGCAGGGGCCAGGGCACCACGCAAGCACTTAATCAACCTGGTGTCCTGGCTGACTCCAGTAACAGATCCCACCGACACCAGTTCTGGAATTCTAACCAGCTAAACCAAAGTCAACAGGTAGTGCTAAAGCATGCTGACTTCACCCCCACCTGCCTGGGCACCTGGCCAGGTGTCATCTCACCTTGGGGGCAGTAGCCTCTCCCAGCTGCCCAGGAAGACACACAGTTCCCCTCCCTGCAGCCTTCTCAGGGTGGACTAAGGAGGAATGGTTGACAGCATAGTTTAATCTCTGCTCACTCACCGTCTCCTCTGCTGTTTGTTGTGGCAACTGGAAGGACAAGGAAAGAAGTCTGCCTCCCTGTGGGCTCAGGGAGCCCTCAGCAGGGAAGCTCCTGAAGTTGTTCTGAACTGCAGAAGGGGCAGCTGATCTGAGTCACCTGGCTGGTGCCTGGTGGGAAGGAGGAAAGGAAAGCCAAGTCAGAGACAGACATGCAGAAGGAAGTGGGAGCAGCTGGGAGGAGCACATCCCTCAGAGAGGCTGTGTGGAAACATGGAAACGTCCAAGAGACAACAACAGTTGCTTTTATTGCCATGCATAGGGGGTTATGAGTTTAGAGTTTAGACCGAAGTGCTTTCTTCCTCCACAGAGGACAGATGAGAGAACTGAGGAGGGTGGAGCTGGGTGAGGTCACAAGGTCTGGAGAGAGGCCCTAGCAGAGGTGGAGCAGGAGGGAGGCTATTGGGGCCTCTGGAGAGAGATGGCTCCTGAGCAGTCAGAGGCCCCACTTAGTGACAGGGCCAGAGGAAGGAGGAGATGACAGGATAGGAAGAAAATACCCACACCTGGGAGAAAACTGTCCTCAGAAATGAGTGACCCTTCTCACTGTCCCAGGGCCAAGCCCACATCCCCCACTTCCCCAGAACCCATACCCAGGCAGCCCACAGAGCCCACCCCTCCGCCTGACCCAGGTTCCTGCAATTCACCCCTTTTCCTCCCTTCAGAAATGTCTGTGTCCTTCCAGCAGCAGATTTCACACACCTATTCCAAGGGGAATAAATGCGTAGAGTAAGTAGTAAATCCATTCTCTCAAAGATGCAAGTGACTTGTCTCTGGGCCCTTCGAGATGACCTATTAATTTGTAAAGGTTAGTTTGTAAATCCGAAGGAAATCAAGCTCTCATGACGGAATTTCAGCAGAGAGTCATACCGAAAGGTCCTTATGCATCCTTTACATCATATAGGAGACCCTGAGAGCAGAGACTTTCAGTCTAGGGTGGTGATTCCCTGACAACTTGAGGCATACTTTGAAGAGGAAATGGGAGTGACTGGGCCTCAGAGGAGGAGTGGGATGGGGTGGAATCCCCACCTCGTTACAGTCCCACAGCTCGATGTTCTTGTCCACCTGTAGTTTCAACAGAAAACTGATCCCAAGAGGGCATGCTTTCTGCACCCAGTTGCTCCTGGAAATCTGGTCACAGGACCAAGGAGAAACTGAAGCAGGATGGAGTTTTTATAAGTAAGGGTTTCTGCATCTCTTGTGGGCTGTCAGTTGGTTCCAGCAGAACTTCTCTTGACCTTGCAAGCTCAGCCCATCTGTTGCCACTTTCTTCAAGGATTCTCTACCCTTGGTGAAGGTTAGGGCATAGCTGTGGCTCTTAGTTCCTTGATCTTAACTCCTTGATCTTGACTCTACCTCCAGTTTAAGCACACCTGGCACTTCATCCTTGCCAGCCACCCTTTCACTTGCTGCCAGCAAGAAGAGCCTTCTTGTCGGCTGCTCCCTCTGTGCCTCAGGCCACCGCCTGTTCTGTGCCCACACAGGCCATGGCTGCTCCAATCCTTTGACAAGTCAACCTGTACCAAGGACTGATTCTGTGAGGACTTGAAGTGACTCACAAGAAAATGCAAATAAGCTACTGATTATTTAAAAATCAAAACTGTGTAAAAGCTGGTAATACATGCAAAATAGTTTTCTAAGCTAACTCTGCAACCTGATCAAGCATACCATCTATCCCCAAGTTCCCTGACACTTACAGCAGAAAAACCCAGAGAGGATGGGGTCACATAATTCTCCTTGCCAGACGAGGATACAAAACCACTTCATCAAGAAACAGGGCGCTCCAGGGCTAATCTCTACAGAGAGGGGACTAAACATTACGATGCACAATTCCACCCACAGGATTTTCACAAAGAAATGTTAATGTTCACCAATTGTTTGCTTTTCAATATCAACATTTAATGAAAGCAAGAAAAACATTAAAATATGACTTGGGATGTTTGCAAAGAGCTAAAGCAATGTGGTCTGTATGGGGGTCTGGTTGCTTAATACAAGACATGGTGGTCCTCCGTGGAAAGCTGTGCCACCCTCATCATCCATTCTGTGGAGAAAGTCGGGGAGGGGAAGGTGGGAGGAGAGGAAGCACTGGGAAGTACAGAGGGATTATTGATTGCCATAATAACTGAGGACAGGGGAGTGGGCAAGGATGCTGAAAATCCTACATTGAACAACATCTTGTCTAAAATGCTAATTGTGCCCTTGTTGAGAAACACTGGAAGAGGAATCAGTAATTAGCATGACTTTCTCTAATGCTTGCTTTTAAATACCAATTAAGTCTTCACAGGGAGTTGACACCAATGACCACAAAAATGTCTGCTCTTATAGATGAAGGGAGATATCAGGGTTCTGATGTGTAAGTCCTGCTGGTGGTGACATGCACATCATCTTATGAGGAGGTCGGAGACTGACAGGTGCTGTTGGCTAGACAGACAGCTGGACAATGGTGAGCTACTGGTACACCTGTGCAAAGGCTCTGACATCTCCTTGTTTAAAATTTTATTTTTTTTCCTCACATATCTAAATGAGGACACAGCTAGGACACCAAAACTGCATCTCGACACATCACAGGAGAAACTATTTCAGTCTACAGCAGTAGTTCTTAAAGTGTGGTCCCCAACTATTGTCACCTGGGAACTTATTAGAACTACCTCAGACCTACTGAATGAAAACTGAGAGGGTGAGACCCTGAAATCTATTTTTCACAAGCCCGCCAGATGATTCTGATGCTGGCTCAATTCTGAGAACCACCAGTCTAGATGGTATGGGCCTAAATATGACAATCAGTCACAAGAGATGTTTTACAACGAATCCACAGCAAAAGAAATGAGGGAGTCAATTCCTTTTGCTATCACAACAAAAAGAATGAAATACCTGGGAATTAACTTAACAAAGAA